>VXBL01000961.1:132201-154480 GCA_013400195.1 Aramus guarauna | reverse complement strand
ACAATGTGTGAGGAACTCACCACAACCCCCACTCCCCATCCCCCTGTGCCGCTGGGGGGGAAGAGGAAGAGAAATGGGGAGTGAAGTTGGGCCCGGGAAGATGGGAGGGGTGAGGGCAGGTGGTTTAAGATTTGGTTTTATTTCTCATTCATCTACTCTGTTTTGCTTGGTAATAAATTAGATGAATTTTTCTCTAATTTCAGTCTGTTTTGACTGTGACAGTAACTGGTGAGTGATCTCTGCCTGTCCTTATCTTGACCCACAAGCGTTTTGTTACACCTTTTATCCCCTGTTTAGTGAAGAAAGGGGAGTGACAGAGCGGCTCTGGTGGGCACCTGGCCTCCGGACAGGGTCAGCTCACCACAGCTATCTACAGAAAGAGCATGTATTCCCAATAAAATTAAAGACATTGTTTATAGAGCTCATGTTTCGCAACATTCTTCGTAGTTTTCTGAATTGGTGAAGATTTGCAATTATGAAGAAAGGAGAAAAATAATTTCAGTCCCTCAGTTGGACATTGAATAATTTTAAAAACTAAGTAGGACAGTTCACTGAGGCAGCAGGCAGCAATGTAAAGTAGAGGCACATAGGAGTACACTTTTAAGATATAGTATCCTTCTTTTTCAGAAAGATTTTTTCATTGCAATAACTATTTTACCTTAAGCTACAAGTTGAATTAAGACTAATTTCAGAATTTATGCTCAGAGCTAAAAGAATTACATCAGTCATTCCCAATGGTCAGGGATATTTCAACTTTCTAACTTTAATAAATAATAATATTTTAAAGTATTTAATCAGGATATTGTCTCCAGAAGCAATATAAGCACTTACTGACATTTCTTAATGGAAAATTACCCTTAGTTGCAAAATTTTGAAAATATCTGAGGAGGTAGTGAATTCAGATTATGACCTCAGGCTTCTGAAGTTTTCAGAAGCGGAGTTTTTCAGCTCCTTACTGCTGTGTAATGGTGACTTCATGCAATAATTTATAGATTGTCTAATAACTTACAAGATTACAAAGATTGCTGCTTTTTTTATTCTTGGAAGCACTGGGTCTGTCTTTCATACTTGGAAGCACTAGAAGCGCTCATGATAGCTAGTTGCTTATCATCTAACCTAAGTTGACTTTAGCCCTAAGTAATCAAGAAATCCTAGATGTTTCAAGTAGGTTGTAATGGAGCTAATTATACTTTAGCCCCATCCAGAGTAAATTATATTAAAAAAAAAAAAACATCTGTCATGAGGGAAAAAGAAACCTCTCAAGGAAGTTAAGAACAGTCTGACATTATATCTTGACCACAAAAGCTTCTCTATGTAAGAATGGGAACGCAGAGGGTCTATAATTAATGTCTGCCAACTCTTAAGTTTCACTGCTAGGGATGAGGAATAAATTTCCTCTTCCTTAAGAAGGACTGACCTCTTTACACTAATGTAAGCCATCTTTCATCCAAGTTATCAATATACATCTCACTGTTTCCATGAGGCAGATGGTGTAGGGACCACAGGACACGGGAATGGACGTGGTGTCCTCCGGGAGGAAATAAGGAGCTCATTCAGCAGTGCAGTGAGGTTAGGGTTTACTCCAGAAACTGGGGTTAGCAGATGGTCAGGACCACACATTTGCTCTACAGAAGGCTATGGGAATTTAAGTTGATCCAAATATTCAGTACTTTTGGCTTCGTTGCTCAAGAATGCAGGAAGTGCCTTCAGCAACTGCACAGGTACCTCTTGGAGCCCTCAAAATTTACAGGGTTTTGTACAGAAGAGACTGTGAGACTAAAACCACCATCGTGTCAGAAAACAGTCATATGTGAGCCACCATCCTCAATGGCATATCCTTACCTAATGTCATTTAAAATAACTGAACTAAAACCCCCTAGTTTTTAAAATTTATATAATGGAAATGACAACTGACCCAGCACCACAGAGTACAATTATAATTAACAGGAGAGTTTTCTGAAAAATTTCTGTGGTGCTTGGGGAACAATGTAGGTCACAGCATCAATTAAAAGCAGAACAACCTCTTCATTGCCTCTGTAACATCTAACCCCAAATCATTTTGTTGCTGTAAATTAAACAACCCACACACCATTACGTCACAGGAGTAAAAAAAAACCAAGAATAACCAGTTTAAAAAATCATTTCAAGCTCCAGCACTCACTTTACCCCATATAACAAGGGCGAGCAATACAGAATACTGATATTACCGCTGCTTTCCTCAGCTTTGTGGAGCAAAAGTACTATCTGTATATTCAGCTTTATTTTACATTATCTGGATATTAATATTAGACCTCTGATGGAAAGTATGTGAGAATTACATACATAATTGAGGATTAAAACCAGCAGTTACCTTTGCTGCTGATTGCAAATGAGATGTAAGATTGTTTAAGACTCTAGGGTTCAGACTTGGTAACTGGAAGCTCTAGCGAACACTCTTCTATGCAGGGAAGTGGAATATAGAAATAAATCATTTCAGATAAAATATATCTGAATAAATCATTTCAGATAAAATGTACCTGCAGGGGTCACTACAGACAGTTTACCTAATTACTTTTCTAATATTATAAGAAATGTGAATTATGACTGTTAACAGAAGCCACCCAACAATTTAAATACCTTCATTTTGAAAGAATTGTCCACAAATAGTGTCCCTTTTTAATACCAATAATTTCCTGTTTCTTAACAACAAAGACATTTTTCAGTAGCATTCAAGCCAGAAGAAAGATCTTTGGTATTAAAGACTCTCAAACATTGTCTACCTTTGTGTTTGTTCATCTAGAAACAGGGGTCAATATTTTAGATTCATTTAAGTCTTTTGAAGTTTTACCATTTGCTTGAATGGGAGGGGAAGCAAAGTTTTCTGGTCAGCTTGTGGAGTTGGAAGGCCAACTACACAGCGGCGGTACGCTGGACTGCCTGAGCAATATCTGGCAAAGTCCATGAGAGACACCACAAGGGAACATCAACTGACACCATAAGAAAAGGGAAAATAAATTTATAAAGTGCACCTCCAACTCTTCTACTACTCATGAGTAATCATAAATAATGAAAAGGCACTGCAGGCAAAATTAGACCTCCTGATACCCATGCAATATTTTCAGCACAAAAATTCTTCACAAAGAAATGAGTGAGTTGATAACTCTGTAGCGCTATATAGGCAGGAGCAAAGACTAATTTTGGAAAACTTTGCAGGGGAAAAAGCTAAATAGCTGAGTTAGTTAATAAATGTGTCCCTGAGTACACAAAGGAAGTGGATGTGTACATCAGAGAAATTCCACTTTGCTTTCAGCAAATCCAAAAGTTAAAAATGGAGTGGCCAAGCTTCAGAGAGTTTATAATCTGAGTGTAAAACAAGAGACAACAGACATAAACCATTTCTCAACAGTTCCTCACATTTTGACCAAAGTCTGAGACCTCTCCTTACCTAGCCATTGAATTTTGTTCAGACATTAAGACAGATTTTGCTGATGAATGGAACAAAAACCATTGAATATTTTTTTAAAACAAACGAACAAACAAACAAAATCAAAAAAACTTCTCAGTTGAGCAGCTGACCATTCCATCCTTGCCTAACTGAAGATGAGGGTCACTTTTTTGCAGTGAATGATTTAAGGTAAGTATAAGCAAAGGTAGGAATAAGTGAAGGTAGTTCATTTTAGGTGCAAGTCAAAGTAGGGAGCTAGAAAAAAAATGTTATAATGGGGTGCAGTGGGGGTTCAAAACAAAGCTAATTTTAATTACACTTTCTCTAGGGGTTCATCAGTGCACCTATAGACTTGTAGACTGGAGGGTCTCAGTTTCTTCTTCCCCCTAAATGTTCTAAATGTGATTGTATGAGAACATGCCATTCAGTGCTCTGAGAATTTGTGTAATGGTTGAATAATAATGAATTAGTTATACATAAAACAGATGGGAAAAGTCTAAAGACTCTTCAGGCAGTATGATGCTTCTCAAAGCACTTTTCAAAAGAAAGGAAAATGTTATCTCTCTTTCACAAATAAGAAAACAAAAGCAAAGAGAATGAAGCAAGCTGCCCAAGATGACTCAAGAGACTAGTTGCAAAGCCAGGAATTGAAAGAACATATCTTAAGCCTAAAATCTAATTTTAAAGGCCACCCGATCTTCTACTAGTTACATGAAATATCACTGAGACGTAGATGGCAGACGGTCACACAACACTGAAACAACATCAAACCCTCTCGACCAAACCTTACTGTTTTAATCAAAATTTCACTAGTCCAGATTACAAATCAGTGAAGGAAAATTAATTCAGAAATCAGTGATCTTGCAAGGATTCAAACTTCATCCTCCACATGCGTAGGCCAGGAGATGGCTGCACTGACCTCTTGTATGATGTGGTCATTATGGAGTTAAAAAGAAAAAAAAAGAACAAAAATAGACATATCTCCAACAAAAGCACAATAAAGTGAACCTAAGGACTTCATAAGATATTGTGATTTTTTTTTCCCTGGGATATCAATAACAGAAGTGTGGATGACAACGAATACAGGTGTAATTTTTTGTGAGAAGCCTCTTCAGGTACGTGGCCAACAGCAATTATTTCTACTGAAATTTCAAAAGGTAGCTTTACGTAGCAAGCCTTTACCTTCTACATACAGTTTGATTGATTCACAGTTGCACTAAAATGCAAGTTGAAAATCTCAGGCCAAGCAAAATGTAAAATGAGAAAAGCAGTGCTAGCATCCATTCATCCGTGGGAAGGAAGTGAAAAGGAAGTAAAAGCTCTCATTAGACCAAGTGATACAGCTCCACATTTCTTCATTTGAACTAGTGACTGGGGAAGAAGGTGATAAACTGCATTAGTTATATGAGTTGAATCTCCCTCAACTATATCATTTAATCCCGCATTCCTGTGTTGAAAAAGTTTTTGCTGACTCTGCTGGAGCAGAGAACAGGCGCCTAAAAGATTCAGGGTTTAAGGCAGAAAGTGTCATTAGATCATTGAGGTTAGCCTAATGTATGGCAGCACATAACACTGACAACAATAACTTTTCTTAAAGTGCGCATATCTATATCAGAAAATCTTCTAATCTGGAAAACATAACAAGATTGAGAACTACCACTTCCCTTGATAGTTTGCCCTATTTTCTCACAGCTAAAAACGGTTGCCCAGCATTTTTTTGCTTTCACCCTGGTATACATTCTGCTTTTCTCTGCTGCTCTGAAGAATCCTCTTACTCTCAGTCTTCCCACAGGAATACACTGTCATTAAGTCATCTCTCTCTGGAAGATATTTTCTCCACTCTAGTCTCTTTTCTCTCTATATATATTTAATATCGTTTAAAAGTATAGACTCCAAAACTTGGCATGATATTTCCATAACTTCACTGTTGTTGCACATACAAATAAAACTACAAATAAAACCACCTCCTTATTCTTAACTTTTAGTCTTTTTTTTTTTTTTTTTAACATTCAGCGTTCATAGTACCAGCCCTGCTGAGTTGTCTGTTCTTTCCTCTGGAACTACTTAGTGTCACTTATTTCCACTGTAGGGGTTCCCTCTGTGTATGTATGGCTGACATTACTTCCTTCCAGCTGGGTAATACTTCTCTTCCAGGGAATAATAATTTTGTGTGAGTGGCCTCTGCTTACCAGGCTAGACTGCAACTGGATTGCTCTGACTGTTGTGTCCTCTTTTGGTTTTCTATTTTTTCAGTCTTTGCATCTGCAAATTTTACCATCCAAGAAATCATGCCGCCTTCCAAATGACTTATGAAAATATTGAATTATGTTGTCCACATCCAACTCTCAATTGTGGAAGACTAACCCTCAAAATTTCCATGAAAGGTTCATTTTTCATTGATTAGTTTCTTGAGGTGTCAGCTAATCAGTCCTTAAGAAATATTATTTTGATAAAGTATACTGTTATTTATTTATACCAGAGACAATGTACGATTAAATCAAATGCCTTACAAAAGCCTAAATACCACCTAGGACCATTCCTCAAGCAAATTCACATTCCAAACTGAAGTTTATCTAACATAATTGCTTTGCTTTAAAACTGTGCTGGCTATAATTATTTTATTCCTGCCATTAATTTATTTGTATGCTTGCTTTCTTAGCTAAAACCTCATAAATCCAATATTTTTTTCCAGGGCTGACATATAGCTAACCTGCTCTGCAGCATTTTTTTTTTTTTAAAGATAAAAATAATAGCTTGATACTCACACTCCATCTCTAGAATAATAAAAAAAAAAAATTCAACAGATCTATTCAGCCTCCTTTTTTAAGGTTCTTAGGTGAAATCAAGCAATGAGCTTTCTGATTTACTTATTTTATCACTGGCAGATGTTGTTTAACATGCTTTTAAAGATTCAGTGCTGTTTGCATAGTAGGGACACTGGATCTCCTACCACCATATGGGCTTCTTGAGGAGCAAACAGCACTTCCCTCCTACTGTGTGCCACTCAGTATTGAAGAGGTATGAGTTTTTGTTCATCTTTGCATGAATAAATGACACGATTAATTAAACAGTGATTGACTAGCTTTATTTCTCCTTCTTTTGAGTGTTACAAAAAAGCAGCAAAAATTAGTTATGTGCATCCAAAATAAACCAAGAATTAAGCTTCATTAAACCTTTTTGAAAATCTTAGGAGGCAGAAATTGAGTGACCAGATATATATTTGTAAGAGTTCTTATCCATTAGACTCGCCACTCAATTCATCCAGGGTTGCCACCTTAAGCACCACATGGTTTTAGCCCTTATATTTAGGAAAATTACCTAGGCATCCTAAGCCATTATAAATTAATGTCCTGTTGGCAGAGAGCTGTGCAAGGGTCACTTGGAATTGTCATCTGCCCTATTTATCCCAGTGTCTTGTTAACTCTGAAATCAAAGGATAGCAATTTGGACATCAACAATATATCACTTTAGACTACTTTTACCAGAAATATCCCATTAGTGTGCATTATCCTGATATCTCAAACTGCCTTCTTTTCCTCCTGAGATTGCAAAGGACTCAGCTGGCAAACAACCAAAATATCAAGTTTCTCACACATCTATTATCATAATGGCAGGAGGTCATACACTGAAAATTGAGAACACAAATGCAACATAAACTAAACTGAATATTTGACAACGGAAATTTATGGTGGTTGGTATTCTGGCACAATAGAGGTACGGGCATATTTGTTTGATTTGGAGTTTTGTTATAGTACTAGTTTCAATGACAATTCCTCTATCGAAAAATCTCTTTGATTAAAAAAAAAACCCAAAACACAATCCAATTCAGCAATGCTCTTGTCTGTCAGGCTCCTCAGGTCTGTGATAGGAGCATTATTCAACATAAATATACTTAGTCTGCCTGTCCTATAACCCAGATTGGTCCTGCCTGTTACACCTCAGAGATTGATTGTATCTCTGCAAGGCCAACAGACAATAAAAAGAAATTTCAAAAAGATAAAGGTGAAATTTTCCTGACTACATGAGATATCTAAAGTCTAGACATGTACGTCTAAGTTAATCTTGATCATAAAGAGCGTCTAGACAATGGAGAGAGACAATCATTTTCAGGGTACAATCCGCCTCCATCTAGAGGAGATATCCAAAACAGGTTAGAAGAACTGTGTTCAGGAAGACTCTCTCCATTGACCAGCACGGCAATATCGTTGACTTGTTCAGATGCCATAAGTCAGGTAAGGCCAAATTGTTTTCCTAATAGGCCAAATTTTTTTCCTAATAGACCAAATTGTTTTCAGTTTGATCAGTATGTAGCTGAAGCTTCTTATACGCCACAGCATCTTGGCAATTATTGAAACATTCACACAATTATTTTTTTTTAACTCAGAACAGATGATTTTGAGTCTAGGGGAACATTGGTGAGAAAAATTGGCAAAACTATGAAGCATCAATCCAGAAACTATTTCCTTTCCTCACTTATTTCTCACAGCTAAATTCACTACTCTCACCTGTGCATTAGTCCATTCCATTTCAGGAAAAGGTCCCAGCTGGAGGCCTCTACCTGTGGGATTTTCTTCCTCTTGGCCTTTCTGGAAGTACATAGAGACATCTACTCAGGACACGTTCCAAACTCAGATTTTTCATTGTGTTTGCATATGGTTGTGTGGTTTTGCTTCCCAGGTTGTTTTTTGGGGGGTGGGCACTCATTTTTGCTATAACTGCTTTGGGAAATAATCTGGCATGCCATCTATTCCCTTCAAACTATAAATTGGTGTTAATACATGATGAATTGCCCAGAGGCTTTTTAACAAAAATGAAACGGCATTATATTATATAATATTTAAAATGTGAGCGCATAAATATCTATGGAATAGCTATTTATCCTTCAAGGAATAACAAGCAAGGGACATATATTTTACATGAATTAACACTGTACTACTATATTTCAGTTTATTTTTAGTATGCAACATCTACCAATCTCAAGTAATTATTAGCAAATCAAGGCTATAAGGAATAAATAAACATTTTCTTGACAGTCCACCTCTTTCTAGCTAAAATTAGGAATAACCCTGTTACTTCTCAATTTTAAAACCCACTCTAATTATCACTATGAAATTGTGAATTTTTAACAGTAGGAGACTATACATTTGCTTTTAATGAACATCAGGCTTCATTATTTGTGAAACGAAAAATCTGCGATGAATTCAGGCTCTTGCCTAGGCATGAGTCAATGCCGTTGTAGAAAACATATGGGTTCTTAACGAACAACAACATGGAAGAGTCCTGTCAATAAAAGGGAGACTTATGCTGCAAGGTTTTTGTTAATAGCAAAACGACCATGTCTGTAGCTGTGCATCCAATAGCTTTTTTTAACAGAATGTTTAACACCTAAGGTACCGAAAAGCATTTTTAAAAAGTCCATATTTGTTATGAAGTTTATGTAATGCTTACCCTCACCTAGTAGTATGTTACTTTAGAGACTTTTTGTTTCTATATTACTAAAGAATACAATTTTTTAAAAACAAAAAGGATAAAACATAATACTTTTTCACTCTCACCTGCAAGATTAAGTCTTTTTTTACCAGCAAGCATAAAAGACTTGGCTAGCAAGTCATTCAGGGAAGTCTTGAGACACTGTTGGTGTGAAGAATGGCTACTAATTGTCAAAAACTTCAGAGAATATTTTGAATGTTTAGTCTTAGGAAAGGGGACTTCTAGCTCTGCTTAACAGGATTACTGCTGTCATACAACAGTATTCTTAAAAAACTGCAGCTTATATTTATGCTGTCAAATTTCAGGAATTTAGATCTGTCAGCTAGAAGCAGAGTCCTCTGAAACGTGGATAACTCCTGAGAATGGTTCAGGGCTCAAATGCACTCAGTTACTCTTAGGAGGATGCATTCCCACCTCACTGAAGTGGGATGTGTTGAGGTCTGAATATTCAGTCGAGCTCATATGGACAGGATTTTTTTAACATGAAAAAATCTGCAGTAATTTCTCTTACAGTGTAATGAGTGGCCATGGATTCCCACACATGAGGACCAAGCCTACCAGGAGCGACTGGAAGACATTTAATGGACAAGTCTACCAGGGCTGTTGCATTTTGACCACAGCAAGATTCTGCACGTATGTAGTTTAGTTTGTGGATTCGGTTCTGGAGACTTTTGAAAAGAAATGTGTCATTTCATAAACACAGATAGAAGAAATGCTCACAGAGCAGAAAGCAGTAGTCTGAGGGAGGAAATATCAAATGCAAAAAAACAGAGTAAGGAACATCTATGTGGAGATCATTAACTAAAGAGGAGCCAAGAGTGAGGTTCTGTTGCAAAAGGGCCTTCCTTCAAAATATGAATGATTGCTGTGCATAAGGACATGGGTTGTAACTATTGTGCTGTAATCATTGATGATAAGACACCAGCAGAACTGTATCATTTTGGGGGCACTGTTTAAGATAGGTACTGAAAAAAACCAAAGGAAATCTACAGGAGAGGAAAAAGAGTGATGAGGGATTCAGAAATCACGACCTAGGCAAGACTGAAAAAAGGATATTACATGGGGTTAGTTATCAGTTGTCTCCACTGGAGACAGAATCCAGAGGAATCATCCTAAACTTCCTGCTGTGAAAAAAAGCCTCTAACTGCTAGGGTGCTGGAACACCGAAACAAATCCTTTCCAGTCGTACATGCTATGACTTCATAGCTTTCATCCATGGGAAGTTTGTTCCCTATTAATTTTGGGAATTTTAATTGGGAACCAGATGACTAATAGCCAGCTAACAGCAAAAGACACATTCCTCTCTACTCATTTAAAATAAACAAACAAACAAATATATACGTGTGTGTGTGTATATATATATACTTGCTTTCAAATTAAGATTGTATGAATGGCACCAAGTAGATATACAATGTAGAAGTGTGATCTTTGTAAAAATAGGCTCTGAATAAACTCAAATGCAAGTGAAGTAGTATTCATAAACAGCATTCTTCACAGGCATCGTAGTGTATGTTCCAAATGTGACAACCCTACAGGTGAGATTGAGTTTCCCAGATAGAGTTGTCTTGTGTCATTAGATGCACTAAGGTATCATTTTTTTCTCCAGCTGCTGCTTCTGAAGGGTATGGGTTTCTCTCTGTCATTTCTGACAGCCACATGCACATCTCAGATCTTGCAGGAAATCTAAAATAGCACTGTGTTTTACTGCATACAAAATCGACATCTGCTTTTTCATTAAAAAAAGGATCAAGTTTCAAACTACCTTCAGTGTTAAGAACTACCCTGGCAGTTGTGATCGCTTGGGAGAACTCACTTTTAAAAACCTAGTCAAAGTTTTAAATAAGACCTAGAGACAAACTGGTTTCTGTGTTCAAATGTTCCAATTTTAGAAGGGTTTATATACACCTATAGCAGGATCACTGTCTGGAAAGGTTTGTTAATCTGTGGATTAAGGAAGGATCCATTTAGTACCATGGGAAAAAATGGCACATAGTAAATACTAGGAAGTCCCTTGGTTGAAGAAAAAATACCTTTGTACAAGAAAATGGTACAGTACCATACAATGAGTAAGCCACACGAACAAAACTTAGGAAAATGAAGTTTTCTGTTTTAGAAAATGGTCACATTACACATATGTAATTAAAAGTCACTAAAATCAGCATTAAGCATGAGGTGATGAACTTTTGTGGCAAATAATTGGTTTTAAACTAAGAATTTCAATTATGTCAGACAACGAGGGGAAGGCAAGTTTCAATGAAAAGCTAAAAAATGTATAGGACGCTACAATTTCCTTTTCAAATTTGAGTCATTCTTCTTACCATCTTACAACAGAATAATTAACAGTGGATAGCACACTGGTGAGAAGTCCAAAAATACTTTTAAAACAGGCTTGTGAATGAAATGAAAATTCAGGAGCAGCAGATGGGTTTAACTGCTGTTAAATACGGAGTGGTTTCCAAGAACATGTTGTATGTAATAATAAATAGCCAGAGACATAAAGTTTCCCCCGTAGTTTAAATCCTGAGCGTACAAGCTAAGTGAGGGCTTTCAAGCTTTGGCTCGTTGCAACATCCTTGCGTTTTACCCTTGTCTACAGCAGCACAAATGCTTGTTATTGACAATGTGTGTCAGCAACGGGTGCAATTAAAGCAGCGCTGAACACAGCTTCACAAGCAGGCAGGTTTAACATGGGCTTTCTGCAACAAGAATAGTTCTTGGCTGTGCTTGCAGGTTAATCGTATTCAGCACCAGCATTTTCATTGTCAGCAGTCCACAATTATGCGAGCGTACACAATGCCTCGGTTTGTGCATATGTTTTGCATAATAACCGTGCTATGAATTGTCTCCCCTTGCAATTCTTGATCTGGATGTGGGAATTGGGATGGTGTGCTGCAGCTAGGATTTCTGCAGTCAAGATCTGCCTGCCTCCGTGTCTCATGCCCTATTGGTTTTTAAGCAAAAGTCCCAAACACCAAGGAAAACAGGCAGCAACTCTTGTGTTTGTACATAAACAACTTCCAGCTTTCTCTCCTAATCCACCAAAAAAAAAAAAAAAAGTCTTTGTCAAGTGGCAACTATGACTAAATTAAAGCTTCTGCACTTGTTACCGTGTATCATTATATTTGACTGACACAAATATTTGTGACATGGAAGACAACGGGAACTCATAAAGCCATACAGTAGTGCTCAGAGGCACAAAGAAGGGTTCAAAAGAATGACTGCAACTGAGAGAGAAAAGAAATCAACATTGGGATTGAAGCCCCCCCAAAATGATTGCTTTTATCTTCTGTTAAGTCAATTGCTTCTGGAAAAAGAAAGTGTTTGTGATGAACTGTGGAAAAGAGCATCGCCGGGTCCGAAGAAGTCTCTGGAGTTCAGTGCAGATCTGTGCTTTAATATATGTATCTGCTGCATAGATGCATCAAGGATGATTCTGGTTAGTTGGTGTATAGTATCAGTATCTGCTTATTACTACCTTGGATGAGCTGGAGGGAATGGGAGTGGTAACGGAAGAAGTGAAAGAAAAGAATGATGAGGAACCAAGTGAAGGAACTGTATCAGGCCAGACCAGAGATGTCAGATCTTCATGTCGGTTACCAAGTATACGCTTGTTCTGTTGCTAGCCTATTACTTTGTACTGCTACTCAAGAAAATCATCATTTCTAAACCGTCATCCTATAAACCACTTCTATTTCCATTTAATTATTGCCATAAAACCAAATATTGATATACCTATTGCAAAAATACATCCCTTTAATCCTATTATTATATTCCATTCATGAAATGGATAAAATTCAGTCTACTGATGCTCGTGTGACATTCAGTGATCTCTTGGTGCCCAGGGGTCTCCTAAGAGATCTTTCCCATCCCTCGTCTGCTGCTTACTGCAGGCTTAGAAACAAGAGATTACTCTATTGTCTGAGAAATTCAGTCATTAAAACAACAGTCCCCAAAAGCATGCCTTTCATTCCCATCCCAAAATTAATGGATAAAAAGCACCAGCTCTATAAGCTCACGCACTTTTGGTCAATCTAATAAGTAACCTTACTAGAGGAGTATAATGAGTTTGGAGATTTCCAGAGCTGTTGCTTCTGTCCAGCATATCTCAAATGAAATATCCTTACTGCTGCTGTCAACTGGATGCAAAACAACGTGGTGTGGTTGCTCCTTGGTCAAGCTGCTGCCTGTGGTGGCTAGTTCAAGCTGCTGCAGTAGTGTAACAGCACTGCTCCTGGAAATGGCCGTACCACCACAAAAAAGGGGGCTGAGTAACAGGCTCAAGCCTGGACCCACATAATCCTCACTGTTAGTTGAAGCCCTGGCTTTGTTTTGGGTCACTCCAGCTGGCTCTTTCCAGGCCAAAACTGCTCTTGCAAGGGGCCAGACTTAGGTAGTGCGGACATGAGCCAGGTTGTGCAAACAGAGCTCTTCAGCAGCGTAGACACAGACACTTTCTGCTATTGGAGGTGCACAACACTGTTACCTGAAGTACAAGGACCCAGAACTTCAAATTATATCAATTCTTTTGCTATGTCTTTTTCTTTTCCCATTTGCAAGTCTCCAGTGACTTTAGGGGTGGTTTCTAGCAATGCAAATGTACTTGTTTTCAGGTTTCCATTAGCTCCCAGTGATGACAACCTCACTTCACTGGCGCCATCCTGGCATTTGCAAGTGCTGAGTATGGATCACAGTCTGACTGGTTTTGCAATAGTAGTTTCGAGGTTTGGTTTTTTTACATTATTTTTACCAACCACTTAGGGAATTATGGGAATAAGAGATTACATGATTAAACCTAACCTTTACTGAAAGGTACTTAAACACATGTTCAGTAACCTGTGGTCTTTTCTCAGATATTACTCAGCCAATTGTACTATTTACAGCAAAAATAGATTTGATATGCATTAGCTCCTCTTTCGCAGGAGCATCTTCTGATAAAGTAAGGCTAATCATCAAGCACAAATACATAGGTTTGTAGGATTTTTCCCCCCCTGAAAATGTAAACAAATTAAGGCACATATTTTTTTCCAACCAACATGAGCCTCTTTTGCATATCCTGCAACATTTCATATCAGCAATACTGCTCTTCAGCTGAAACCAACTCAACATATTTGGCACCGTCTCTTGTGGGTTGTTCAATCTAAATGACCTTCATTTTAATATATTTTTTTCCTGTAACATTTTGGAGATCATCTTTCTAATGCCCAATTCCTATCTGCTCCAGGAGTTCTTCCCAAAATTGGTAATAAGGGTTAATTACATACCACTGCCAAATGTAGTCATTTTCCAGTGTCTTACCTTAAATCTGCTCTGGCAGCCTCTGTGCACATGTCCTCCAAGACCAGACTGTTTATTAAATTCCAGTTATTAGGAAATTAATTTAGGCTTGGGACAATTTTTTCTACCAAACCTTTGTCAAATGCATGAGAGACTTTGTCTACAACAAGCAGCTCTCTTACAGGTTTCTCTTCAGTCGAAGAATCACATATTTTAACAAAAAAAAAAAAAAAGGGCTTTATATGTGGAAAAGTAGGCATTATCCAAGCCCTTTTGGCAAGTGGTTTGTGGTCAATATTAGCTTAGATTGGTTTCCCAGGAACAGGGGCATGAGATATTTGCACACACAATCTGAAGTCTTCTTCCATATTACAGCAAACTGTACAGATTTTAACACCTGAAATGCCGAAGATATTTCTAAGCTTCACAGAGGATTGAAAGAAATTTAGTATTTAATTTATGAAGACCATAAACGACATTTAATCCTCTAATTCTTTCAGCTTCCCAAACTCTATAATGAGATCAAAACATTCATTTCCCTGTGTTGCTCTCCCCTGAAAGAAACCATATGTGTTGACAATACAGGTGTCAACATGGATCGATGTTACGATCTACAAGTACCCCTAAAAAGCAAATAACATGTAACAGGACTTAGTTCAGTTTTGACCCAGCAGCCCACTTCTTTTCCAGACAGCTTCTGGTCATGGCTTTCTAACCTTTCTAGGTCCTACTGCTTGTGAGGATGTCACAGATGTGCTTCCTGGTGACATATTTTGGTTGTCCAGCACAACTAAAACAGCAATATAAGGAAAGATTATCTGCCAGGGATGGAAAAAGCATAAATGTACTGTTTTTCTAAGGTATCTGCTGCATCAGGCTCATAGCACCTGGTATAAATTTTCTCTAAATCATCATTCCCTTCTTTTTTTTTTTCTTAGCAAAGCTAATAACTGCTTGCTCTGCCAGTCCTTAGGGTAAGGGACTTTTACCCAAATGCATGAATTGGAGATTGGTTGGTCTTCAGCATCTCTTCTGACGTCTCTGGAGACTACAATCATGCCCATCTGCTGAGATGAGGGTGTTTATGCAATTTTAGTACCAGAGAGATTTGTCTGGCCTTCAGCTGCCCCTGGAGACAGGCACAGCTTTCCTGTAAGTGTGGTGCCATATTTACCACAGGCACATTGGGGGAGGTCTCAGATGCCCAATGGCATTTAAAATGCTGCTAAATGCCTTTTTTTTGGGCAGGTTTATTATTCCTGGAGAGTATTTTTCCAGTCTCCACTCAGCTTCCTTCATTTACAGGGTGAGGAAAAGGAGCTCACATTTTCTGCTAGTAAAAGCAGTATGTTTTAGTACCATTACAAGATGAGTGTCTTCCAATGTGCTGATCATCCAGTTAGATCAATAATTCTTTAATGAGGAGTTTCTGAAGGTCGCTCTTCAGAGACCTCTCTCCCTGTTTACCTTTTTCACACTGATGTAGCTCTGCTTCTTCAATGGCAATAAATACAGCCCTTTTACTATCTATCTCTTTTACTATCAATAATAAATTTACTATTCAGTATCCAAACTTGATCTTTTATAACAAAGAAAACTACTGGGTTTGGCTACATAATGGTGTGTGTGCCATGTCCAACTTCATAAATGTCCCATTTACTCCCAGTTCAATAGCGTATTTATTTCCTAATGAACTGCTGCTCATTGGGCCTATGAAGATTCTTTTGAGCAAAACATGCTGTTGGCTCTTGCCAACTTTTGCAAAGAATATAATCCATCCTCCTTCTCACATCTTTCCTCTTGTGACACCCAGTGGGTTGGCTTTTGTCAACTAACTCTGCTTCTGGAACTCCACATGCTTTTTGCCGCAGTCAGAGTTGTGATGCTGTACACTTAGCTCTTTTCTCTTACAGTGCTGAGGTTCTCAGTTAGGATGTAATTGTCCACTCATTACACTGAGTCTGGACTTGATCCCTTCTTCTGTTTTTTAAATCCTTACATCTTTCCTTTTGGGAGTCTTAGAGACATTGCTGAGTTTTGTTTGCCCTCCCAATCACAAGAGCTGTGTTGGGATGTGACTTGGGCATGCTCAATCCCTCCTCCACTGTTTTCTGGTACAGGACAGCTAAGCAGGCTTGACATGCTCTTGGCAGAGCTCCAGCTGAATGACTGAGAGAAAACAAACCCAGGGTGTAATACAGAATATAGAGTCAGCACGTGTTCGTGGTGCATATGGAGGATCAGCAGTGTGGGGTGCTCAGGAGACCACACTTACGTCTCGATGCACATGTAACCAATATGATCTCTCATCAGACGCTCAACCCCCCCAGCAATGCCAAATGGCGCTTCGCTCACAGTTACCTCAACCTTCTGTATTTCTGATTAAAACCACTACTGATGTTTCGTGCTTATGAGGTATAGAGCATTATTCATCCTTCTTTACTCCACTTTTATAGGCTTTTTGCCTGAGGCAACAAAAACTATCAAACCTATCAAGGATTTCAAACCAGTGATTGTAAGAAAAGAAACTGGCATTCACTGCTTGCAAAACTCGAGTGGTGTTGCTTTCATTGTCCTCCACCTTCCTGGAGAATTTCAGCCCTGGTGAGGTTGGCTTTGAAGTGTTTCAGTCTCCTCCTCTGCATATTTTCTCTGTTCCTTCTAACTCCTTCTACCAATCGCGCTCAGCGATTGCTTAGTTCTGACAGCACTTCCAAGAGGTCTCCTTTAGATTTTGTCTGGCTTCAGCTAGCTGGGAATAACCAGAGAAATCTGATGTCACCTCCCATGACCCAGAGACTGTGTCTTGCTGACATGAACACAGAGGCATTCACTGGTTAGCTCAGAGAGGACTGATCTAAACGAGGTCTGTCATGAGGCTTGTTTCAAATATATCCTATCACATTTTAAAGTTTAATTTCAAACTCGTCTGTCTAGCAAAATACAGCAAATGTTACTACAAACAAAAGAAAAGTAATTATGATGAAATACATTTGGGGAGTATAAGTATGCTGTATTTTTGAGTGCCCTCGGAGGCATTAATATACATTTTAGCTTTTGTGCTATATCCGGATAAATAAAATATACCAATTCAGAAAAACGTTGGCAGGAAATCTTTATGCTGTTTCATTTTAGCAGGATGCTAAGTATTAGACATTGACCTCATGACTCACAGGAAAAAAATGTGTATTTAAAGAACAGAAATAATTGCTCTACCTCAGTAGGTCCAGCTTTCCTATATTTAAAGGAGAGTCACTCTTTAAAGACATTCCCAAATTTAATTGTTCTAACATTTAACACACACACACGTACACACACACACCCCCAATGACAACAGAATAGAATTTTTATGAAGTTTCTTTCTTAATATTGCTCAGTTCTCTTTGGATGAATTCTTAGTGAGTTAATACTTATATCTGTTTTATATACTCACAGCTCTTAACTACAGTGAACTCTTACTTCTGTCTTTAGGTTTATATCTGCGGGATTTTAGAAGCCTGCAAATCTTCATATTATTCTGTGAGTCTGCTCAGAATATTTTTATACATGCATTATGCTTATGTTATGTATAAAATGTTATCTCTTTTGTCTTTATACAACAGCTCAGCAAGAATATGGTCATATTCAGTAGATGCAGGGATGTGTATTTATTTGTATAGGAAAAATTATGTACCCTCAGTTCTTCCTCTAAAGTATTAATCCTCTTTCTGAGCCTCTACCCTGAAGAATTATGTCACTGAAAATAGAGCTACAGAGCAGCCACAGAAAAAAAAAGGAGCTGTAGTTTGGAAAAGTACTTTACATAATACTTGTAAAGCTCACTACCATGAACATGCCATTCACTGAATCTCATGACAGTAATAAAAATGAATAGTACCCTTTAATGCCTTCACCATCTAGACGCATTTCACAAGAGTATAATATGTGGTTTTTTTCACAGACCTTTCCCTTATTCACTCTGCCTGCACAAAATAGCTCAAATTTCTTACAGCTGTCAGTCTCTCCCCATATCAGCACTAAACACCTCCCTCAGCTGATCATCAGTCCCCTTGCTCTGCTAAGACCTTCATTTACGAGAGACACTTCCTCATGGCCGATGTGCACATTTTGGCAAAACTTAACATGGGTAAGGTGGGGGATGGAGACGAGGAGATTAAGGGGATGTCTCATGGGAATGACTGCTGGAAACGCTGTTCCTTCAGGTGATACAGGAGGACTGGAGACAATTCTGCTACATCGCCAGACCGCTGCATCCTCCATAATCCTTGACGAAGTACCAAATGATGCCTAACTCTTAGGACTTTTAAAGACTTTAGGAGTGAAATTAGCCCTGCAATATTAAGTGCAAGCATCAAAGTGCAATGTGTAATCAATTTTTTTGATACTAGTGAGCTCACCGGAAAAAGATGGGTGCCGATTTCTTCTTACTAGCTCTTGAGATTCATGACTGCAGGGTGTCTGTCATAATGGTAGCTAAATTTGAAAAATGATAGGTTGGATTTATGACTAGATATGGATTGTTCAAGCATTATGTTTTAGCATGGATACTTATCAGACTGGACAGAAATTCAAAATCTCCTCGACATTGCAACACTTGGCCAGAGAAATAGCAAAAATAAATCACTTTTAAAGTCAAGATTTCTGGTCTGATTAACATCTTCCTGATCAGCAAGTCCTAAATCCCTCTGACCATGATAATGAATGATCCTATTTTACACAAACATACTCACACATCCACTGCACACAGAAGACAGAGCTTAGGTTGCCATGGGAACTTTACCTCCAGATTTTTTGGTTTTCTATAATTAAAATAACACAAGTCTAATGTTTCAATAATTTAGTTTTACCTTTTAATTAATTGTGTTCAGGTTTTCTTTAGGCAGGAACTCAGTTTATCTGATAGGCATAGCCCAATGCAATAACTTTATTCGATATTTCCAAAACTTGGTTTTCTAAGCAGGGAATATTTTAAAACGAAGTCACTGTGCAGAAATGACTATGGTATAGTATAGAAATAGCTGCGTCAGTATTAAACCAGGTGGTTCAGCTGCTGCTAAGGTAACCTCCACGGCAGCAACAAACTTAGCACAAGCTGTGCGATTGCTCTGTAGGCTGTGCCAGCTTTTGGCACAAGCTGATGCTAAGGGATGGGAAGAAGCAGAACACTTCTGGGACCTGATACCTCCCCTTGACCAGCAGCCTCATGCTCATTTAACCCACCATGAGGAGCACCAGCAGTCCCCAGCCTTGCTCGCCAGGGTTGTCCTCCACTTACTCTTTCTCGGTTCGTGCTTTTTCTTTTCCTATGCTCTTTCAGGCCAAGTCCCAACTTTTCCTGGATGTTCATAAAACTTGATCTAGTTGTGAGCATAGGAGTACACTCAGGGTCCTCACTCTAAACTTAGGCTCTGGGTTTTCAGAAGAGGTGACCTACAAACCTCATTGATGTTAACAATTGAACGTATGCAGCAAATAGCCTTCCTCAACAAGTCTTCCCTCCAGATGAGGGTTTTTGTGTCTTACAGAAGTTGCATGAAGAAACCAGAAAAGAAGAATGGTCATTGGAGTCATCTGTCTTTTCAGTAAAGGGAAATTCAATCTTTCATGTTATCAATCTCTACAGCAAGACATAATATTAAAAAAGCGATGGCCTTTCCTCCACGTTTGAACATGTTGCTTCCTCTAGAGGCTTGGACCTTACCATAAGTTGTATGAAGAACAGAGGATACTCACACTGTGCAAACATTATCTATATGCAGTAACAGTGCCACTACTGACCCCCAAGAACATTAGCTTCATGGCCTGCAGTTGATATACATGTACAGATACTGCTGTCAGTGCTGCAGATGTGGAAAACGTGCTTTCTGAAGAGCCAGCTGGTATATTCAAGGGGAAAGGAACCATTGGCATTGTAATGAAATGGGACCCTACCATACAGGTCTGTATTGAGGATGGAGTTTAGTTAAAATATTCAGTATAAGTCTCCTCCCTAAAGGAATAGCACTTAATACATGTTAAAATATAATTGTATAATTGGACTCAAGTGTTTGGGTTATGTAAAAGGTGCTGTAGGCGTATCAGCTTAGACAGAGGTAATTAGATCTTGTATATTAACATTTTTCCCTTAAAGGGATAATCAGCAATATTTTTAGTAGTAGTGATGCTTAAGCCTAGGAACTTGGGGGAAAAAAAAGGTGCTGTATGGACCTTCTCATTTAGCTCTGTGTTTGCTTTGTTCTTACCTTTGTCACTGACTGGACTGTAAGAATATTTCTGCAGTAGATTGCCTGCTTAATGCAACCCCAGCTGGGTGCCCACATAATGGCAACCTTGCTCCTGCTTCTGGTGAAATCAGCATAAACCTGAATCGCCTGCAAGCATCAATCATTGTGCTGAAAATAGGACTACAGAGTAGCATTAAATAATACAATACTTGGCATGTATATATAGTAACAGGTCATACACTGAAGCCACAAAAGAAGTCTGTGGGGCCAGGAATAGAAGAAATCAGAGCTTTAATCTCTCCTTGAGGCAAGGGTTAACATTTTATAGAGAAGAGTAAACAGCCACATATCAATGCTTAGCTCTGTTTGAGGCATACAATAAAAACAAATATGATTTCGCTCACAGTAAGTTGACAATCAACAACTCTACAGCTTTTGAGTATCCAATTGAAGCCCTTGAAAAATCAAGTGGATGTACGGGAGGATAGGTTACTACTCCATCATAGGATGAAGATAGGAGAATGTCACTGATTTCTTGGATTTTCAAATATGTTGCAACTCTTTATAGAGAAGAGGACTCATTTATTTTGAAAACAGTACACTGCATCTCTAGAAAGTGGAACAGCAGAGCACAAATTAAAGCTTTTCTTTTCTTTTTCTAAGATAAGAGATGTACAGTTCCTTGAGCTAGGAAAACAAAACAAAGCCAAACAAATCACCCACATACAAGGGCTACACCAGGTATTTTCTAATTTTATTACTGTTATCCATGCTTGTCTTTTCAAATAGAAAAAAAAAATCCCACGCAAGAAATTCCAGGAGGAAAACCCAGACCTTAAGCTCCTCATTGAGAAGTTTGTATCAAACTTTGGAATCCAACAAAAATCTCAACTGAAATCAAGAGAAGGTTAATCCAAACTAGAAATATTTCCCCAATTTCATATTTCTCCCTCCATTCAATGCCCCCTGAAGACCTCCCTACCTCTACTCTACTCATATGAGGCTTTCTAAGGAGTTTGAGAATAGTACAAATATCTTGTTTCTAGATAAGTCAAAGCCTCTCTTGGCAAGTGAAAGGAAAAAAACTACTTTTTGATTTTTGAGACAAAAGTCTGAAAAGATCAAGACTTGTGGACTGAAAGACCTGAGTAGCTTAAACAGAGCTCTGTCTTCAATACTCGCCTGCACTGACATGGGAGGCGAGAAGCAGCAAGGAACGGTCACCAAAGCCCGTAGGACAAGCTTTCCTGTCTTCCCTTAGTTCAACCCACACCATGTATGTGACAAAGAAATGGACAGCCCTTTTCCAGAGGCATTCCCAGCACAAATATCAAGCAGCTCAATTGAATTTTGCCCTAAGGCTAGTGACTGGAAGTTCTCAATGGACTTAATAAAGCAATTTTTAAAAGGAAAAAAAAACAAACCAAAACAAAAAAACAACAGTAATTACAGAGCTCCTTAAAATATTTAGAGCCTTTTTCACTTACCAGTTTTTCGAGGTGCATTTGTTCTAAAATGTGTTTTCAGTTGTAGGATTGAACCTGAAACTGATCTTTGCAGACAGCAGCCAAGCACAATGGTGCATTTGGGAGTGGGGAATAGCAGCAAGTGGACGTGTCTCTAAGCAATCTGCTCACTGCTTAGGGGTCAAGTGGGAGCTCAGTGGCAAGCTGCTAAATGGTTCTTTGTATCAGCTCTGCAGGCAAGGCCAATAGGTTATCTACAGCCAAAGAAGCGATGAAAACAGCTGTAGTTGGTAGCAAACACAACCAGAAGGCCACCATCACCTGAAGACTGGTTGTTTCCAATCACAAAGCTGCCAAGTCCTCAGATGTCTCTGCTTATATTTAAGGTATTTAATGTTCAG
>VXBL01000961.1:88823-132135 GCA_013400195.1 Aramus guarauna | reverse complement strand
AAAAAAAAAAAAGTGTTTTGCTATTCTTTTGGGATCTCACCTGCTAACCTGTACGTATCATAGATGCCTAGAAGGTCCTTCTCTTTTGGAAATGCCACTGGAACTTTAAACATCATTATATAGGCAGGTAACAGATGTACAATTGTTTTGCTCACCCACTGTAGGCTCGAGAATATTATTATAAAGGGAGAAATCCATGTCATTTTCAAAGCTTCACACACAGAAAATGTAATTTAGAGAGTAACAAGTTCAAAAATCATTCAGCTCTTTCTGGTTTTCAGCACCTTCTCTTTTGTCCTGCTACAGCTTCATTATTTTCTTATTCTTTCCAGTACACACTAGCCTCTTTGGATGAAAAGAAACCATTCCATATTAGTCACACCAGGAAAATGAATTTTGCCTTGCTGTTGGTGAATGAAGATTATCAGAACTTTTATTCACATGCAGAAAGTAACAATATAATAGCTAAAGAAGACCAAATAAATTATGTGTTTACTCTAATTTATCACTTTTGCATGCCTTGACTTGTACTCAAAAAAGCCACGTATGACTGCATTAGTCCTCTTTGGTAAATTTTGTGCCAAAACTTGTCAGGCCTAAAGCCAACCAAAATCCAACAGGTACTAATGGACGACATGTAGTGTAGTACTTTATACTCCTTTGATTCTTTGTGGAGCTTTTGTCAAACTAGTCTAAGCATGATAGAAAAAGCAAGAGAAGACAATCTTCTGGGGCCTTGCACCCTTTAAAAAGGCAGCAATATTTTCAGAACAAAAAACCAAATTTCTTTAGGTATCAACTCTCACTGAGGTCTGAGAAAATTTTGCATGCAAGCATCTCAATAAAAATCCCTAACCCAAATTTCTGAAGCTAAACTACATCAAAGGACAGACATCTTATTAAGTGTCATGCCTTGGTTTTTACAGCAGTCATTTATGTGGTTTGACCAAGTCTAGAATTACTAATATGGAGGTATTACACTATGAAATGCTTTATCAGTCTTACTTTAGTCTCTGCACCAGCTTTCACCGTCTAAGTAGGGGAATAAACTACGTAGGAAATTCAAAGAGGAATCTGGTCCCTTTCCCTTTATTGGCTTATTTTAATTTTAGTTGCTCTTAATTCAAGGAGTGAAAACCTTCTTAAGAAAGAAATACTTTAAAAACATTGGAGAATTTAACTTATTAGAGCTTTTGACAACAAATCATGTTATTATTTACTGCACCATTTAAAGTCCTGTTTGAATTCTCACTCTTGCATAATCAATTTCAGGGACATGTCAATGTATATTTTCTATATAAGGCAAACAGACCTCTGTATCACAAACATTTTCGACACTTTCAAATGCAGCTTTACAGCCTTAAGCATCCATTCCACTTCTCCCACCCACTCACCACCTCATCCAAGGCCTACAGTCACCAAATTTTCTGAATTTAAGAGTGGGTGTATTGTTAGTGTACCAGGTAAGTACAGAGTTTAGTGACCTGTTTGTGTGTATGTACAAGTACATGAGAGGGTATGGACACGTTTCCCTATTCCTGTCTGCCATTTACTCTAGAAATGCCCTGTAAACTTCATTTTCCTTCTCAACCACATACACTGACCTGGGGTCTAACAGTGAATTTTAAGTGAGAGCCAGCAACAGCAAAGAAAGCACATATGCATATTTGAGATATAAAGCACAGCAAACTAGGAGATAAGACACAGGTGTGAATAAAGGACGCACTGGAGGAAGAGGCATACTGCACGGTCAGATCCTTAGAAGGTGTTTATATGCCATCAAAAAACAAGGGGGCTGATACCAAGGATCTCACAATCTCTATCTGAACTTTTTACTAATAGAGAAGCTGTAGCACAATAAATGAATCACAGAATGATAGAATCACAGAATGGTTTGGCTTGGAAGGGACCTTAAAGATTATCTAGTTCCAAAACCCCAGCTACGGGCAGGGACACCTTCCACTAGACCAGGTTGCCCAAAGCCCCATCCAACCTGGCCTTCAACACTTCCAGGGATCCAGGGGCAGCCACAGCTTCTCTGGGAAACCTGTTCCAGTGCCTCACCACCCTCACAGGGAAGAATTTCTTCCTAATATCTAATCTAAATCTACCCTTCTTCAGCTTAAGGTCATTACCCCTTGTCCTGTCACTCCATGCCCTTGTAAACAGTCCCTCTCCAGCTTTCCTGTAGGCCCTTTCAGGTACTAGAAGGCTGCTATCAGGTCTCCCCAGAGCCTTCTCTCCTCCAGGCTGAACAACCCCAACTCTCTGAGCCTGTCCTCATAGCAGAGGTGCTCCAGACCTCTGATCATTGTCGTTGCCTTCCTCTGGACTCGCTCCAACAAGTTCATATCTTTCTTGTCCTGGGGACCCCAGAGCTGGATGCAGTACTGCAGGTGGGGTCTCACAAAAGCAGAGCGGAGGGGTAGAATCCCCTCCCTTGACCTGCTGGTCACTCTGCTTTTGATGCAGCCCAGGATATGGTTGGCTTTCTGGGCTGCAAGCACACACTGCCAGCTCACGTTGAGCTTCTCATCCCCCAACACCCCAAGTCCTTCTCCTCAGGGCTGCTTTTCAATCCATTCTCCACCCAGCCTGTAGTTGTGATTGGGATTGCACCAACCCATGTGCAGGACCTTGCACTTGGCCTTGTTGAACTTCATGCAGTTCGCATGGTCCCACCTCTCAAGCCTGTCCAGGTCCCTCTGGATGCCATCCCTTCCCTCCAGCGTGTCGACCACACCACACAGCTTGGTGTTGTCAGCAAACTTGCTGAGGGTGCACTCAATCCCACTGTCCATGTCACCAACAAAGATGCTAAACAGTGCTGGTCCCAATACTGACCCCCAGGGAACGCCACTCGTCACTGATCTCCCCTTGGACATCAAGCAAGTAACTGCAAATCTTTGAATGTGACCGCCCGGACCATTCCTTATCCACTGATGAAATCCTAGCCCCTGTAACAGCAGCCCCTACAATCTGAGCCCCTGGCAGCACTCCCAATTTTATCAAAAGGTGCTAAATCGACTCTCTTCACATCTTCTACGGGATCAATGGAAGAACAGGGAGTAACACTTAGAACATTTAACCTCCTTTCCCTTGTTTTAAACACTAGATTATGCTTCCCAAATTTCCTCCTGGTTTAGCTGAAAAGATATTTCACCTGGCACTGCTTAAAACCCAAACCTTTTCTTCTGCAAAGTGAGGTGTACAGCTGCATGCTAAATCACCTCCCTTTCCTCCTGCTTTCAGAGAAATTTGTATGAGGTGATTTATAGAGGTCCTTTCCAATCAACATTTCTATGATTCTGTGATTGCTTTGTACACATTCTTATAATGGGAGCTGACCCTTTCTTATCTAGGCTCCTTTCTGTTATGAATAAACTGAAGATAGTATAAGAAAAATCATCAGACTACGGAGCAACTAATTCTTACTTAATAACAGAAACTGTATTAACTCATGGAAGCCTACTCTGTCCCTCCTGGTGAATGCAAATAGCCAAGAAATAGCTGGTGTTTGCACGGAGAATGTGGATTAGTTTGAGAGCAGCTTCATTTCTCTGGCTCAGCACACTGAACATTTGTATTCCAATTACACTGGAAAGTAGTCGTTGCTAATGCTCTGTGAAAAGGTGCCGCATTCCAGCACCAGTAAGGGATCCGTACATCAGATCCGTACAGATTAAGCAATTGTAGACAGTGAATTAAACCTTCGGCTTGGGAAGCCAGCTTCAGCACAAGATGCAACAGCCTGAGGTTCACCTCCCAGCTCTGTGAGGGAGATGATGCTCGTCTGTCCCTACAGCTGTACCCGGCCTGAGGAAGCAAGTGTGAAGCTCAGGGACCCTACAACACCACCACTTTTAATACAAAAGCTTCTTCTTCATGACCAGATCTTGCAATCCTCTGAAGATTTGCCTCACAAAGGCATGCTTCACTCTGTCTCTGCTAGCTCCCAACGTCTTTAAAGACTGTGAACTTCAAGACACCAGAGAGACGTACCCTTAATGCTGTACAATTAAAGAGCTGCGTGCTTGGAACTCACGGGGGGGCTGATACATATAGTAAAGAGTGCAAAACACCAGGGCTTTACGGGAGGAGGTGCAACAGGCTCGTCTGTAATACGTACATACACACAAAATTAGATCCTCAAGCGCATTTTCTAGGTCATCTTCTTCCCCCTCCTCTGCTCTCCTCCTCCTCCCCTGAGTTTTCTTAATTGTTCTGGGAAGGAATACATGTTTCAAAATGTATCAGCAAACTTTGTCTTATGAAAACATATTGTCCTGGTTATTTTATATCCCAAACTACTGTGTATGGAATATTAGTCCTCAGTTAACGTTGCCAGTGCAAAAGTACTTTCTTATGCTATCAAGTGTTTAATTCCTACCCAGCTAATTTATTATCTTACTTAAGCCAAGGACCAGAAATCCAAGTGCAAACACACAGGCCAGGGAATATAGTGAGTTGGAAAGGTATAAATTTTATTTATTTTATAGGTACAGGGCAAAACACTGTGACTAACCGTACTGAAAAGACCTTCAGTCACAGCACTGCAGATTGTTGTGTCCTGGATTTGATGGCACCCTAGTGCTTTGCTTAATTTATTGTGGACTGCAGAATCTGGGATTTAATGCATAGTTTAAGAGAGCCATATGGCCCTCCGAACTGGGTTGAATGTCCCTCTTAGACATCAGCCTAACCAGAATTCCTGAACAGTCACAAAATTTGTGGGTTGCAGTTACTGATTTGCCTCTTTGCAACAGGTTTACGTTCATCTGCTTGTATGCTTTCTGCCTCATGTAACATCTCATGACTATTTTTTGGAAAATAAATATTTGGAAAATAAAACCTCAAATAACCAGAGCTCTGGAAAGTGCTTCTCCCCTACAGCAAGTTTATATAATAAACTGGATGATAGTAGCACTACTTGGATGGGTGGAGATAAGAGCCTGTCAGCACTTTCTTTTCAAACCCCCTTTTCCAGGGAGTGGCAATTCAACCATAACTTTTGCTATGGGCAAAAATTGGGATGTGAAAGCTCAGACCTGGAGGAAGAACTGTAAAAAAAGTTGAACAATAGTATTTCAAGTTATACCTGAAATAAATATGGTGGGGAGAGGGCTGGACAGCAAAAAAAGGATGAGGAAATGCTTTGATTTTTTACTAATATAATTCCATTTTCACTTATAACTTCCCCTATCTTAGCCTTGCCATGGCTTTATGTTGGTCCTTAAAACCAATGGCGCATTGTACTTACACCGTTCATTTCACAGCAGTACACGCAATAATTATTAATTCTCAGTACTCCTCTGAGGCAGGTATTACCAACTTTCTAAAAAGAGACGCAAGGCACAGTTTGCCTCAAGCCACAAAACAAACTCTATGTGAGAGCCAGAAATAGAAATACAGGGTTCCTGTTTCCTGTCCTAAATCGAAGCCACAGACCCCTTTCTGGCAGCGACTCTTTTCTCAATGTTTTATGGACGTGATTATCCTGGTATGGAACTATGTTTAATACAGACTGGGATATCCCTGGGATATATAAGAACTTCAATACCTCTCAGAAATAGTGTAAGCACCAGGCCTAACATACTTTAACAACATACTGTTACAAGGGGTCATTATAAGCTATATACGAGTCTTACAAGGCGGTAGACAAGTGTGCATTACTAATTTAAATGCCTGTATAGATATGCAACCTTTTAATTCACTGTATTTAAACTTTGCTCTTACTTGCAGGATCTGTAGTTAATAAAGTGTACGTGGATATAGCTAAGCCGTTGGGAAGTATTCGAGGGTGGAGTACCCCTGTGTGCTGGACACAGGGTCTCTTGCCTTTTGCTGAGTTCAAGGCAAGTTTCTTACAGATTTGGGCTCGGAGCTCTAACACAATACACACCTGGGTGTTTTCCTGTCATAGGTGTGGTGGTGGTAGTTCCAGAAGAACGCAGCCTGAGAGAGTGATTACGGTCTCTGCCCTATTTGTTAGACTTTTCAAGCTCGTAGTTGTGGAATCATGACTGAGACTCTTATACTACATCTACTATGCAAAATACATCCATTCCTTAACATGGCCCTTGGTTCCCAGGCCAGGTGGTTGAGAGAGGCTCATGTCCATGTTGCTACTAAAGTGGCATTTTTATTTAAATGAAACTGAGATGTGTTGCAGGCTTTCAAATAACATATAAAGGCGAGGGCCAGGGGTAGGAGGTGTTTGAAGATATAGCCAAGAGGATTGGCTACAGGCTGCAAGTCATCTTCCCTGATGCAGTCTCATCCATGCTCCCTCTTGGAAGGAGTCCCTGGAGTGAGCAATCCTTCAAACCATGCCTACAAATTGTCTTGAAAGAGCTTGAGAGCAGCCCAAAGTACAGCCAAGGAACAAAACTAACAAATTTGGAACATAGAATATCAGGAATCGAACACTTGAATATACTAATTAGCCCTCTTTTACTTAGCAATATAGGTATATCCTAAAAATTTTGCAGCTGGTCCAAGGCCTGTAGTTACAAGTCTGTTCCCACAGGGGATGAGCTCGCACCTCGCAAAGAAAGGGATCTTGTACGTGTTTACATTGTCTTCTGCAGGCAGCTACGTGTTGACAAAGGCTCTGCACTGCACTTGCCATAACTACAGAGCCTCCAGGTGATTCATTGTGTGGACTTCAGTGCTGACACCAGCTTACATCTTTCCGAAATTCGTATTTGGCATATTCCGTCTTAATTACACTGAACAGCTGTGAGCATCTCCTAAAGGAAATCTCCCCAAAACGATGTGTCAGGATTCTCAGAATCAAGATTTCTGAAATGTCAGTTTGAGGAAAAACTGAAAAACAAAAATTTCAGTTTCTCTGAGAGTCAGACATTTTCCCAGAAAGCCTGCTTTCTCGACACATACAACTCGGTGGGGATCATTTGAGAAGACAACGTGTGCAATTCCTCATTGAAGCTGGGTGAAGAGTGCCATTTTTACCTTACAGATTCATAAAGATACCCTCAATACACACAATAGCCAAGTGATTCAAAAGAATAGCCCAAACTGTCGTAATGCTTCATCAGATCATTCTGTGCCATGTCTCCTAGGATTATAGATCACTAACATCTACAGGGAGTCACAGGAATCCCCATCAGTAATCTTTGCTCCCATTCAGGTTTCCATAGCATTCAGCACAACCCCCAGGTAGGCCGTCTTGAAAAATTCTGTCCCTAATGATTATTAGTATTACATCATATGCTTAAAGCTGAAGGAAATATAATCAGAAAAGTGAAAGTAATAAATACCTATATTTTAATAATGAGAATATTTCTGACAGCTACACTGGAAACATAAAAGCCACTTTTCAAAGATCAGAAGAACTGTTCAGTGACAGTTTTCAGTTTTATTGCTATTATCACTTAAATATATTTATATAACACTTCTTTGTCACCATTCTCTTCTATGACATCTTTTACAGTTAAGATGAATGTCTATATATAGCCTTCTCTTAGTCAATAATTAGTTTGTAAAATCAAGCAGCTCATGTCATCAAGTCATTCCAGTATTTATATATTTCTATTTGAAAGTATCTCATTCTATGTAATTATTATGTATAATTTAAAGCAAAAATATATTTAAAAAATTGAGTGCCTGAGCAAGCTCTGAACTTCTCCTTCAAATTATCTGATAACCCTTAGCTATATGCCTCCTGCCCTACTTTTTCCATAGGTACACTACTTTGTCATATTTCTAACCCAGTGCTTGTGAACCACGACAGTCAACTCTGCCTTATTATGAGCTTAAAGAAGAAACCCATTTCCCACCATGGCTATATGCTCAAAAGTACAATAGAGGTATTCAGAGCATCCTTTAGCTTCAGGTAAACTGTAAGTAGAGTGATGAAAATCAGACTCCATTGCTGTGCTACCAGTAAATATTCTTGTTGTGCTGACAGGAGCGTGCACAGTAAGCACCGTGGGCCACCCAGTCCAGTGTCCAGCCCCTGACGGCAGCTAGAAGCAGATATTCTGGCAAAATGTGGGGAAAAGTCCAGTGATACAAATGACGTAGGGATTGAAGATCCCACCTACAACAGAAGTTTCTTTCAGCGTATGCATACACTTTCCAAAACCCAAAACTTTATTTAAAAAGCCACTTTTAGTGTTGTTTTCTTAATTTAAACCGTCTGCATATTTGTAATGGAGTGGTTTCTCAGGGAATCTCCTAGCAGCCACCCATCTCCTTCACAGCGTACAGGGACTTCGTGGGCCTGACAGTGGCAAAAAAATCAGGCATGGTATTCTTACACAAGCAGAAATATTTTTAACATCTGATCTTAATGCTTTTAGAAAAAAGCCTGGGCATTGCCTGTCCTGACGTTGGCCAGTACCAGTGAGGGACAGCTAGTGAGTAAGCTCACTCCAAACAAGACCGGAAAGGTAATGCTTGTTTGCATTCTCTAGCCAGTGACTTAAGTCTTATGTGATTGAGGGGATGGGCCCGTTATTTCAGAGGATTCGTGATGTAACTTTTTTTTTTTTTTCCATTTTCAATGAAGCCAGACCTCACCAGTGTTTCTTTCTCTGCTCTTGCCCCCTCAGGACCCTTGCCCAGGCCACTGCGTTCTCATCCTAGCCCCGAGCTGCTGTCTCTGCATCATCCTTCCTTGTGCCTTTCCTACACTTACCCCACCTTGATCTTCCTGCCGCTGCCTCCTACCTCTCCCTAGACTTCTGCCATCCTTGTGCCTCCTGTAATATTGATTTCTGCAGCACCCATGCTGAGTTCAAGATAACAAACTCAGGATCACTTGCAAAGTTGCAGTCTATTCATCTCTGATACCAGAGTACTTTACCACTGCAATGCTCCTCAACAGTTGGGAACAATTTGTTCTGAAGAGTAGAATCCACTTTATAAACTTTTCAATACCGGGAGGAGTGCCTGGCAGGGTACTACAGCCTCCTAACTTGCTACTTTGGCCTCAGAAAACTTCAGTCTGGTGACCTTTGAGTACAATGTATAGTTCATCTTTTCCCACACATGTTGATGATGGGTGGGAGCTGCTGGGGAGGGCTTGTTCTTGGTCTTAAGCCAAAAGTATTAAAGTGTAGGGTCTTAGGCAATGCCTAACAGAAAAAAAAGATACGGAAACCTAAAATTACTTGGGCTTATACCCCATGTCTAGCTTGCACAGAAGCTGTGCCAGAGAAGAAACCTCTCCCTGCCTTGAGTGCTGCACACTAACGCACAAGCCCTCTGTAACACAACCGGTCGTACTCAGAGCCTCTGGCCAGTGGCAATCTTGCATCTCTTCTGCAACTCCTTCTATTGCTGAGCATTTTTACTTTAACACCACAGTGGCCTAACAAGAATAATATGTAGAAGAAGGCTTCTCAAAGCCACTGTCAAATGTTATGCATAGTAAGTGGCAGTAATGTTCCAGATGACTTACTCTGCTGATTATCTATGAATAGGTAGTAAACTCTTTCAGAGAGTTCTGGAACCCTATGCAATACATCAACCTCTATAGATGGATCACAGAAGTCAGAATGTCCCCCCAAAAAATCAGAACTGAAATATGTCAGTGGAGTCAGAGGTTATGTCCACATCAGCAAGCAGCAGGAACGGATCCACAGAATGAAGAGCTGGTAAGAAGGACTCAACCACAACATTACACATATGCTTTGTGTTTACTTTGAAATAGTGCTAATCTGTTTTTATAAACTGAATACCCTTAAGATTTTGCAGAGTACTTGGTGTGTTCCTGGAGTGCATCCTTCTGCTTAGTTTCACCAAAAAGCCTACTCTGTAATGCAAAACGAAGCTGCACACATGGGTAGGCCTAGGAGATTAATTTCAAAACCTCACTTGTAATAAGAATTAATATTCTATCTAGTTGCATCCAGAAACCACCTCAGACTGTCCCGTGAAATTTAAAATCCCACTTGAGTTCATGGAGATGCATCAAGAAGCTAAAGTATGCAAGGCTTTGAGCATGGTCTACTGTGTATCATATTTAGTTGGAGAAGTATTTACCTGTCATCTCAAATTACTGTTTCTTACAATAACCAGGTCAAGACTATGTAATATAGAGACTATACTAAGCTAAGAACTAAGTGACATACCAGAGTTTGTTCAAGAGACTAGTGATGATGGTACAGAAAACTAGTGGGTATCTAGTAGTTTGATCATGATAAAAATAATAAATATGACTGTCAAGACATTCAGTAATATTCTCTACTATTTGTTTGAATAACAAAACCTTCTGTATTGCAACAGTTTTGCAAAACACAGAAGTTTTGGCAGCTGAAGGAATAAATGGCTTTACTTTCACACTCATCTTGGATAGTGGAATAGGTCACTATTTGGCTATTTCAGCTAAAACAGAGAAATAATAGGAAAAAAATACCAAAATCAGCTATTGTGCCAGAGGACTGGTTGTGATAAATGTGCTAGGAGGAAAGAAAGGAGATAGGGAAGAGAGAGGGGCTATATCTTATTCCTTTAAAAAAAACCCACCCAAACTTTCAAATTATGCTAGGACAGATATAAAAATAAACCTAAATCAGAAGGAAAGTAGGATTTATCAAAATACCTGGTCAAAGTCAACAAACAGGGAAGTCACTCATCTTTGAATGGAATCTCCTCAATATCTACTTTCAATATAGAGAGGTAAAGGAGATAAGACAGCAAAACACTTCCATGTGAGTGTTCAGAATTGTGGCTGAAATGTAATTTAAGAAACATCTCAGTCAACCTAAAATCCCTTCCTGGTACTTTAATAAGACCAAAATGAACAGGATATTAAGAGCCGGATGATAACTCTTCTGTGGTGCTGAATGAACTATTACAGGGCCCAATTCAGCAAAGTGAGTAAGCACATGCTGACATTTAAGCGTGCATCTAAGTCTCATCATCTTCAGTGAGAATCTCATATATGCCTTGGCACTCGTCTCAGTGGAGATCTGTGAACGCAAGTCTATCTTACACACAAGCCATCCTTTACTCCACAGACATAAATCTGTCCAGTAGCTGTAGAGCAACTCTAGGACTCAGGATATACATTCATGTCCTGGCCCTGAAAGATTATAAATGAGAAAGTTCTGAAAAGCACCTCCTGGTACATGAGGGTTGTATTTTAAAACCTACTTATCTTCTCTCCTCTCTGCTTCAGCTCTGCACCGCTGTGATGGAAACACTGGTTTCCCTACCAGAAATGGAAGAAGTGTTTAAATATGTTAAAGTAGGTTGCAATAGCGACATTTCAGGTAGACACTACCCTGACTTTCAAATTAAACTGCTCCGAATTCTTCGCAAGTTCAAGGTCAAGAATCGTAAAACTGGGCATCCTGGAAAATAAAGGTTCAGGACAAGGTCAACTATCTAAGTTCAGGAAATCAAGCTGGAAAGGAAAGCTTCCTGCAGGCACAGTTAAGACTCCTCCACTGTCTTCTTTGCAACATATGGTGTAGTAAGACATGCACACCCTCTTCCTGCCCCCCCAAATTAACTCCCTGGCACCACCTGTTAGGAGTGAGCAGACTGAAAATTATTGCATTGGGAACAGATAAAAATGGGTGTGATGGTTCTGATGTGGTGCATTTCTCTCACTCGCTTCTGTGCTCATAGGAAAGGAGACAGCATCTGGCACAAAATTAAAAGTAAAAACTCTAAATCAAGAGTGTAAGCAATATTTCATTCCTGTAACTTGCCCTGTCCTTTCAAAAGGAACTAGTTAATAACCTGACCTGGTTATTTTATCACTTGGAGAAATTTGCCTGAACTCTGAATTCTTTTGTTGTCTATTCCACTATTTATATTTTAAAACTCTCCTCCTATTCTGAGGACCTATTTTCTCCTCTGCCACCCAGGACATAAAGTGTCACTCCTGTGTATTACTCTCCTTCCCGAGTTCAAGAACCACATGATTGTATAAGTCATAATATTATGAGCATGCTTAGATCCAGGGTTTCATGCCACGTAACTAAAAGATTTCCTAAAATTAAACATCCTTACTTCTTGTTCAAACTTCTTTGCTTGCTAGCAATGGATCTGCACCCATAAACCTAGACATCTAACCCCATGTGTCCAAAGCAAAAAGTTATATATTTAGGTATGGGCTGCAGAACAAAGGGAAAAGAGAAAAAGATACTTGATGTGAGGTGATGCCCTGGTATGTATAGAGAATATCCCATGTGTGCTTGATGGTGGTATCAAAGGGTAGTAATCTGACATGTGTTCAACCATCCCAAGATAACTCAGTTCACTCGTGCTCCTTCTCATCTTTCTGAAACTGATCACTACCTTCCACGTCCACTTTTCATTTAAGAAGTAGTTCATACACCACCACAAGAAGAAAAAACAGCGACTGTGACTAACTTAATAAGCCTGACGTGCTAAAGAAAGAGGAGGAAAAAAAAAGTTTGAAATTTATGATTTTTATTCTCCTGCTTCTTCCTAACAGGATCTGAAAATCATGAAAGAACTTAAGCGCATCAAAGAATATCCTTTGAAAATCAGGCTTACAGACAGGAATACAAATTGGAGACCAGTCCCTAGGCCACTGGCCTACCTTTGTTGAAGGGTGGCTTGCATTTAAGTTCCCCTGACTAACAAATCACCTTTATTAATTAGAATGCAACACTTGAAAACAAGAGGGTTTAAGTTTTTAAAGTTACAATAAAAAAGAAAATTTAATTGCTTTTATGAAAAGATGCAAATTAAAAAAGCTTTTAAACTGTTAAACTCTTGAAGCTATTTATAACACTAGTAGCATCATGACACAGCAATTAAATTATAACCCTTTCGCTAATAGAACGTATTTTTGCCTATTTAAAATGGAAGCGAAGAAACAAGAAACTTTAGTTCAGGAAAGTCTCACGTAACCAGAGATGTGGGCAGGCTGGACTTTGCGGAAAAGAGGAAGATAGACAAATAAATTTTAAATGTTTGACTGTAACCTAATTTGAGTTTAAGTATATTATACGAAGCAGTAGATGATCTGTCATTAACTTCTAGCTGAATTACGTTTAGGGAGCATTGGGTCATCTATCGTTTATTTCATAGAGATAATTCATTTTATTTAGGCTGTCACAGAGGAACTCAGAAAATTATATTCTGTTCCCTAGCTTGTGGACTGCAGAACTAAAATTTGATTTTTGTAGCTTAGCTATTTTTGAGGATTAAAAAAGTTACACAGATGATTTAAAAATAATTACTATCGCTACCATTTTTATATAACTTCTCATTTCCTACTCTATTTAAACATAGTGGAACAGTTTTAATATCATCAAGTATTTAAGGATAGTAAGGAAAAGGGATGGGACAAAATCTGTAACCCCCCTGTACAATCATCATGATTGAGCCAGTGATCCAAGAACCAAACTTATTTACCCAAAAATAATAAGTTTTAAAAACATGCCATCACTTTTGAATTATTTCAGTAAAATAACAAACAACATTGGTTATACTCTAATGTCAAGTCAGGATGTATATAGGGAAAAATATAGTCCAATCCAACACCTTTGTTAAAAAAAATTGGGGTGGGATTGCATTACACAGCCAGAAAAGAAACTTCTCTGGCTAACTGCGCCACCTTTTGATTTAAATTTAAAAGAAGAAATTAAATGATTGTCCAGTCCCTAGAAGAAAATACTTATTTAAAGATATTCCTGTGGACTTAAAAATGGGTTCAGGAGCTTACTTTATTTATTTCTCACAGAGAAGCGCAGGACTGTATACTTAGTATTGCTCTTATGGTTAAAAGCCATGTCAGCAATATAAATGGAAAAAAATATATTAATTCTGGCTGGTTTGTGTTTTTCTAATAACAGGATACACATAAAAATCAATAAAGCCAGGCAAACGGCAGAGTAGTGGCTTAGTAATCTTAGCATTGTTAGCTAAGTATACAATCAACTCTAAAACAAATGCTTCATAATCCGTTAGATTCTCCTATGTAAATCTATACTCGTACAGCCCTGAGAAATAAGAAAGCTTTACTTCTGATTTTTTTTTTCCTAACATTTAAAACGTATCGTCTGCAAGCCTAATTTATAGCCAGCGTATCGCAATTTGCACTCAAATCTCTAGTCAGACATGAAATTAAATAGCACAGATATTCAAAGGAGTTACAGCATGCATTTAAATACATTAACCACATCCTACCTTGCATCCAAACATCAACGATAAAGTGTTGTTGGTGCATGCAACTTTGCAGTGGCAAATCATTGGTGTAAAGCAGTCAGGATTTTTAACAATAGGGCACATTCCTTTAGTGCTGCAGTAGTGGCAGCCTACTGAAGGCTAAAAACAAGTAGCTAATACAGCACATGGAGTGGCAACATATGCTGCTCAACAGCTAGCTTTCCTCTTGCCGGTCAGAAGCAGCCTGCTTGAATCTCTACCTGTGTCCCATTCAGCCATCCCCTTCTTTGTTGATGAATCAACGATGCAGCATTGATCACGAATCTCAGGATTTCCCTTCCTCTGGGAAATTAGTTTTTACATTGGGGGGGAAAAAAAAAAAATTTGAAAAAAAAAAAAAAAGAGAGAGAGAAATGGAAATGAGGGGGACTAGCAGGTGTGGCAGTATTAGCATGTAAAAGGATGTAAACGCCTACTCATAACAATCACATAAGATTGTCATGCTAACTGAAGTGGGCTGAAATTATTCCATCGGAAGAAAAATACTGCAGCTCCTGATTTGGTAAAAAGCCAGTGAGTTGCTGCAATACATAGTCATTGTGGGGAGAGAAGAGAAAAAAAAAAAATTACTTATCTAAGAAGCCAGAATCCTCAGCCTTTATCAATATGCATTCCAGTAAGGATTCCCTTCCCAGCGCCTCCCCGAGAAACAGAATCAAATCAGTCGCAACTCCGGAGAAGCGATGACCTTTGCTTTCCCCAAAAAAGATGAATCTCAGCATGAAACAAACTGTACTCAAAGCTGAAAATCCCAGATGCGGGGAGTTTGCAATCAGAGAAATACAAGTAACATTTATCCAATCCTGGCTTGCCACATGGGAGCTTTCTCCAGGCACAAATTTACAAATAGACAGGTTGAAGGATTGCAGGAGACACTGAATAAAGACATGAAGTTACACGGAAAATGCACCAGCATGAAGCTTAAAACGCAACCCTCTCTAAACTCTGCTGTTGAGGCGATGTAACTACTGACTCCAGCTAGTGCTGTTCTCCTGTAACCTGCAAACGGCTTGCTGTATTCCAGAAATGCAATAATTAAAGAAGTTTGGGAGCATAACGCTGGTTTGGATTCAGTTACAGCTGCCGCTGCTCCTTCAGTTAAAGCAACACCAGCTGAAAATGCATAATAAAGCATTTGGATGAGCAAACCGCGAGCTGTGCTTTTTAAGAGGATTATTTATATCAAAAGTTGGATGAATATGTCCTCCAGTTTTAGGTTCGGCCATGGCAGACACACAAATATAAAATGAAAAGGCTACGATATAGAAAGGAAAAGGATGTCTTCAACGATTTCCCAGCTGATAGCAAGGTAAACCCAGCAGTTGTTTCCCAGCGCCTTGACCCTGCTTTTTGCGACTCACTAAGCTCTGCCCATCAAATTAGAAACTCTTTCTAAAGAAATGAGAGCAGCTTGTCTCCCTGGCAATCGCGGGTGCGTTCTTAAGGCACAACTGAAACAATTTTCTGTAATAAACCCGAACTAAAAATTTGTTATACAACAAATGGCAAAGGGAGGGTGCTCTGTGTGCAGCCAGGTCAAGCAGCATTGAGAGTGAATGGTACAGAATTTTTAAAAAGATCTGCCGGAGACTGCAGACCTCAGTGTAGGAGACCTGCTCTGTTAAGGTTTTATATTTATATAAATGCATATAAGTGTGTGTGTGTTGCATGTATGTATGTATCTAAATTTTGAGTAGAATTTCCTCAGTATAACTTACCCTCACTTTGTAAAGTTCAAAACCGTAAAAGACCGATTCCCTTAAACAGCTTTGATCCTACTTTCTTTCGCACCATGCAATAACTTTATTTTTATCCAATTTTTGTGTGTAGCTAGACTTCAACCTGGTGTAATATTTTCTGATTATTGTCTCTCACTCTACATTTTTGAACTTAGAGCTTGCAAGGGCCCAAGCTCAGTAAAATGACGGTAGTTTCTAGATTGACGTGACAGACAGAACTGCTCCGCAGTTAGAGTTACAACCCAGTTCCATTTCTGAAGATTTATTTCCTGCAAATAACAGGCCCTTACAAACCGGTGTCTTCAATTCACTCAGCTTATACTTTTTTTTCCTAACAGCCTGGACACGAGCACTGCATGTCACGGGAGCTCACTGCGTGGATGCCAATCGATCAGCTATCAATAATCTACGTTTGAGCTGTTAGTCCCAAGTGACATCGCAGCAGCACTTCCTTCTGACTTGCTGCACTACTTATCATCCAAAACAGTGACTGAGCCTGTTTAGACCCGCACTACGGAGACAAACAGCAGCCGTAACATTGCTGAATCTTTGATCTGTTTATTCCTAGCCTGCCTGTCTCATTATTAAGCTATATATTATACAGATTTTCTTTCAAGTACTGTCTCTCGCATAACCAGCACTGGTGTAAATATAGAAAAGTGTAGTTTCCATGACAATACATTCCATAGTTACAGCCAGCAGCCACTATCATTAAAACATGAATCACAGTGCTACCTTAAGGTGTGAGCACGCTACATCACTGGCCTTAGAAGCGTTAATTTGGGATGGGGGTGGCATGACAATATTTTTAGGAGACACTACTACAAAATGCCAGAAAACTGTGCTATTTAACTGTTTTAGCAGTTCTAATATCCATCCATCTTAGACATTTAAGTGATCAGTAACACTCTCAATCTGTCCTAATCATTAGCATTTCTAATATCAGACTGCGTCGCATCTGCACTTTTCAATGTGTTGAACACGACGTCCTGATTGAAAACTGGACTCACGGTCCCGCAAATGTGAGTTCCGATTAATATTCAATGGGCCTAAATAAAATCACCTGCATTTAATTCCAAATTTGGGTTTCAAAGAAGGGAAGGAAAATCAGCCAGTTAGCCTCTTGGATCTTTTGGATCTGACTGCATTCAGCTGGCTCGTGCTCTCAAGAGGGAGGACATAGCTGTTCATTTAAACTCCCATTTCTCCCTCAGTCTCTGACATTACTGCAGATTTTTAACCAGAACAGGTTTAACCTGTGATTTCATTTCACTGTTAAGATGCATCAAACACCAATCACCTGAGTATCGCACAAGGCACGAAATACATCCCTTCACACTCCAACTAATCGTTGCTTTCAAGTGAAAAACAGTTACCTGACGCACAGTCATTTGGGAGATCAGAAAAGGAAGATACAGTCCAATGACAGCTTGGAATAACAACTCATATCACAATTGGCCAAGACTTCTATTTCAATTAACTGACAACCACATATAGAAAACCGCCATAAGAAAACATTTGCTCAGAGATTTTCTTCTATTTCTTCCCCCCCCCCCGTAGCACTCATCACAGACACAGAAGTAAGTTGGTAATTGCCAGGACAGGCATTTAAATCACAGTCACACTGTGGGATCAAGGGTTCTTGGAAAATCTACACCCACATTTTTGCTCTCTCTGATGGAATACGCAGAACATACATTGTAGGTGTTCCTGTATGAAGAAGAGAGTCCAGAGACCTGCTGAGTTTTGTGAGCCCTCCACCTTTGGACTTGAGTCCACCGATCCAGCCTACTTGCTCGCGCCCACTGTGCTGCCACAATGAAGTCCACCTCTTCTAGCAAAAAGGGAGAGTCCCAGCAAGGTACCGTGCAGGTATTGTCAGAAGCATCAAGGAAAACAACCCGCCAGCGAATAAAAGTCACCTGCTACTGTCGGAGCTTAGTCTTTGCAAAAGTTACTCTCTCCCTCACCTGCTGGATTTGGGAGGAACAAGAACTGTTGTTCCACTTCTCCCTTCCATTTGGTTCATTCTGCTTTAAAATTTCTCCTGCCTTACCAGTCTCTCTCGCAATTGCCTTCACCCAACCTTTCCAGGTTTTCCAATGATGTCTGCCTTTCATGGTGCACCACTATGTAGAAATCCATGCATTAGCTTGGGACAACTGAGTTGCATTTCTGAAGTATTATGATAATTTTTGCACGGTACTTCCTCACCTAATGCATATATACCTCCTCCTGCACTGAAGCTAGTTCAAATGGCAATTTGAACATGACATGTCATGCGAGAATCAAGAAGACCAATATAGATAAAAATAAAAGTAAAGACCTGGAGAGTCACAAAGAATTTCTAGATAATCACCTTTGACTATGTTTGTTTGGGGTTTTGTTTGTTTGTTTGTTTGTTTGTTTGAATTTCCCTGCTGTTTCTCTTGAGAAAATTACTTGAGTTTCGGTACTATAGTGTAGATTTGTGTGTTTCCCCTTCCCTGTTTTCACTACTTAACTTTTTGTTCCATTGCCACACCGTGAAAAATTCATCTAACTCCTTACCACATCCCTTAGATATCAGAAGATCAAGATGATCTCTAGACTGTTGGCTGAGCTATATGCATTGTACCTTTCTTCTAATGTTTTTGTTAGAATTCAAAATCACCTTCTCTGTTGCTCGTCTCTGAATTCCCTGTACGCTAATCAAGCCTCCTAAAAACTAAACCTGTCTCTGACAGTGATTAAAGAGAAGATGTCTTCTCAAAGAATCATATTAGATGAAAGAAAAAGAGAAAAGGCTTGTTACACCACAGGTAGCATGTGCAAAAGGAACCAGAGAACATAAATATAAAACAAACTCGAAAGAACTGCATCAAAATAGAAATGACTGCACACAACCGTGTCACATGCTCCTCAAGAACAAAACAGTCCCAAACCTCTAGTCTAAACCAAAGTTTTCACACCTGTCCTGTCATTTGGAGGGACTCTACTTAGGGCATTTCAAGGACCTCAGCTATGTCTGTGCTTTATGTGAGCTGGTAATTTTGAGGAATATAATGAAGACAAGAACTCTTTATTTTGCTGCTGTTTGTCTGTTGGTGAGCATCAGAAGCCTGGGCTCAGTTTGCCTTTCAATTATCATTTAAAACCATGCAGGAAAGACCCTGCAGTCACCAGATATCAGCTCAAGAGCAGCTAAATCTGATGGAGGAACTGCTATTTTGTGATCTGGCCACACCTCATACAAAGCTATGTTTGAACCTTCCCTAAGGGGTAACATGAGATTGAATTTCCCTCCCTGCTCTTAGAAATGGGGACAAGGGGATTTATTTTTTTGTGTGCCCAAAGGCTCAAGAACTAGACTAGATCTGGGCCAGTCCTGCCATAAGAAGGACATGAATAGGGCCACTAGGGTGGAGGTGGGACAGAATGCCCTGGGGACATTCGTGTAGAGGCAGGTTTGCTTCTTCTGTGAGATGCTGTTGCTACTGCTGGGAACCATGTCTTCCACTGTCATGAGCAGCAGCTGGTACATCTCACCCAGCGGCATGTGGCAGCTAGCTTGGCTTTCCCAAATCTCTGTGTATAGACAGGAATGAGTTGCCAGGTGGCTCCTGCCAACAGCAGACCCTGCTGGTGGAAAGCTGCTCTGCTTCACCTAGAGGTGACAAGGGCATGGACAACTCATGTCCATAGAAAGTTCTTCTCAAGCACCTCGAGATCACAGCATGGAGGCAGATAGATAGGTAGAGGACAGCTCAGATGCTCTGAAAAACACCTATGCATAATGAATTCAGATGTGGTAGGCAGCTTGGAAAGGATTATATGACTCAATTTCTTCACTTGGAGATAATGCCTTCCAATTAAATGCCCATATCTCTAAGTACACAGTCATATAAACAGTGATTTTTAAGTTAATAGGAATACTCTTACAAAAAGTACTCGTGTTTGTAAGTGTTTACACACTTTAAAGTGCCACATTACCAGCATAGTTTTACATTTTTACCTAGTAGAAAACTGTCAGAATTATTTCTGGAAATAATTTTGATCTGTTAAATCATTTACAAAGTCACCAATGTATATCACTGATGATGTATATATTTTATTAAAGTAACTTCTTTAGCCAAGTATAAATTTAAAAGAAAAATGAGAGAGGGGAGAAAAATTACTTGAATTAAATATCAGCTTGAAGGAAAAAAAGACAAGCATACTATTGCCAGTCCTCAATAAGTACCAAACATCTCTACTTGTCTGGTTTCCTATTTCTATCTTGCTTTAGACTTTTTAAGATTTTCTGTGACAAATTAAAGAAAAATAAAGGCCTGATCCTACTGACACAGAGTGAAAACACACAGCACCTTCAGTATATATGTGCCTCACTTTAATGTCATTATGTAAACCCACTGATTTCTTCATGGGATTATAGTGTAATACACATGCACACAAATGAGCTTGGAATGATCATTTTAGCCACCACACACTAGATTTCACCAAGGACTATGGGTTTTGGTATTTACCCAGGCTGCTGGAGCAGAAGAGCGGTTATCCTACGCTGAATTTTGTGTTACTACACTGTTGCTAGCACTAAACTAGCTAGCTCCCTTATCTCAGTATGTGCTGAAGTTATTGCACCGTACACCTATTTACTGTACGCATTAAATAGAGGCACAACCTGGCCACAGTCCTACACATGGTCACCAGCTCTGCACACATGTCCTTTCTCTTGTATGCAAGTGCGACTCCCCCACCAGTAGGAAGCACAGTGAGTGGTAGAAATTTTCCAGTAATTTTCCAGTCTATCCTTGAATCCATGTAAACTTCTACTTCCATAACATCCTTTGGTGAGGAGTTCCTGAGGCCTTCCACTCCTCCTACGATGATCTGTCTTTATTTGTTCATTTTTAATCTTGCTTCTAATATCTTTATCAACTGTCCCAAAATGTTGCAATGGAAGAGACAAGGAACAGTCAACTCCTATTCGTCCTCTCCATGTCACTCATGATTCTGTAAACTGGTGCTGTATCTCCCTAGCTGGTCTCTTTTCTATAATGAGCAGTTGTAGCCCAATAGATCTGAGTCTTTGTTATAATAACAGCTTTTATATATTTGAAGAAGATCATTGTTTATCCCAACCTGTTCTTCTTAATTCTTTCAAGCTTCACCATAACTCATACTCTATAAAATGCTTTTCCCCTAAAATCTGTCCATCCCTCTCAAAGTGTGCATCCAAGCCATGACATTGCCCAGCAGAATAATTCCTTCCATCTCTCGCTTACAGTAATTCTCTAAATATAGCCCGAGTTTTTTACATTAGCTTTGCAATAGCCTCACATTTTTCACCGAGACTCACTCTGGGATTCATTTCTACCCAACCCCACTACATCTTTCTCTGCTTCCTGACTAATCGATACACATTTGGTATTCGTGCAATTGGATATCCCTTTCTACATGCATCACTTCACATTTGTATTTCATGCTACTGCTTTCAGGCCGTCTATTTATGTTTAACTTTACATGTGCCATTCGTCCAATAAATTCCAGTGTGCTCAAATTATGGACTTTAATAAAAAGTACTTGGAAGCAATTCTTCCCAGGATTTAGATTAGCTGGAGACTAGTTTAGACTGCCACAGGGCTTGGCGTTGTTGGCAAACTTGCTGAGGGTGCACTCAATGAGGTTACGGAGAAGATACATACACTGCTTAAACCTCATTGCCTTTGGGTCATACAAAATTCAAATTTTGCTGGTCATTAATGGCCCCTTTAGGTGGGAAATCAATAGGGACTATACCTGGTGGAAGGAAAATAAGGACTCTATCTCTTTTAAAAGTCATGTGTGAAATGCTGTTATGATCTAAATGAAAGTTAGGAGACAGAAGAAATCACAAAATCAAAACCAAATAAAAAAGCAGGTAAAAAAATCACTATTATTACCTTGACCATTTCCTGAAAGTGTTTCATAAGGGCCCGGCATTAATTTTCAAATGCTGTTCCCATAGTTTGCTTTTATTGGAGAGCCAATGCCTACACTACCATCTCCAGTACTGAGCAGTTCAGGCTGCTGCTGGCAGCTCCAGAGAGGAACCACCGGAAAACAGCCTTCATTTCTTGTGTCATATGGTACTACTATTTAGAGAGGAATGATAAGCCTAAAGGAAAAGTACTTGATGAAAGCAGAAGTAAAAATAAAAGGATGATTCATCACAATTCACAAGAAACAGAGAAGGTCAGGCTTTATGGCACTTTGGAGAAATGAATTTTTCACAACATTACTAGCTTTTTGCAAGAAACTCTGATATCTTGATTGCAAAATGTGATTAAACAAAGCCACATTTTCAGACAGACAGAAATAAATAAATGGACCAAGCCTGAAACTAAATCCTATATTGTAAAGTCCTACATTACTTGCCCCGTATGGTGAAGACTTGGTAAGGGTGTAAGGGTGTGGGCACCCTTGCTGCTGCCAACCAGACACGCATGTCATGTAAGAGATGAACCCAGGCTGTCACCACGTGTGCTAGAAGCAGGAGAATACCTTTGGTTCGCTCTGTGAAGATTTTCTTTTGCTCAGAAATTCTCCCTGGTATATGGAGAAGGAAGTCTGGATTAACCAGATGTTTGATTTTTTCTTTTTTAACATTTTTTCTATATAAAAATGCATCCATTTTTCCCAAATCCCATTAAAAGTGAGTGTTTTCCAGCAGTTCCCAGCAGTCAGGAAGATTGTCACTGATTTTCCTCAGCTTTTCTTAACAGGAAATTCTGTGTTCATTTCTGGCAAATGCCACTGTTCTCACAGCTTTTAGCACTTAATGGCTTTTCAGCTATGAAATTCTCATTCCATGAAAAAAAAAAAAACAACCCAAACCCAAGAAAAACCCAAACTGTAAACTTCCTTCACTCCAATGTCAGTGGAAAGCAAATAAGAGATGCGACTGTGGTCACAGCTAAATTCTACAGCAAGTTTTCCAACAAAACTCCAACAAAACTGTAGCAGAGACTGCTGTATGACAACATCTGCTCCTGCTCTCTGCCAGCTCTTCTAACTCCTCTGGGCTCGGGGCGGGCTGTGGATGCTGGCCCTGGACACAGCAGGCACACGGGATCCCCTTGTGTGACCCCGACAAAGTAGTTTGGGGAACAGAGACTGCAGATCCCTCAGTTAAATGCATCCATTCCACGTCTGGGAAAGAACTATTGCCAAGAAGGGAAAACCATCAATGCCCATCTTTTTTGTTTTGGTTGTTTTTTGGTTTGTTTTTTGGTTTTGTTTTTGGTTTTTTTTGGGGGGTGGAGGTGGGAGAGAGGGGGCTGCCCTTACCTCCAAACCACGTAGAGGTGCCAACCAGCTGAGCTGCTAACAGCAAAGCGCCATTGCAGAAAAATGCCTCTAAAAGACTTTTTTCTCCTCGCCTCTCAACTGTTCTGTGTGTCTTGCTCTTTAGCCTGCTCAGTTTTCCCCAGTGGGGAAAGAGAAGGTTACCCAGCGAAAGCTGGGACCGTGTTGCTTTTGTGGTTTTAATCTTGTGGCACTGACAACAGCTTCTCTCTGCCTCCGTGGGCTAATGCCCATCGTCGTGACTTTAAAAGCAAGACTGCAAAGTCTTGTAGGTCTCAAAAAACCGGTGAAGGAGGAGAGAGTTTAATCCTGGGTTGCCTGGGAATCCTATCAATCCTCTCATTCACGGGAGCTTCTGGACTGGGCGCTCTCATGGCACAGGCGCTCCCTCGATGCTGGCAGTCCTTGCGCGACCGTCTGCTGCAGCCGGTTCAGAGAGAAGCACGGGGCTGATTGCAGCGGTCCTATTCTGCTCCTTCCCAGTGAGCAATGGACCTTTAAAGCACCGTTCTCATTCTAAAATGGCATTAAAAGTCGGGGCAGGGATTTTCCACCCTGCGGGCACTGCACCAGTGCTCTCTGTCCCCGGGGTTGTGGGAGAACTAGCAGGGTCTATTGGTGTTGGCCGAGGCGAAACAGTCCTGTAAATGGAAATCATTAAGGAAAAGCACGTTGCCTCCAGCTCTGTGTCGGACAGGGACATCTCCTACCTCCAACGCTCCACCACCTGGGGGCAGGGGAAGGAAAGACCTTCATAAAACGAACATTACACAAAGGGACTGTCTCCTCCAAAGCGTCTGTGGGAATAATAAGATTGAAATCAAGCTAAACTTTGGAGAGTTATTGGAGTGCCCAGTTTGCGGTCCTCTAAAGATGACATTTTTAATGCCTCAAAGAAGAGGAGCTAAGTGGAAAATCAATGATTTTCTGAGGGAAAGAAGCCAATGCAGCTTAAACTGCTCCTGGTGGTGGCAGGCCTAGGAGAGCCTGCAGAACCCTTCCGAGCTAATCCCTCGGCTCGCTCTGGTGACCGAAGACCACCTCCACACCACAGGGTGAAAAGCTTGCTGCAGAGCCCCAGCATGGCCTCTGAACCATCATGCCGCAGGCAGCTCTCATGTCATTCAGGAGTGCGTCCACGGAGGTGATGCTAATGCAAAGGAACGTGCATGAGATCAGCTTTGGGTGTGGGAACAGGAGTCTCCCTGTCCTCCTGGTAACTATATTAATGCCAGTCAGCCAGGAAAGAAGTGTAAGAGAGCAGAGGCCCAGGGCCGTTTGACTCTTGCCTGGCTGAGAGCTGTTGTGAGTCAGCGAGAGACACGGACGGAGAGGACCATAATTCTCAGGATGGCAGCATCCTTGGAGCTGCCCCGTCCAGGTGTGGGAATGAGCAGCTTTGTGGCAGTGGTAGCTTACCTGGGGAGAGCTGCCCTCCTGCTTCTGCTCAGTCTGCAGTGCAGCTGACTTGTCTGGAGCAAGCTTCCAGGAAAAACAAAAAAAGCAGGCTGGGCAAAGTCTGCTTACAGGCTGTGCTGCAGCAGGAGCATCCATCTTAGATCCAGTGGAGGAGGAGAGCTTGGACAAGCTCCCTTTTTAAAGCAACAGTGCTCCTACTGAGCATGGCGAGGAAGGGTAGTGCTACGCCACGACAGCGGTTGCAGCGGATGCGTGCAAAGCACTTTATAGGCATTAGCTAATTGATCTTCACAAAACCCCTTTAGGCTGGGCAATTAAACATAATCAGTCCAGTTTTACAGGTGCAGAAATGGGCTTGCACGGAAGTAGCCCACGATTTTGGGGTGCCTGAGCCAAAAGACTTTTGGTTTGATTTTGTAGGTGCAGAACATCTGTAGGTCCAACTGACTTTGACAGCGCAGAGCACCTGTAAATCTGCTTGTAACTACGCGTGCATGGCTGGTTTTGAAAGACAACCCCAGAGGTATTTCAGGTTGGGAATCCCAAAAGGAGGTACCCCAAATCACTAAGCTTTTAGAATAATGCTGGCTTGTGTGTCTAAAGATACCTTAGGAGAAAAGTCTAGAGTCAGGTTTAGTCAGTCTCCCTGCTTGCTCTTTATGCGTCTAGACAGGCCACTTCCCTGTGGGCTCCCCATGGACTCCTGTGGACCTGTTGGCAGGGAGTTGGGATTTGAGAAGGAAAATAAAACTTTTCTTGTCCAGGGACCACTTAGACTGCGTGAACTGAAGGACTACAAGATGGGACAGTCTAGTTGGATCCACCACCACACCACAAAACCACCATCCGGGAAAAAGTACAGTTGTTCTGAGAGTGGCATTTATCCTTTCATAGGCACTGGTCACTCTTAACTCCGCATTGGCCTTACAAAGTGGAGAAAACAGGCAACAGAGGTAGGAAGCAGGGACATGGGACACATGTGGGACACACTGCATGGCTAGGAGGTGACGTCAACAGAGTGGCATGTGAGGTTTGTTCAATTTACATTCTGTTAACCTCAGGGCATATTTTTGTTATATGGCAGACCCTTAATAAACATAACACTTTTACCTCTAAGTCTGCTTGACCAAATAGCTGTAAAAGAGACCTCAGAGGCTGTCTCTCTCCCCACTTGCTAATGCTGTAGCGGTAGTCTACCAAGGCCCAGATTTTTAAACTTAGAAAGATGCAGCCTGGTACCTCGTGGGATTTTCAATTGTAGGCTGAACAAGTTTGGAATTAAAATTAAAAAACAGGGCAAGTAAGAACACCCACTAGTGCCTACTTGTGATTGTAGGTACATAAATAGCTTTCAAAATCTCAGGTTTATCTCATGTAGGGCTCCAAACTGGAGAATTCCCTTACAGCTATAAGACAACAGCTGAAGCTCCTGTTCTCCTTCAAATCATGGTTCAAGGTACATCCACGTATTCGAGCAGCCTTTTTCTCCTCCAAAACTTCCAGATGTGTGAGAGCTATAAGCTGAGTATTCTCCAAAGGGACAGGCCTGAAGTAATTCAAAGTCCTTCGTTAGGCATTCTGTCAATGCTGTAAACATTGCTATTTAATTGATGTACTGTTTTTATTATATGTGCCCTAAGGGAGTTGTGCCTCTTGTAAATTGAATAAATAAACAAATAAATAAGCAAGCATCATCGCCTTGACCAGCTCACTGTGTGACAGAAGAGTCTGTGTGGTTTAACGTGGTTTCTACACAACAATCTTGCTGGCTGGAATGGCTTGTTTGATCTTCATTAACCCTGGCAGGCTCTTCCAGCTTCTTCCTCCACCTCAGCAAAGACAGAGAATGCCACTCTTCCTTTCCGGATTTCTAAGGTCACTTTGTTTATTGAATATGTCATTTTAAAAGCCTCTTATAAAGTGAAAAGAGCCTATTTCCTTCCTTCATCCGGAAAATGAGTGAAGAATTTTGTCATTTTCTGTTAAAAAGGATGAAGTTGTGTCTTCTTCTCCCACTCCTTCTCTTTCCTCCCTTGTCCAGCTACCCCACTTCACAGCGCTGCAAAGCCATATCTCTCATTTGCTTCTTACTTGCATATTGTCTGGACAAAAATACTTCAGAAATACTTGTCTTTTAACAAAACTTCAGAAAATATAGCTGTACCAGTCAGGGGCGGGGCTCCAGTGCAAACAAAACTGTCCCAACTGGGACAATAGATTAGCTCAGCCCAAGTACAAAAGGCAACGTAGACAAGGAAGCCATCTCTCAGCGAGGGCTGGCCACCCGAATCCTTGCACTGCTGCCGGAGTGGGTTTTGCAGCCTGTGTTCACCTCTGGGCTGCCTCAGCAAAAGCACTGTCCGTGCCCTGACTTGTACATGTCTACATGCGCATGAACATCATGCATGTGAGCAGTTTCAGAGCTGTGAGTCATCATCTTGCCTACGTTCACATGTTCCTTTCCCCTCTGGAAAGCGCTTTCATTCACCTGAAGAAAAAATAGATTTCAAGCAGTCTCATGATACAATCGCATCCTTTTTAGTGTTCAGCTCCTTGTTATGAAATTCGATTCCTCTGAGGCACGGCTGTAGCCTAGAGTGTGGAAAAGTGAGTTAAGATGGGAAACAGGTTGTGCCAGCTATGCCTCCATGAATGCCCAAATCATTTCACTTAACTGTAGACTTTACTCACAGAGCTCCTTAAAACTTGCAGGGCAGTTATCCTCGATTGTCTTCACACTTGAGTGCCATAGATAAGTATTGTCAGATGATCTTTAGTATAGAGCTTAAGGAGATAGAAGAAATGAACATGGACCGAACTACAGACTGAACAGAGTCCACTTGTGTGCCCTGGTGTCCCAGAGCTCCCACACCCTTTCCCCTTAACCATATTGCAAAATTGTTTTGGGGCTGTGGAGGTGCTTTTCCCATAGCCAAGCTTTTCTGTGAGTGAAACAAAAAGAAAACCATATACCCTATTTCTCCCAAATATATGAAACCTCTGTTGCCCTTGGGCAAAACCAAATTGAGATAAATTCAAAGTTGGGAAAAGTGTCACAGAATGTGTGTTCGTCAGGGGACATTCATGGAATCCTTGAATCTGGTCATATTCCTAAAATTGTTTCACAACAGGAAAATCAAAGCAGATGTCTACTTCTTTCCCATGAGAAACTGGTAAAGTTTGACCTTAACATATGATTAGCTGTTAAATGACTTTCAAGGAGACTTTGCTAGGATAATCTACTTAGCCTTTAGCACCCATTTATCACTTCATGGTGGAGATTAGGGTCGATTCTAAAGAACAGCATTACTTAAAGTCTCGACTACATTTTTTTTTCAGTTGAACAAATTATTCCTTTATGGGCATCTTGAGAGAATTTTATGTTCTCTTTTCTTCTTTATAAGGTATTGTTATAGCATAAGTTACTATGAAAGTCATTTAATGAACGATTGGTAATGTAACACTCCACAATTTAGAAAGGATTCACCAAAAGAACTGATGGACTTTTGGTGACTCAGAAGATTCTTAAGATGTTTATGAATTGTAGGCATGATGATCACCACATTTGCTGCTACCAGGTATTGACCTAGACACTGGTTCTGGGAAGAAATTAAAGAATCCAGATTAAATCATAAATAATTAAATCAAAGTGAGACTTGGTGTCTGGACAATAGAAGAAGATTGTGGTTAAGTTTATGATTCCTAGATATACTGATCCTTCTGAAAAAATGTATGTCCAATTGCATCCACCTCAGGCTAAGAAATGCCACAAACCTCATACTGAAACTGTTCAGGGCTCTCCCCCTACAACTCAGGCCACATCCACACTACGCAGCACTTGATCACGACACTGGAGATCTGTGTTGCATTCCTGCAACATCTGTGTCTGAGGGTACAAAATATTCTGGCATCATGCTGGAGACCTCTGTAGTCTCTAGACTGCACATTTTCTTCTCTAGCACTTCCAGGATGGTGTGCCACCAGGGAGCCTGCCCCAGCATGGGGCATTTGGTTGGCCTCAAAAGCCAGTCAAAGAGTGAATTAACATTTATGCAATATGTACTGTCAGAGGACCAGGACCCTGGAATGAGCTGGGAAGCTAAAGATGTGCACAGTGAGACTGACAGTGGATTTTTATCAAAATGGGTCCTCGTACTTAGCAGGAATCATATTCAGGTCCTAGGGAGCCAGCTGAGAGGTGGCACCCAGGATCTCCAGATCTGGAAGATGGTGCTTCTCACCAATCCTTTGCTCAAAAGGACACGGCTCCAGTCTTGCTCTGGGACATTCAAAATCTACCCGAACACCATTCTCAGTACTGCATGACCATTCGCCTGTAGATTGCCAAACACTCTATCGTGACTTCTTTAACCTTTTAAGATGCAAAGACTCAATGTTCGGATTGATTGCCAAATTACCTGAATTTAACAATTGATTTTGCCTCAAATGAATCGTGGTAACAGTCCATATGCTTACTCTTAATCTATGGCAAACTGCTTTTTTACTTGAAATGAAGTTAAATTTCATTACTTCAAATTTACACCAAGGGAAAGAACACAGGCACAGTCAATCACATGCTCAACAGACATGTGACATCATGTTAACCTGTACTAAGCTGGCCATGAGTTCAAATCCTTACATATATGTAGATGAATGTGCAGGACTGTGGTCTTCAGTTTTTGTTATTAATACCTCTACTTCTGTTTCAAAATTATCGTTTTAAAGATCTTTGTCCTCTGATAAATATCTCTTTTAGATTACTTCTGCCACACCCTAATATAGGAATTTTCTTACATTTCTCAAATGTGAATGTCAGTGTCCATCCAGTTTATGCTTCTACTCTCAATCACTTTATCTCTATCTTACTTAGTGATTGCTACTAATGTGTTTTGTACTATATGGTATAAGAGATTACAGTACCTCCTCAAAGGCTTAGGAATCAAAGTTAGATCAATGAAAATTGTGCTGGAGAGTTGAAAAAAACATTTCATATATATACCAAAGATTTATATACACACACACATATATAAAAATATCTGAAAAATTTAATAATGCATCTGCAGGTATTATTGAAAATTACAGTGTTTGAAGAAACAGATTCATTCAGCTGTGAATATATATACCAGATTGTTTTACTCTGGATGATTAACAGAAGTGATGGAATTCTGTTCTTTTAATATGAAACCATTTTTTTGAATAAGATAAACTGCCAGCCACAACCGATAATTATACCTCTTTTACTAAGGATATGTAACAGTGGTGTCTGTTTTAGACTATTGCATTTTCAGCCATAGGAAGGAGCTAAAGTTACATAAATTTCCTGGAGGAGTACTTAGACAGATGTTTACCTGGAAATGATGCTCGTTGCTTGTGTCAATGTGACATACAAGTTATTTTATAGTTGTGGCAGAGAATTAATTAAAAAAATGTTGAACTATTAGTACATAATTTATATGCTTGCGTATTTACCTCACAAGAAGATGCTTATATATTCTCCACAGAATATTGCTAGCAATAAAACCAATATATGCCTTCAGTTTCCCTCACTTCCCCTCACTGCATCTTGATATGTAACAATAGATTTAAACAATTTAGCACACGAGAATAAATGTCAACAATAAGCATGTATGCAGCTCCTCAGAATTTAAGGATGCTCATGTGGTCAAATCCTCCATCAATGTACCAGGGACAAACAGAGCTATCTTGGCTTTAGGGGGAATTACCTGTGCAATTCCATGTATCAATGCCAGATGGAAATTCAGTACTGTCTAGCTTTAAAGGGTGCTATTCAGTAAATTGGAGTAGTCAGGATGAGCCAGGCATGTGCTGGAAAGCAGACAAGAGTCAGAAGGTGGGAAACTGTCTTACAACCAGGAGTAGGATCACAAAGCCACAACTGAATGTCCCTGTAACATCCACACGGGATTTCTGGCTACTGGTAAAAGTGACTTTCCCAGGATGAACTGATTACTCCTGAGATTCATGTCCCACATTTGGGTAACAGTCTGGGAGGTCTTTATGCCTGTAAACATGAGCTGCCTTTAAATTAAGAGAACTATTTGCAGGGCTGCTGTAACTGCAGGTGATGTTGCAGCCATGTGAATGTAGGTTGACATCCTGAGGCTCCGTCAACTGTTCTCTCCTGCCACCTGTACCCTTCCCTCCACGTCCCAGGCAGTCTGCTCTTCCCTCCCTGCTGGCACATCCCATCTCTGCCAGAATATCATGAAGCTTGTGTCACATCTTGGCACCAGAACATAAAGAGGAGAAGCTGAACAGGATTCGGTAGCTGTGGGAGAATTATCTCTACTACTGTGGTTGCTGATCCATTATGAATATCACAGCCAGAAACGCCCATCTGGAGTCTCCTACCAACTGCTCTTGGGCAGACTTTTATGCAGTGATATCAACCAGTTGAAACTTGACCCTACGGAGGAGTTTAAGCGGGAGTGGAAACTCTACCGATAATCTGTTTCTCTTATTTGAGGCATCAGGGCGCATGTGGGTCACATTTTAAAGTATTTCTCTGTAATTATGTGGGTTAGAAACATCCTATAACCAAAGGAGGGTTAATTTTAACTTCCACTACTCTGTTCTAAAGATAAACTGAAAAATATCTGGAGACAAAGAAACATAATTCTTATGAACTGACTCTTCCTGATATTAGATGTTTCTGTAGATGTTTCTTACAGCTATCTTGCACAATGGAATATATTGCCATTTTTCAGTGCAGATGCATTTCTCATACCATGAGAAAATCTGACAGTTCTAAAAATGTTTCTTTTTTTTACAGGAAGGAAGATAGAAGATCGAGGTGTTTTTACTATGAGCAAGGAATGTTCTATGCTATACATTATTTGATGTGAAGAAATTTAGATCACAAGATCAGAGGATAATTCATGTTGGAAGGGAACTCAGGCAGTCTCTGGTTCAAACTCGTGCTCAAAGAAGGATCAACTACAAAGTCAGACGAGGTTACTCAGGGATTTATCCAGATAAGTCTTGAAAAATCCCAAGGATGGAGATAATGCAGCCTCTCTGGGAAACCTGGCCCACTGCTTGGCTGTTCCAGTGGTGGAAGTTTCTCCTTATACCCATTCCAAACCTCTCTCATTTCAATATATGCCAATTATCTTTCATCCTTCCACCACGTACCACTGCGAAAAGCCTGGCTCCATCTCCTTGAGGACCAACTTGTAACCATTTGGGTCTGTGGTTAGGTCCCCTTGAAGCCATCCCTTAAAAGTCTGAACAAACCTGGGTCTTTCAGTCTCTCCCCAAAGGGAAAGTGCTCCAGCTCTGACTATCTTGGTGAACATCTGCTAAACTTACATGAATTTATCAACATCTTCCTTGTGCTGGTAGGTGCATGGGGTCTAACAAGCTTTGAGAAGAGGGAGATAATCAATCACTTCCCTGGATATCCTGGCTCCAGTCCTTTTCAAATGTCTTAAATTTCATGGTTTCTGTTGGCTTCATCCTCCAGACTGTCCAGGTTCCTGTGGACGGCCACCCTGCCCTTGAGCATGTCAACTTCTCCCCTCACTGTGACGTCTGCTGACTCAACAAGCACGTGCTCCTCATCTCCAGGCCGTTGATAAAGATCAGTTATAAAGGTCCCAAGATAGACTCCTGTGGTACTCCACTTGTCACTAGTCTCAAGGTAGACAGTGACCCACTAACCAGTACCCTCTAAGTCTGATCATTCAACCAGTTTGCTACTCATCTAGTTGTCCAGACATCCAAACAATAACATCCCAGTCTGGATACAAGAGGAGGCATGGCAAAAGCCTTGTTAGAGTCAAAGTAAATGAGGTACCCCTCACTCAAATATCTATTCATTTTATGATAGATTTATGACAACCATAGCCATTTCTGGTGTAAAATAAAAACAATCTTATGGACACCACTGCATTTTAACAATAGATTTGATGACCTAGAATAAGCTGGATTAAGAAGAGAATGGGATCCAGGATGAATTTGTAGAGATCAGAAAGGTCATAGAAAATGGCCATGGTCGCATCCTCTCCTTAAAGCCTCCTACTGTTACTGCACCATAAAGCCCTCCCAGGGAGAGAAAGGATGAAAGGAGAAGAGCAAAATGAGAAAACTAACTGATTGGGGTATGCTGAAGGCACAAGCGAGAAAAAAAAATGGTACAAGGGCTGCAGAATCAAAAATATGTTGGTAGGGAACCAGAGGGGCAACCTCAGCAGAACACCCACAACAGTGCTCTGCTCCCTGGAGGTACCTAATGAGCCAGTGGACATCATTCTCTGGTGCTCTGCCCACAGGTGAGAGGATGAGGAATAGAAAACAGGGCTCACTCTCCACAGAGTGTCCGCTGTCAAGTTCCCTCTTCCAGCCAATGTGTATGGCCAAGACTAGGGGAAGTTGGTGAGGATGCCCGATGTGTGCTTGGGACTCTGATGAGGAGACACTTCACATCCAGAGACAAGATATGGGGCAAAGGAGGCGTAGGTCCATAATGGCCCAGTGCTCAGTAGGGCTGTTAAACTTTTTAAAACTAAAAAACCTAAAACTCACCAAAAAAAAAAAATCAGATTTGTTAAGATTTTAAATTGGATATAATTTTCTTTTTAAAAATAAAAGCATTAAAATTCAGACTCATGACAAATTATGCTAAGCCTAGAATTACTAAAATTACTACAGCCAGTTAAAGAAATAATAAAGTGTGTTGCACTGGTGATTCATCTCCAGATTTTAAGGAGTTAAGGAATGCTACCTTTTGCCATAATGACATAGTTGAAACTGAGAAATTGCTGCTTTTTATGACAGCTCAAACTTCATAAATATGTCACATTACCACATATTGTAGTTTTTACAAAAGACTGAAAGCAAATATTTACATGTTTGCCAAAGGCCAGTACTTTCTGGTTTTGTTGTGTAAATAAGCATTTGCCTTCATTTCTTTTAGTTTCTATTTATTATCAGATGCAGCGGGAATATTTTTCTCCTGTGAATTAATCCATTGAAATCTGAGAAAATTATTCAGAAATGAATTAGCAGACATGCTGTTCTCCTCTTCCAATTTATAAATAAAAGCCAGAAAGGACAATATGAGATCTACAATAACTAAAATTTAACAAACATATGGCCACTTTTTTAGAGTACCTAAAAATGTGAGACTTTGAAAAGTATCTACCAGACTAGGCACCTAATTTTGATTTAGTTCAGATACATATATGTTATTGAAAATTAAGCGCCTGGATGCTTATTGATTTTGAAAATCACACAGATTACTTATTTGATCTGTTAGACACCAACACATCAGATTTTCAATCCACTATCTTTCTAATTAACATAGCAACCAGTTAAATTCAAATGCAATGTAAAAATTAAAAAAAAAAAAGACAGATAAAATATATTATGAACAATATAATGTATTAAATGAATGTGTAGGTATCATGCATCCTTCTCACTGAGATGTCCTCTCTCATAAGGAAGGATGTCCTCTCTCATAAGAAGAATCAAGTTTTGTGTAAAAGCCATATCTGTCCACATTTAAGTCATTGGGCCAGTCAATAAGAAAGATTCCTTAGGATATAAAATGCAAACGAAATTAAAAAATCACAGTTTAACCAAAGATTTCCTGCCTCTGATTTAATTCATTATTATAACCAGTGGTTCAATTCACTTTGATTTAAATCAATCTATGTTGCCTCGGATTCCCTATTTATCTATTTCACATTTCTAAAATGGGTAATATTAGGATGAGTTTCTTCCATTTGTCAGTGTGCCTCATTACAAAGAGTGATGTCTCTTACAGCTAAAGTGGATTTTGCACTTGTCCATGGTCCCTTCGTCCTTTGCTGATTCTTCCTGCAATAGTCAGACAGAAACACAACGGTTTTTGTGATGTGGACATTTGTCCACTAGATGCTGCACTAAGCCCACCTACCTACACATACGGTCACCCTGCCTTAGACAGAGACCTGTACTTCTCTGAGTGATTCCTTCAGGTATCCAAGCTACCTCGGCAAGACGTGGGGTGCATGAGCCAATGGAGACAAGGTGCCTCCGTTCAGTACCCCAGCTTGGTTTCATCTTTGGTCTTGGACCGGGTGATGGTGAAAAACCTTTGCTGTAACTTGCCAGAGTAATACACAGGTTAATGATTATGACTTAAACTCCCATATACACCTATATACTCAGAAATACTCACTTTGTCATATTGAATGAGGTTTTATCCAGTTTTTCCTCTCTCAATAGAGATTGCACGTCCTGGCTTCTGGAGCATGCTCTAGTAACGTGGATGTGAAATAAAGAGGAGCTGCAGACTTTGTCATCTGCTCCTGGGGGCTGTGGCTCTCTAGTAGAGAGGAGATCCTATGTTCTACAGGAATGGGAAACTTTAGATATGGTTCTCTCCTTATAATTTTCTGTTGCCCAGCTCAAACAGCGAAAGATCACCTGTTGTGACTTTCCACCAACCAAGTAGATACTAGACTTTCTACCATCTTCCCACTCAAAAAACTCCAGCCAGCTCAAACAACTATTCCAAGAGGGAAGATGACACCTGTCATCGAAATCACCCATGTTATGGACAAAATCAGGGAGCTCTGCAGCTTTTTTCAGTGTGTCCAGGGTCAGGGAGCTATGGAGGTGGTTTTGCAATACTGTTTTACATTCAGATGCTTAAAATCTACTGGGGGTTTAACTTTGCCCAAATGTCTTTCAAGTCATTTCCTCAGGAAGCAATTTATTAATACAAACAAATATTTCACAATTGACATAGAATAAATAGTTATTTGCCCAAACTTTTACTCTGTATAACATTTTTCTTTATACAGCTGCCATAGGAGCCCATGAGCTCCTGCATGTCCCATATTGCTTTCTCAGTCCCTTGAAGGAGATGGAAATTCCCTCCTCAACTACATTTCAGCCCATGTTTCCTTACTGAGACAGATCCAGCTATCACAAGAAGCTTAAATTTCTTTAGCTTTCACTATACCTTTTGAATATCGTTCATGTGTGTGCTGTTGTGATAGAACTTAAAACCTTGGTGATACTGAAAAAAAATCTTATTCTCCTCTAGCTTAACTGATGTCTGTCAAGAACAAGTACTGTGATTTATATTTATCATACTGCAATTGTGTTGTACAACTTGTTTCAGTCAATCCTAAAATGGAACTGGTTTTGGTAGATGTTAAGCAAAACCATTTTAATTTTCTAATAATGCATCAGTGTTTGAACTCCAGCCTTCCCCTTCCAAAACACGTTATCCTTTGGAGCTAGTTATTTCATTCAAATTCACAACCAAACAATGGATAGCAGATGAGCTGACTTCCCTAACTCGACTTGCATTCGTGATGGAGAGTTGGAGCAAAGGTGGGTGAAGGTATCTGACTGTAGTCCAGCTTGACACAGGATCAAGATAACATACACAAGCTGAAATATGGCCACTGCTTTTTGTGAGGGCCAATATCTTTGGCCCATCACTAAGTTTCTCATATGTCATTTAGCTTCTCATCTGGGAAAGAAAAGTAAAAGCCTGAATGTGACTTGAGAAACCTCTGAATGCTGCTCCTTCCCCAGCTACCTGTCCCCTACATCTGAGTGAGGAAACATTCAACACTGGCTGCTTCTGTTCTATCAAATATCTTAATTCCTCTGTTTATTTGCTGGTCCTAGACTGTGATTTTATAAGATTCTAAAAACATTATCACACAGCTTTTAAAAAAAAAAGCAACACACAAACCACAACTTGTTTTCCTTCAGCTGAGTTCTAGCTGAGGGCAGCTTAGACCAGGCTCCCAGCATTATGTCCACAGGACATGTCCTGAAAGTCATCCCAGATGTCAGAGCACAACACACACAGACTCAGCTTTCCACTGAAGCATCAAACTGCTGGGTTGCAACACTGTGTGCTCCAGTATTTTGTACTGAAAAATCTATCAAAAAGTTCTAGGCCCACAGGGAAGATACATCAGGTCCAGAAGATATCTAGGTGTGCAGTGTGGTTATGACATACCTGCTCTTGAGGAGGAAGGCACCAAGCCTGCGAACCAAAGATCCCCTCTGGGAAGGTTTTCTTTATGGGGTAGGTGTAGTCAGGATGGTTAATAGATGTAGTGACAGGACAAGGGGTAATGGGTTTAAGCTGAAGAAGGGTAGATTTAGATTAGATATTAGGAAAAAAGTCTTTTCTATGAGGGTGGTGAGACACTGGAACAGGTTGCCCATAGAAGCTGTGGATGCCCCTGGATCCCTGGAAGTGTTGAAGGCCAGGTTGGATGGGGCTTTGGGCAACCTGGTCTTCTGGAGGGTGTCCCTGCCCATGGCAGGTGGGCCTAGAACTAGATGATCCTTAAAGTCCCTTCCAACCCAAACCATTCTGCGATTTTATGAATATCATGCTATCCAAGGACTTCCCTACCAAACCAATGATAACTATATACTGTCATGGCCGAGAAATGCAGCAATGAAGAAACTTATCCTGGCCTCACTACATGCAGTGGTCAAACTGGCACTAACTGTCCCAGGACTAGATGGCTAATTCTCCTTTAATCATTGTTAGCAGGGCTGGCCCCACTTTATCCCTAAGATGAACTCCAAATTATAACTACATTGTTGTTATTATAGCATTATATATTCTGAATCTACAGCTTCAAGTATATTCAAAATTGGAAACAAAAATATGCAGGAAACAGTAGGCAAAAGTTTTGATTTCAAACTGAGTTAGTTACACAACAGAAACAAAAAAAAAATTGACATTTTTTTTTCAAAGTTTGCAGGAAAACTCCCCACAACCTTTCTGAAATTCCTTCCACTTTTGACTTTTCAGGCCAAATTAATTTGCCAAGGCAAAGTTTTATGTTTAGTACCAGAAGGAATGATTAGACGACTCAGACTGAGACTCTGTAACACAAGACATTAATTTTCCTCCATTTACCTTGTACTGAGCCCAGTAATTTGAGCTAAACTACATCATTTCAGCCCATGAAAAACTAAATTATTAAGTGCCATAGGCAGGGAATAGAAAAGAACAAGGTGTTACCTTGGGCTTCAACAATAACAGGGAATTGATTAGGTGAGAAATGATCCATGCTCCAAGCTATAACAAAAACTGAAAAAAAATCCCAAGGTTCCTTCTAATCTGACTGGTGGAAAATTCATCCCTGTCTCCAAGTCTCGTGATAAATTTAATCCTCACCAGCTGGCTAAGATGTACCAGCCAAGCATTTAAAGCAGAGGATTCTCAATACCCCCTCAAAGCGCTGGCCTACTCAGTCTGGCATGTCTTCTCCACTTGCATCCAACATTGATGTTTTAAGGGAAGGGGAAAAATATTCATTTCTAAGCATACATATTCAACTTGGATCATGGAGAAAAATAATCCTTCCTGAACCTTGTGATCAACTGGATATTCTTAAAATGTGGTGTTTAAAACCAGAATGGGTATTGTGCTGGATCAAAGAATCACCTAATCTACCCTCCTCCTTCTGATAATAGCTATTAATGAATATTTGGCAAGGATTTTGCAAACAATATATATGTATGTTCTTTTGGTAAAATTTTCCAGTTCTCAACAGTTAATATTTTCTTGAATTAGATATTCAAACCATTGTGATTGATGTGCATTGATAGATTTATCCTCCATAAATGCATAATATTTATAATTATATATTTATGCAGTATAATTTTGCACTCTGTCAGAAAGCAGAGATTCTTAGTTTTAAACCTAGTACTTAATGTTTTCATAAGGTACACACTAAATTTTGTAATGTGAAAAAACCCAAAGACCTGATCCCTTTTGATCTTTTCCAGACCATACAGTATTTTAATATATCCATATATAAATATATATGAAGATTTAATCGTAGCTATTGACTACAAGTCATTAAGACAATGATGAGAATCATTATCTTCACATTGACCAGGAAGCATTAGGAGCATGTTGAAAGCAACGCTAATCTTACCGCATTCTGGCTACAGGCCATACAATGGGTAAAGGGGACATGTATTTTCATTGACAGCAAGGTCAGAAGGAAGGAGGCAGCCAGACCCCTGCAAGCACAGGGCACAGGATGTCTCCCAGAAGCCAGATTTAAGTCAGATCTTTAAAGAAGGTTATCTAATCTCATTTTAAGAACTGGTAAGGTGCTCTAATGTGTACTCTTATTGCTAAGTGGTGCTGTCTTATCTGATTTCTGGTTTCAGCTCAATGGGTAATTTTAAACCTTTCCCAGCAAGCTGGAAAACCCTTTCATATTTTCTCTTGATGCAGGAACCCAAGCCCAGTAATCAAATCACCTCCACCCTTTCAGCGAGTGGAACAGATTGAGGTCCGTTAGCCTGTTATGGGAAGGATTATTTTTCCATCTTCTGTTTAATTCTCTCCAGTGCTTCCACATCTGTCTGAAAACAGCAGCTTAGACAAAATTCTAGCAAGCACCTTATTAGTGCTACATAAAATGTTAGACCGCATTACTATTTCTTGCTAATTTCTTTATTCACCCAAGGGTCACACCACACTTTCTAGTCACAGTATTGCACTCACAACACCATTTTGGAAAAATTGCTTGCAGTATTATTTGAGTCCTTCTCTGAGAGTCACATCTGGGTAGCCGAGCTAGGATTCTCCTTGTTGCAGTTCCCAGCACGTAAAAAGGACACCCGTCTATACACATTTTGCCTCTCATTGCTCCTCATTTCAGCATACCATGTTGCTGTCAAGCTTCCTTTAACAACAATAGTTTTGTATCTTCTGCACATTTCTTGTCTTTTATTCCACACTTTCTGTATCAATTGTGTGTTACTGCTGCTTCACATTCCCCTTTAATCTGTTTTGGTTGGCTGGGTGGCTGGTTTCGGGTTTTTTCCATTAAGGAAATCTTTTTCACCATGTTTCCTGAGACATGACATTGAGGACATTCAACACTTCCAAGTTATGCTAATACTTCCCATTTCAAGGATATTACCTTTTCACAGATATGCCAAGAGCTATTTTAATCTTTGAAAAATAATGCATTAAAAATAATTATTGGTTGATGTTACATTCTGTTTGTATAAATATAGCCAGACCATGATTATTGCTACCAAGGCAACTACTAATTTTTGGTTCAGCAGTTAACCATTTGTCTGCCACAAAAACATCCCTTGTTGAGTTACTGGGAAGCTAACCGAACATATTTGGAAGCTGTGGGGGCCATCGTTTTCTGCAATGTAGCCAGAAATGTTGCAGCCAGAATTTATACATAGGCATCCAGGCATCGTGCTGGACTAAAATGCCATGTAACAATGCCTCTTAATTTCCACAAAACACTAATGCCAAATTCTGCAGTTTATTCGGATTTCTAGGGAAGTACTAGTTGATTGCATTGTCATTCCAAAACATAGGAAAATCAAGAAGGAAAAAAAAAATAAATCTAAAAATACTAAAACACTAGCTGTGGTAGAGAATCCCATATATTTTCCCACACAATGTTTGTGATTGTGAAAAAAGCGATGCCATCAGTATCTATTCTGTTAGCGGTTTTGGACTTGCTATGCTGGAGACATAGAGGAGCATCGCCTGGCGCGCAGTGCCGGCAGAGAGCTGCCATTGTCCCTTCATAATCAAGGTGTCAGAAGCACAGAAGGTCCCTTTGTCCGCTGGCTTCTGCAGGAGGAGATGTCACTGACACCATTTTTACAGCCTATTCATTGGTTTAAGCGCAGGCAATAGATAATGGGAAAAGCCAGTGCACCCCAAGAAAAGAAAAGAAAAGAAACAGATTGCCACCGGGAAAACGAAGATACTTAAGAATCAGAAAGGTTAACATTTAAATTAAAATAGAGAAATAGGACAAAAGGAGTTACAAAAGTGGTCTTGCACAGCAGTTACTAGAAACCCCTCAACAAGTAAAATCTAAACAAGCAAAAGGAGGCAAGGACACCTTTGACACCAAAGTCACAAAGGCAGAGGTTTGTGGCTCGGAACTGGATGTTTGTTCTACTTTCTTTTAGCTTGACAGAACAGCAGCAAAGATGGATAATGTGAAGCCTATAAATCTTGCTCCTGGCTGCAAGTCGTGCTTCCAGGGAAGTCAGTGGCAGTGCTCCAGTCAGCTCCTTCACTGAAATTTTGACAATACTTGATGAAAGGGGCAAAAGTCAACTTGCTTCAAACAAGGATTTATGAACAAAAATGGAGAACAGGAGGTTTTGAAATCAAATTCAGAAGTCAATTCTTCAATCTCAGAATGATGCTAACTATCCCTGTAAAAGGAGATTGCACGCCTTCACCATTTCTGTGCAGCAGTTGCTGCGGTGAGACTGTGTCACAGCCGAAAATGCCACTCACCTCAGCAGGAATTCCCAACCAAAGGACATCCAGCTCCTCCGTGTGTTCACTTTTTACCCATTTTCACAGAACGTATTCCTTTGTAGGGCTGCAAACATGATCGCTGCTATATATTCCACCGTATCCTATGCTCTGACTTTAAATAACTGCACATTGTCTAGTTATAAACTACTCCTTGCAAATGTGCCTGATAGAACTATAGACTTAGCTGGATTTGACCCCAGAAGGAAAATGTGTAGGGCAAATTGTCTTCGTAAGTGACAAAGGGAACTCACTAATTTTATTTAATATGATGCCAGTAGCAACTCACGCTTATCTGGGTTATCAAGTGAAAAGGTACGTTAACTAGATCACTGCTGAAATGCATGATGTGTCTGTCAACAGAGACCACGGATCTCACGGCTGGAACGGCAAAGCTGATTTTTGGGATTGCTAAGGCCTTCTTGAGATACAGCAATGTCTCGATATAGCCTATGAGCTAAGTGAAAATCGAAAACTCTTAACATGACTAATTTAGGGCTTATAAAGCACTTACTAACACTGATTGCTATAATTATAATGCCAAAACCATCAATAAGTATTACAAAACAATTTGGATACTAGCTGCCAAGCTTTAAAATAATAATAAAAAAAACTTGTATAGCTTATAACCTGTAACTTCACAAAGTAGTCTCTCTGAATTTCCCTTTGTCTGAGCACACACATTGGAAACCCCACACTCTTCCTGGTTTTTGCAAGAGGTTTTTTTTCCCAAACAAAAGCTCTCTGTATATTTTTCAAGCCTGAATTTAGAGAACCCTTTGCTGGTGCAGCTTTCATTTCTTTCTCAAGATTCTCCAACGTTTCTAACAAGCTTTGCCCAAAAGGCACCATATCCCTTCCATTCACGCATCTTAGTACTTCTTACCTCTTGGACACACTTTTGCTCGCTAAACTCCATATAGGAAAGGGTCAGGTTTGGAGCTTTCCAGACATTCCCGATGTGTAATAAAGGAGATTAAGCAGGAAAAAAAATCAAGCATCATAGGCAGTATTACTAAGAGGACAAATGTTTTTGAGCTATGCTTTCTCCTTCCTTGAGTAATCTACTGCTAATAACCATCACATTCCTCCCTCGCAAACCTTTCTTCTCAGAGAGTGCTGACCCTTACTCTGCTCTCCCATCTATTCCTCTTCCACTCCTCTTTCCATCTGCTCTGGTAAACCCGTTAAATTCACGTTAAGAGCTGTGAAAAGAAGAAAGTTTGACAAACTGACTTGACTGCTGCTGACTCCGGTATCATCTGCTGCTGTTTGCCTCCATGCTGTCAACATTAAAGGTCAAAGAAACGAGTAAGCGTAGTTCCTGAGGGGCAGCGGTTCTGGGGAAGCAGGTTGACATCTTCCATCTTCTACAGCAGCCGAGTTATAATGGCTTTAAAATGTTCAAAGGCTTTCGGTTCCCGTGCCACTCAAGTTGTAAAGCTGGACTCAGCCTTTCACACAGTTTGGGTGAATTTTTCTGCGTTATCAGTTTTCATGTACCGACACACAGGTAAAAGTTCTCTGAAGAGTTAATTACAAATGAGTTTTGAAACCCAAATCACCTCCTCAGGAGAATGAAAGATATACAAGCAGGCACTGATGTACCAGGCACTGGTGCTTAAACACAGAAATAGACTTGTCATTTTTACAAGGTCTGTCAAGAAAGGAAAATTCTTACAATTCAGAACTTGAGTCCATTAATTAAACCGGCAAATACAGGCCGACATTTTAAACCTGGCTATCTGAATGTAGGTAATTAAAATCAGTTTCTCTACTGAGGTGAGAGACAAAAGATGTGTCCTAAATGTATTCATGTTAAAAGACTTAGTCACATAATCTTATACACAGACATTTGAAAATTAGTCCCTATTTTAATCATTATCCCTGTGCACTCACGCAGACAATGAATGGAGACAGAAAGCCTAATATCATACAACCACATTTCCATACGACACTATTTACTACCTTTTCTATATCTTTCCACCTCCTGGAGCCCAATGCTGTAAAAAAGTCAATATATGTGATGACAGGAATTTTTCATTTAAGACCTCAGTGACATCAGTTTTGCAGTGGACAAAGTTTATGAATAGCAAATATTTGTCTTCCTGTTTCTGATCCTTATTTTGCATTTAAGTTATAATCCTCCCATTTGATTTTCTATGAAAGCAGCAGTAAAACATATTTTTCCATTTTTCTGACATTTCCAGAGTGTACTCTTTCTTAGATCATTATTCTGGCTATCTCTTTCGATACAGACTTCTCTTTTGCAATGTTTGCCAATTATTTTTTTCTTTTTTTTTTTTTCTTTTTT
>VXBL01000961.1:41285-88721 GCA_013400195.1 Aramus guarauna | reverse complement strand
TTTTTTTTTTTTTACTATAATCTTAAACTTTCATATCTTTCCCATCTGTTTTATATGACAGTAATGAGAGTCTTAAAATGGGGCTCTATTTTTGCAGTGCTTCAAAAATGCCTTCTGTGCTGTATATTGTTTAGTAATACTCTTTGCATGGTGCCACTAATCTAAGGGCCAGATGCTGATAGTGGGTTTTAGTGCCCTCGACTTCCATTCGAGTCAGAAAGAGGAGAGGATCCTCCTCCTTTCGCATGAAGTGATCAGTGCTTGGCAGCACCAGATATTAATTGGCCCGTTGGGGGAAACATAAATGCACAGATACGTGTAAGTGTGCTTGGTTTGGTTCAAGCCCAACCACAGATTAACCTCATGGTTTGAAGTAAATAGCAGCTGCTATTTCTTACTGAACTTTTATAGTCCTGTACTCCGAAGCTGCAGTAAAAACCCCAAAGCTTATCTCGTTTCAGTTGCCTTCACTGAAACCTGTTTTTCTCAGTAATAAAAACGTGTTCACTGAAAGAATGAAAATGAGAAAATGTATCTCTCAACTTGAAAGCGTGAATGGCAAAACCAGCACAAAGCAACATTACCGAATTTTCAGTGTCGAAGCTATAATCTAGACATTTATCAACTTGACTAGTTTCTGTTAGGCTAAATGGAGAATATCTGTAAACATTTCTAACCTATTTTTGCTCATAACAAGGAAATCTAAAGTCCATACTCTCCAGAGTCGGGAACCACCCCTGGATGCTGGTAAGGAGAAGAGGACTGAGGTTCACCAGGAGCAGGACGAGAGACAACAGGACGTCTCTGTGAAACCGGCCTGTGCCACTCCATTTCTATAGCAGGTGTTGATCGTGCCAGAATAGAGTAAAATATGAGTAGAACAGAGTAAAATGTGGGTTTTCTAATTCACCAAGTTCCATTGCCTCCCTGGACTTGAGGGAGTTTGCAGACAGAGTCGGCTGGCAGCGATCCGCAGGGAGGACATTGAGGAACAGCCAAGCCCAGAGGGGATCCTGCTTCTCTATTACCTCAGGGTTTGTTTTCTTAGATAATGAAGCCAAAGCTCTTGAAAGGGGAGAACAAGGCATTTGCTAAATGGAAATCATATTCTTGGAAGGAGCATCGGCACTGCTAGCGATGGGCCAGATCAGGTGCTGTCCTGCAGGGCTGAAGTGGGACAGGGCAGTCGGAAAAAGGAGCTGAAAAACGCAGCGTACAACAACTGCATAGCTTTTAAAGGGACTAAACTTCCTCGACCTTATAAAGGCTCTGAAAGAAATCTAAAACAAAGCTGCTGCTTTTTTTTTTTTTTTTTTTTTTTTGTTTACCTCTTGCAATTTGTAAAAAATCTAAAANNTTTTTATGTTGACCTCTTGCAATATGTGAAAATCATAGCGATTAGGTCAAAGTTGGAAATACTGGATACAGATGAAAATGGAATATAACTTGGGTCTCCATGCAGTTCATATCCTATTTATGGATGAAGTCTGATCAGTTCACATTCCATATTCCCATCCAGTTGCTCATTGAAAATAGCACTATTTTGGGTTTTGCTATGCCACATCACCAGCTTTCCCATGCTAGAGATGGAGCAGCAGCTGCCGACAACTTCAGCCTCTTGAATTCATTTGCCACTAGATGGCAACTGCTTAACTTTCCCACAGCACCGCCAAAAACCTTAAAGCATCAACAGTGTCTTCTCCAGGCAGACTGCTTGGGTGCGGTTTCGTATTCTTTCTTGGCAGCTACATAAAGATTAGCTGCTAATTAGTTCCACTCATGACAAAATTTGCACAGGATGCACGTGATAGAATGGAATATGCAGTTTAAAGGTAGAAAGTAGGAAACCTTTCATTAGATAAGTAGGGCTATGGCTTCTAAACTGAGATCCTAGCACTGAGCTAAGGGCTGTAATCAATAACTGCCAACAGTCTCCTATTTTATTTTCTTTACTTTGTTGTGTAAATGTAATAAATATAGACCGTTTATTCAGTTTCTCATGATACAAAGACCAGCATCTCATGGTAAAATTGACAGCCTCAAAACAAAATATTTCCATTCACAATGATTTCCCTTTTTGTTTTAAATTATTCACTGAATTTAAGCGGGATTTGTGTGCCTTTCTGAGTGTGATTTCAGAGCCTTTCTGAAATTTATTTCAGTAAAAAAAAAAAAATGTTCTTTCTAAAAATAAGTATATCCATACAGCCCATGTAATACTCATCAAAAAAGAGAGTCACATGGTGACTTAGCCATTCAATGTTATATGAGATTGACGGGAATTGTGCAACTAAATTCTTCAGGTTTTAAAATCTTAATTCTGCTGTGGAACTCCTTCTCCTATGTCTTGCAGTCTTTTCTGTTTGCAAAAAGAAGTTAATGTTCACAACAGTGGTATTAGGAGCCTAAATTTTTGCTAGATGCATTGTTCCCCCTTGAACTGTAGTTAAACAGGGTTTTTAAGAACTGTTTTTCTTATCATGGAACCGAAAGCACCGATCAAAGAAGCAGCTGCTGGCAATGACGGTGTCTCAGCTCACAGATAGAAGGGTCTCTCCTGTGAGGACAATTTCTGCCTAGAGTTACACAAAATGGTTGCCTGCAACAACAGGGCATTGACCTCACTGGACTTTCATCAGCAAAGGCCAGGGAAATTGTCACCCTTGAGAAGAACGTCAGTTAGACGTGGCGGCATGCGGTTTTACCCGAGTCCCCACACTGGGTGAACTCCTGTGTTAGGTTAACAGTTGGACTCGATGATCTTAGAGGTCTTTTCCAACTTAAATGATTCTATGATTCTGTGAAGTACAAGTGACTACTGAACACTTTTTGACTGTTTTAGGAAGGGACGTGCATGGTGATTTTGTAATAATCACACATGGATATCCTATTTGTTCTTTATATTTAGAAGTGGCATAGACCCCTCAGATGGACAAAAAAAATAAAAAAGCAAAACACCTGCTCAACCAAAAAAAACCCAAAACAACCATCTAAGCAAGACAAGCAAAAACTGGGATAAAACACAAATCATGGGATGGGAGGAAAGGGCACAAAACCTCAGAGTCCTTTCAAAATCAACCCAAATTTCCCAAAGCCGTTTTAATGCCACAAACAGCTCATAGCTGAGACAAGCAACCTGCCTCAAGCAACAGTGACTGAAGAAGGTGAAAAGAACTATGAAGTCTTACAGCGTCATCGAAAGAGGAATTCCTGAGGTTTAATGAATAAAAAGGCATTAGTGGCTGAGGTAACTGCCAGTGCAACCTCATTTAAATATTTTTGGAATATGAGTTGATACACCCTTGGCTGGATTTTCAAAAGTTTCCTAATTTGGACTGACATTTCTTGCACCTCCAATAGCATTTACATGACTAATAACTTGGCCAAAGTGACAAGTTTTCTTCCTGTGAGTCATAAAATGAACATAGTTGAAAAGGGAAGATAAACAGCCAAATTGAGACAACTTTGGAAACATAAGCTTTTTCACCAAATAGATATAAGATGGTGTACAAGTCATGTTCAGTAGCAAAAAAGAACTATGTGCATTTGTTTACACTGGCTTCATCTGTGATTATCCAGTTTAGTATAACCCAACTAGTACTACCACAATCTCTTTGGGGTTTTTTGTTTTGTTGCTTTTTTTTTTTCCCCAGGTTGTCTTTAGACTTTTAGCAGAGCTTCCAAAAACACTGAAGTAGCTTAAGAACTCAGGACCGATTTTCAAAAATTAAGGTCATGTTTAAATGGCAGATTGGACTTTAAACATGGTAGCCTACAAAGCAGAAGCAAGCTGACAGCTCTGTGGGTTAGTTTGCCTTGCCGGGAGAGAGGCAGGCAGGGGCTGAATCCCCCTGACTTGACTATTTCTAGGATTGTTGGGGTTTTTGGGTTTCGGTTTGTGTTTTTTTTTGTTGGGTTTTTTGTTCTATCTATCTATGTATCTATGTATCTATCTATCTATCTATCTATCTATCTATCTATCTATCTATCTATCTATTTTCATCTCCACCTCCCCTAGCTGTGAGTGTCAAAGAAACAGCCCAAAGTCGAGAACTTATGGAGAGCATCGGTAACTCTGCCAAGTGGAAACTGAGTCTACGTACTCTATACGCTGCTGAGGGTTTACCACCAAGGAGTACTGAACCTCAGTCGCACACCCTGGTGGGTAACTTGACTGCCACTTCCAGCTGTTCTGCAGTTGTGTTTCTGGGTCTCACATTTGTGTACAGAGATTGAAGAGAGTTTAAGTTCAAACTTTAGGTCAAGCTTCATCCCAAGAAAATGTAAAGAAATCCAGAAAAATGAAACAATTTAGTTTTTAAAGACTGCTGAATAGAGGTTGTTTGCTTTTGTTTTGAACATTATGTGTTTTAGTTGCCAAACTAAAATGTAAAACAGCACTAAAGAGGTTTGATATGTTTCAGTGCACATGAACGATGTTATTCCTCTTAAATCATCATTTACTTTGTTTTGATTGGCCAGTAAAATTGAAGTCAGTTATTCACACTGTTCTACACGAAACCCTGGGATCTCAAATGGAATGAAAGAAAGGAGGTGGGTAATAAGCAGTCAAAATAAGCAGTCAATACATTGAAATAAGACCTTTAAAAGCTCTGACAAATGTACCAAATAAGCCACCACCCGAGTTTCCATTTCAATCACTGAGATATTCATTGTATTTGTTTTCTTTCTGATACATTAATCTTATGTTAAATGTTTTATTTGAATGTATTCTGAAATATTTCTCTTTCCTTTGGTGACATTTCCAAAATGAATGAAGACTGAAGGGGAAAAAAAGAATATTCTGTGCTTCTGTAATAAGTATCCAGCAAGTTTACTTCTATGAAAATTAAATTAATATTAAAAGGAAATCTGTTAACATCTAAGAAATAAAGGAATAGGAAAAATAAATGGCAGTGGTTTATAAAGAAGGAATTATCCCATAGTAGTCAGCTGTTGCTAAGACAATCACAATCTGTCATTTATTCCCTGGAAATAAGCCAGACCTTGATTTCTCCAAGATCAATTGCAGTTCCTGAGGCCGGTCCCTTCCGCATTTGGAACAATCATCAAGCTTTTAACAATACACAGGTGATTTTGGTATGAAAAGAAAAATGCACTGCAGATTTAGTAAATATTTATCCTGCACTAATGGGAACCCAGGGCCATTTTGCAAAAATGGTACCCAAAACCTTGAATTCTTATTTGTAGAATCATAGAATTGTTTGGGTCGGAAGGGACTTTCAGAGATCATCTAGTCCAATCCTTCAACTACTAGCTAGGTCAACTGCTTCAGCTAGGTACCTAGTTAGTCCTGTCTTTTGCCTTCATTCCTGAGTCTCAATGCTTTTTCCCTCTTTGTCCCCTAGACAAAACACTATGTGTCACATGAAAGAGTTTTGGGCTTAACATCTTCAGTGGCAATGAGCTCATCCCCCTGATGCCGCACTCCAGACTCTGGCCTCCTGCAGGTTATCACATCAAATTCAAGCTCTGAGGGCTAATTTTCAATGTCCTCCTTAGGGTTCGCCTTAAAAATAGTGACAGCCTCCTCAGAGCAGAGCTCTGACATTGGCAGCTTCAAAGAGGACACTGAGCACCAGGGCAGGAGTTGATGGCCTTGCAGAAGAGACATGAATGGTGAGAGGTCCACCTCACTTCAGTGAGCTTTCCCATCACACGCAGTGAGAAAAGCCCAAGGAAGAACAAGAGAAGACAAGAAGGAAGTGATACAAAAAGAAAAAAGTGTAAACAGAAATATTAAATAATACTTGGGCTGCCTCAGGGAAAGTGGGAAACCGGGTTAAGGCACCTAACTCTGTGACACGGGTGTCATCTCTTCAGGGGAGAGACACCACAATAAATGCATGGTGTGACAGTCTGTACAGAGGACCATCACTCTGGCTCACGGCGTGGGCTCTCCCTCTGCTGCCCATTGATAAACTGCTGGTTTACGATGCGGAAATAAACTGTCTGGGGCTTTTCTGTGCAGCCTCTGGTGGGTGCACATGGCATTTTTAATGTAAATTCCAGTTGATTGTGGATCCAGGATGCTGATATAGGAGGTTTTAGAAGAGGCACTTTTTTGCTCCTTGCTACATTCATTACCTCTACTATGTGCTTTTCAGTGGCCCTCCCATTTATTCTTCTCTTCTACTCTCACTTTCCATCTTCTCAACTTCCCTTATCCACTTCTTTGTACTTCCAGCACTTTAACTGCGCTGGCGTATCTCTACAATCTCCTGTAGTGGGGCTATCTCCAGCACATCCCTACCGCCTAGCTTCAGCATTTCCATAACTAAACAGAATTAATTTTTTTCCAGTGGACTAAACCCATGTTTTCATATATCCCTGTTGTGTCAGAACTAGGCTGCGGATAGGTCTAACACTCAGGTGTAGTAAACTCGTATTGAGTTTCATGTCAGCTTACCTTGCAACGTGAGCACCACAGTGTATAATGTAAATAAATCATTTCGCTTCATATCTAATGCAAAGATGGGGGACAATGTGCCAGGTCTCGGGAGAAGGTTAGTGAAGGAAACCTGGCTTGGTATTGAGTTCAGTGTTACTAAATTCTTTTGTTAATTATACCTGGAAGTGGCATTTAAGGCACATAAATAAAATTAATCTTTGGAAACTGCTATAAATATTCATAGTCAAAGATATAATAAAAAGAGACCTGAAGAAACTAGAAAAAAAATTAGAGTCAGCTTGGAAAAGGGAAAAACTGCACCCAACAGAGGGAGAACTCTGAAACCTCCGCTTAATTTTTAATAAGCAATTTGATAAGCTCGTGATAATGAAATAAACTAGATCACAGTATTTTGTGCGCAACAATGACAGTTTAAACTTACTAATTTTGCATATTTTAGCCTCTGTAACCATCTGAAGCACTAAAGGGCAGCTGGCTGTTCTTCCAGCTATTTGCAGACAATCCCTTAAGCAGCCTTTTGCTAATGCACATTTTCGGTTTAATCTGATTTAAAAAAAAAAATCAAAAAAATCAAAAAAATCAAAAAGCAGAGGAAAGGAAAACCAGATTTCGTTAAGTTTTCTCCAGCCTGTTTGTTAATTACCAAGTGTTTCAGCTGTAGTCTGATTGTTCCCAGCCTGCTGTACCGTACCTCCTCCTCCCACTCAGCCCTGCAGAATAGCTCTTGTTCTGCACCTTTTGGCGCCAGCATCCCTTCAAAGGCAGAATGAAACCCCCCTCTGCCGCACACCCCCACTTTCAATTCATATCTCTTGCCGCTACACATATATACAATGTCTACAAAGCACAATGCAGCACTACCTACAGATTAATGCTGCTCTCCACCTAGGCTAATAAATATTGTTTCTCAGCAAGTGCATTTCTCCTTGCTGCATATATCAAGCACTCTGCTTTCACCGCAGACCACGGCTTCTGTCCGTAAGTTGGTGCTGCAAAATGAAGCAGAAGGAGAGACACTAGACTGAAGCAGAGGTAACCCCACTGATATCTGGATTTCCTTAATCATAGAAAAGGAAAAATACCTGTCACAGGAGTTAAAATTTGCATAGGAAAATGTTCTTTTGTAGGTAGGTTACTCATTTGTACTTGGAAATAGAGAATCTAGCTCACAAGCCATTGGAGAAACCTATAAGCAGTTGATTTATACACATCTATGACAAAATATCTCCCAATATCCTAACAGGAACAAAAGAATGTCTCCGGTAACAGATTTAGGTCCATTTGCTGTAATTTTTATATTGCTTCCATCAAAGTAAATAGTCTGCATGTGAGCCCTGCTGCATAAATTTCACATGTTCATCACTACATTAACTTCAAAATTTTACAGTGCTCAAATAAATGTCTAGGATTTGATCTCATGAATATTAAAGCCACTCTTGTCCATACTTCAGTATCAAGCAGCACTGATAGGACTAGAAGTATGAAGACATGTGAATGCATCACTTCTTGGTGCACAGACCTTGCAAAGGGGCTTCCCAGCCAAAATCTGCCAACAAAGTTTGGAAAAACTCTATATGGCATTTTCTTTCACATTAGAATTCCCCTTCAATGCTTCAATTCCATGTTCTCGGACACTATTTCTAGTTTCTGTTTCAGTTTCAGGTTTGCTATAAATTTAAACTTCAGGTTAATGCATTTGACACAGTTTAAGAAATACGACATAGTGATATAAAATTTTGCAAGTTCATAGTAACGTTTCTGCTTACTGTTTTTAACAATCACACAAGCAGCAAATCTCAACGCATTAAAATAAGAGAACTCAAATTTACTGTTGGTCAAAATTTTCCTGCTGATTCTCTGTGAACTCTGATCACTCATTTGTTTCCTAATTTGTTCCTACCATGATTTTTTTTTTTTTTTAATCATTGCTATTATAGCACATACAATATATTAGCATGCGCAATGAATACTAGGGAAGGTTGATTTACATAAAACCTTTGGCAATAGATTGAAGACCTTTCCAGCCATGCCTCTTTTATCAAAACTGATGTCTTTATTGGCACTCAGAAAATGTGTGTTGCAGGAGCAGCTGCCTTAGGCTACGGCAATACTTGATCTATCCATCAGCCACAGCTCCTGACCTGGGGGATGAGGAAACCTCAGCTAGTCTTGAAGAACGGACACAACTTGTGACAGCTCACCCTCAGTCTGGGCTACAACCATCCAGCCACATACCCTGAGCTGCTTTCTCAAAACTCCTCTCTATTTTCAGCAGGGCAAGAATTTCCGTATTTTACTCTGTTATAGTTTGAGTTAGACTATCGTCCCACTTAGCCCGTTACCATATAGTTAATTTGGTGCAAACACAGAGTTACATGGGAGCAGCCTTGCTTAGATGTCCCCAATTCAAAGGTGATTAAAATCACCTTAGTGTCTTCAAGTTGTGCATTGCAGTATCGTAATCAGAGCTATGGGACATATGGAAATGACTTTCCATACTTTAAAGCACTATATGTTTTCTAATATTTTTATTCTCGCAGAGCTAATGCTACTTTTATTAAAAAAAAAAAAAAAAAAAAGAAGAAGGTTTCTAAGAGAGGATTGTGTTTCTGGAATGTTTCTAACATGGAAACAAGCCACATGTCTCATACCCACAGTATGGATAAAATTTCCATAGTGAACTTGTATGCCACATTTTACACTGTTTCTGAAATTACTATGCAGAATAACTACTAGTGACATTTAAAAAAACTAATGTGGTTTTAATTGTACTAAGAGTTTCACACAGAGCAGAGTTTCCCAAGCATTGCTGCCATGGGGTCCTTTGTAACTAAAGCTGTAGTTTTAATTATATATGGTATCCTTGTTCAATACTTGCCCTTCTGCAGCTTTTTCAGAAAAAAGAACATTAATACTTTTTTTTTTTCTCGGTTGCAGTGTGCTAATTCAGAAGGACAGTGATTTATTAGCTTCCTCTTGGAAGGTATTTTTCACAACTGAACCATAATTCTATTTTTTAATTTGTTTATATATTTCACTGTTGTTTAAATATTTCACTGCTGTTTAAATGTGGAAAAAATATACTCTTTTAAAAAAATTGATGCACATTCATTGCTTATGGGAAAGGGTATTCAAGTGAGGCAATGTTTAAGGACCCATTCTTTAGGAAAAATCAGAATTGGCATGCCTTAATTTGGTTTACGCCCATCAGACTTTTGTACAGAACAAAGAAAACACAGAAGAAACATAAATAAGTGACGTCCATAGAAATGGCATACATATGTTCTGTGAATAACTTGCTGTTACTTTTGAACCATGTAGGGTTTTTTGCCACTCTTAATTTTTACACAACTCTAAAAAGAAAGATGCTTAGAGTCACTTTCCTTTGAATCACCTTGTAAAATATGGGTGTTGTGTTACGATATCTCCACACGAGAGAGACCACCGTTTCCTTTGCACGGAGCATTTCTCACTTAGCTTTGCCCTCCCTTACCAACAGTAGGAGCAGGAGCTACATGGTTAAATTTTTAATGGGAATTTACCCTGGGATAAAGACAATTCAGTCCAAGCGCTTGCATATTCAGTTCCTGGTACAGCCAGGCTATATTCACTTGAATTTGTAATTTAATATGCAATTCTTGTGCACAGCTCTGTGAGAATACCATATGTGACTAGTTACCACAGCCTTCACCCAAAGCATATACTAACCATAGCAACATGGGCATCAGATGTTGCATAAGCAACCTGACAAGGGCTGTATTTTTAAATTTGCACACACAACACTTTCAAAGCCAAATGCCTGCACATTTGGAGCTCCTGGGGGAAAAAAAAAAAAAAAAAAAAAAAAAAAGTGTTTTAAAAGCACACTTAGCAGCTGGGTTTGGACATTTTGGACAAAACGTTCGAGATTGACTTCCTAAAATTAAATGCCTCAGTTTGAATTTAAGTAACTAAATAAGTGGCCTGGTTATAAGTGTTGAGCACTGCAAACATCTCTCCTGTTTACTCCAAGGGATGAGACTCCCTGCGAACCCAGAAGGATGTAAATTGGGCACCCCCCTGGCTGAGCCTGAAGCACCCAGGCACAGAACGCTGGGTCTCCCCTTTCAAAACTGCGTTTTGCTTTATCTCTCCATGTATCTGTGATACTGAACGCAAATAGGCCGTGTCCATCACGACACTGTCCTGGGCAAAGCCAGGAGGATTCCTCGCTGTCCCAGCGCACCTCTTGTGTTTGCTCGGTTGTGTGAACACCGCAGTAATTTGGATTGACTCTGGCACCGGGAATTGCCCGCATCGTGGTGTAGCTGTGAGATGCTCCTGGTGCCCAGCTTGCAGCTTGCTGCTTCGTTTGTCTCGGGCACCAGTGCACATCAGTGCACCAGCATTGTCTGGGGGTGCTGGAGAGGTAAACTGTGTCAGGGTTTGCCCTAGGGCACAATTCCTCCCCCAAAGGCTGCACATTTCTGCTAACCTAGTCCCACACAGGGAGGAGGAGACAAGCGAGAGTCAAACTCACTCTCTTCCTCTGCTCAGCACTTTGTCCAAGCCAAAAGCGTCTGCCCCCCAGGCAGCCATGGGAGCTATTCTGGTATTTTCATATGCTAATTGAGCTTAGAATTGAGCTAGTGTGGCACACTCCTCACCAAAAGGCTCAGCTGTTTAGACATACTCAGCTGTGAGTAATGCCTTCAGCATTCACAAAGGATGAAACGCTGAGCTGCCCATCGTGTTAATGTGCCACGGTGAGTGCTCTCAAGTTGGCCAGATCCAGGCCTTGAGGGAGTAACTCCAAAAAAGCATAATGCTGTAAAAGATGGCATTTCTCTAGAAAGTCTTCCAGTTTTGATTGCCAGTAAGAGCTGTTTTTTGACCTGGAAACCCACTTCTCACAGGAGGCTGCCTAAAGCTAGCAAAGAGGTCAGCATGGTGCAGGCTGGAAATCGAACCAAGCAAGATCCGAAAATTCAGAGAAGCTGAAGCAATGCATTTCTGCTGCAGAAAACAAAAGAGAGGCTAGAGGGAGTCCACGCTCCACTGCTTAGGAAATGGAGTGAGACTAGGCTGGCTTTGCAACAGACTCTGTCGTCCTAGATGGTACATGGAAATAATAAAGTGTGGCCATGGGGAAGACCTGACAGACACTTCAGTAGGTCACCATGTGTTAACACAGATGACAAAGTGTGTTGGGTTTGCATGGCAAGGTTTTGGTAGCAGGGGGGGCTACAGGGGTGGCTTCTGTGAGAAGCTGCTAGAAGCTTCCCCTGTGTCTGATAGAGCCAATGCCAGCCGGCTCCAAGATGGACCCACCGCTGGCCAAGGCCGAGCCCATCAGTGCCTCTGTGATAACATATTGAAGAAGGGAGAAAAAAAACAGTTAGAGAGAGCTTTCGCAGCCAGAGAGAGGAGTGAGAAGATGTAAGAAACTCTGCCAATACCCAGGTCAGTGCAGAAGGAGGAGGAGGAGGTGCTCCAGGCACCAGAGCAGAGATCCCCCTGCAGCCCATGGAGGAAGGATGAGGGGGTGTAGACATTCCACCTGCAGCCCATGGAGGACCCCACACTGGAGCAGGTGGAGTCACCTGAAGCAGGTTGTGGTCCCATGGGAAGCCCACACTGGAGCAAGCTCCTGGCAGGACCTGTGGAGCCATGGAGGGAGAAGCCCACATCAGAGCAGGTTTGCTGGCAGGACTTGTGACCCCGTGGGGGACCCACACTGGAGCAGTCTGCTCCTGAAGGTCTGCACCCTGGAGCAGTTCGTGAAGGACTGTAGCCCGTGGGAAGGACTCACGTTGGAGAAGTTCATGGAGNTAGACATGCCTTTCTGTGGTGGGCTGACCTTGGCTGGATGCCAGGTGCCCACCAAGCCACTCTATTACTACCGTCTGCAGCAGCACAGGGAGGGGAGAAAAATAAGATGGAAAAAAACCCTCATGGGTCAACAGAAAGGCAGTTTAATAAAGCAAAAGGCTAGGCACAGAAGCAAAGAAAAAAACCCAAAAGATTTATTCTCTACTTCCCATCACCGGGTGATGTCCAGCCACTTCCTGGGAAGCAGGGCTTCAGTACGCATAGTGATTGCTCCAGAAGACAAATGTCATACATAATAAATGCCCCCACACACCCCTTCCTCCTGCTTTCTCTTAGCTTTTATTGTCAAGCAGATGTCATACGGTACAAAACATCCCTTTGGTCAGTCTGGGTCAGCTGTCCTGGCTGTGTCCCCTCCCAAGATCTTGCCCACCCCCAGCTCCTGGTGAGGGGGAACATTGGAGAGACAGCCTTGGTGTGTGCCAGCACTGCTCAGCAGTACCCAAACACCGCTGTGTTACCAGTACCTTGCTGGCCACAGCACAGTACTGGGAGGGCATCCTACAGGGTAAACTAACTGCATCTCAGCCAGACCCAATACACTTTCAAAAAGAGCTGGAGTTTGGAAGAAAGACCTTCAGTGAATCTAAGCACAGAGCAGAACTAGAGGAGAGGTAAACATGGTCAAAAGTAGCAGGGGGAGCAATGGGTAGGAGTAGTCCTTTCTGAGAATTTAGTTTGGCATTATAACCCCAGCAGTAATTTCTGCATCTCCATTAAAGAGTACCACAGCTTGCCTTAACCATAATGACCTGTCTTATGTTTTATATTGCTACCCATCAAGTCATATCAGAGCTCCTGTCACATAACACTGATAATGGTTTTAATATGCATGATGGATTTTATGGAATGGCTGGCACATCTCCATTTCAGTGATAACAAATCTGCTCGGGGCATGCTTTCACATTTGAGTATTTTACATTTTATTATTTTCCTACTTTTTGCTGTTGGCTAAAACAGAGAATCAGTGTCATGCTGCTCTTCTAGTGGAGGGTTTCTTGCAAGGAGAAAGGCTCTGGAGGATTTCCTAATGTTGATCAAACTCTGGGTTTTCCTGCATGCCCCTGTTACGCAGTTCATAACTGGATCAGATAGCCAAGTACCCTCTGTGCATAACTAGATCAGATAACCAAGTACCCTCACACGCACCGTGGTCTGCTGTTTGCAATCTGCATTGTGCAAAGTGTAGCTGTCATGGTAGTTCATCTATCAGCACCTCTGCTTTGATACACCTGAAGACTACTTCATTAAATATTTTAAAAATCAGGACAAAAACTGGCATCACAAAATAACTGAGAGTAGTATTATGCATTTCTTACCAATCTAGAGGTTAAAGAAAGTGGTTATAAAATCTGATTGTACCAGAACACCCCCCTTTGTGGGGAGTTGGGTAGTATAGGAGATCTTCTCATTAGTTCTAGCAGATCAAATGAGTGATGTTTTCTACTGGAATAAATCTCCTCATACTACATTATTTGACCTGGAAGAGTCTTTTAGAATGATATGTACTTTACACCTTAGGTGGACACTTTTTTTCAGTTGCTGGAGGGTTTAAGCAACTGTGCACCAAATGACAATCAACCCGTTTTTTTAAACAGAAGAGACATGATGGGGTTTGTTGGAAATAGTTACACGGTTGTAAATACAACTGTTGAAAGATGTCAGTTATTTGGGTTTTTTTTCTTTGTTTTTTTTTTTCCCTTTTCCTTGAAAAATCCACACACACATCTGAGCTTGTTCATAATAGGTTAACTGGTCCAGACACAGACCATCTAAGCAGCTGCAAAGGACAGCAGAGTGCCAAGAGACAGAAAAATAATCATGACTGCACCATTTATTTTGACCATGCCGAAGCTCTAGAAGTCCAGGTGGGCAAATACTGCTGCTGTAAAGCAAAATATATAGAGTATTTGGGCCATCGATGGTTGCTGCTTAACCTGCCTAACAAGGGGTAGGAGCAGAAACTCCAGATCTTGTAGCTTTTTCCCCTCCCTCTCTCAGTCCTGCTGGCCTCTCTGGGACAGAAGGACAAGATTTCAGCTTCTCATCCTTAAGCCAGGAGGACATAAAGTTCAATTTTGCCTATGATGCTGAGATGCTTTAAGTTGCAGACAAGATCAGACATGAGAGATGGTTAGTTTTGATTTTTATTCTATTGAAGGATATGTTTACAGAGACAAGGGTAGGCAGATCCAACCTTTCTCTGGTATGTCTGATCCAAGCCAGTTCTGGTCCAGGAGCTCTGCAGTTGCAAGCGGCTGCAGCATCCTGCTTCTTGGCAAAGACAGCCACCCAACAGTGGGAGGGGAGCTGATCCATGACCACCTATCCAGCAGCATGCAGTGCTGCTCATGTCTGGCCCCACCACCCATGGAACCAGGACATCAAACGCACTGCATGGATGCAAGTTTTAATACAGGGGAATATATAACTTAAGCTAGTCAAATTCTAGCAATTCCCAATCAGCAGTGAAGAAACCTTAGCAATTCTTGCTAACATCAGTCAATTTATCCACTGTTTTTGGTCGTATTGTTAACTTTAAAACTTCTGGAACAGGTACCACCTTTTTCTTACACCTCCACACAGCACGTAGTGTATTGGGAACCTTGGGATCTACCACATTACAGTGGAAGCCAAAGAATAGCTTGGTTGATTAATGCGACTACTATGGGCTATTTCTCGTGAACTATACCATGTGATTATTTGCAAAGTCCTATTTACTGCTTGATATACTTGACCTAAATTCTGCAACACTCCAGTGCAAGAGACAGGAGATTGTGTTGGCTTCAGATAAATTAAGGAAATGTGTTCTCTTTCATTAAATATAAACAATACAGGCAGTAAAGTACCTCTGTCTTATTTAATTTAAGTTTGCTTTATGTTACTAGTTTTTAAAAGTTTTATATTTCTAGAGGGTACAGATTTTTTTCAAATAAAAATGCAGAAGATAATCATAGAACTTGTCTGGGAGATGCCAGAGGCACCAACAATTAGGCAGGAAACTTAGAAATCCATGGGATATGTAAGCTTGAGTTTCAGGTAATTTCATTAGCTGGGCCATAAAATGATTAATAGTGGAACAAACAGCCATATGGGAGACTGACAGGATTGAGTACAGAGGTCAGGTGACAGTAAAAAAGACTGGTATGGAGACTTACACAAGAAGAAGCTGCAGTTCAAACCCTCTGTCATTTGGTCATAGAATCACATCATAGAATGGTTTGGGTTGGAAGGGACCTCAAAGGTCATTTAGTTCCAACCACCCTGCCATGGGCAGGGACACCCTCCACTAAACCAGGTTGCCCAAAGCCCCATCCAGCCTGGCCTTCAACACTTCCAGGGATGGGACATCCACAGCCTCTCTGGGCAACCTGTTCCAGTGCCTCACCACCCCCACAGGGAAGAATTTCTTTCTAACATAATCTAAATCTACCCTCTTTTAGCTTAAACCCATTACCCCTTGTCCTGTCACTACACTCCCTGATAAAGGGTCCCTCTTCGTCTTTCCTGTAGGCCCCTTCAGGTACTGAAAGGCTGCTATAAGGTCTTCTTGGAGCCTTCTCTTCTCCAGGCTGAACAACTCCAACTCTTTCAGCCTGTCCTCATAGGAGAGGTGCTCCAGCCCTCTGATCAACTCATGGCCCTCCGCTGGACTCACTCCAACAATTGGTCCTTCAATTGGTCCTTCAAATCCATCACCTGGAGAGCAAACAAAGATGAAGTACAGGAGGCAGATCCTAAGTCTCAACAGAGTGGCATTTTCCTATGACTTTGTGGCCAGGGGATATTTCTATTTACTTTGCTGAATGTCTCAGCCCACAGCTGAGATGAATTGGATGGATTACCCCTCTGAGCTACTGTTTCAAAGGATTTTGGTTTATGTTAAGTGAGGCACCTAGCAGCCTTCACTTGGTTTATGTATGGCATGCATCTTTTGGAGTAAACTGGATCAGAATGAGGTGGGAAGAAGGTTCCCTTGGTCTATGAGTTACAAGCTTGCAGGGACCAGGAAAGACATCCCAGTGCCCAGTGTAGTGAAGAGTCAACAGGAGCCAATTTCTTCCAGGTCAAGGTAGTCAGTTCAGGAAAAAACTTTTTCTGCAAATATTTATGTTAGCCAGGGATGCACTAGCTACCTTCAACTGCTAGCAGCCACTTATTGTCTTCCAGACCAGAGAAGTGAAGACAAATATTTGTTGTCCTTCAGATTTTGGAGGTAACATGAAGACATATGAGACAGAAAGACAGAAAAGCCAACTGTTTGAGAAACTAAGAGATTTGACCTGCTTTGTGTTACATCACCTAATATTAAATGGCCTATCATATTGTTTCTCATCACTGATGACACACATGAAATCAATAACTAAAATTACGCTTCAAGTACAAAATATTCAGTGAGTCTGGGAGACATTTTTTGGACATCCAAGCCATGTCAGAAGTAACCAGTCGTTGTTGTGTATTCATGAAAACCAAAGCACAAGACCTGGTAAAACTTAGTATGCCACACTCAGATCTAACATTCACTAAAATATTTCTGTATCAGTTGCATTATTTTACCTACTGTATGAATAAACAAGTTCCCCTAATTCTTCTTAAATTGAATAATTGGCATAGAAATGAGTGACCACCAGTCAAATGGAAAAATTAATGACTGAGAGCAAGCTTTAGATCACACACTTTAGAAAATTATTTGTAGTTTTAGAAAAAAGTGTCACCTTTGCAAATTCAGACATAGACAAAACTCAACACTGGACTGTAACTAAAAGGAGACCCATGTCACTCACAATCAGTAAAGTGGAGGTATTCATGTTTTTAAGACCACTCCCTAATGCTTTTTCTTCAAGTCACTAAGAAATGTTCTCATAAACATGTTCATCTTTGTGCAAACTCACATTAATCTGTCAGATATGCAGGTGGGCAAACCACTCCAGCAGCTGGAAGACTAAGAGCATTCCCTTCAGATTTCTTGTGATATCGACTCCAGTCTGTGGTTCTTCTGGAAGTGCCAAATAACCTTCACATGGAGAAGAAATGACCCAGGAACCAAAAGGAATCAGTGTGAACCCTACTGAAATTATTTATCAATAAGGTACCCTATATGTGTTAGGGCTGAGAGACATTTGCACGCTTTTATTTGGATTTGTCCTGAAATGGCAGTCATACCCTAAGTGTCATTAATGAAGAGCAGAAATTTCCATTTGAATCTTTTCTTCTGCATATCGTGTACAGAATGTACAAAGAAATCTATAATACCCATCCCACACCCTTTCATACATCTTTCAGCAAGATATAAAACATTGAAGTGCATTAATACTGCACTAACTATAAAATATATATATATTTAAAACATAAGACCAAAGTCTAGGAAGAAATAAATCTCTTAGAAAGGCTCTGTCTGACATGGACAGGCTTGATACAAGTTCCTCACATAACATTGCCTTTTTGGGTGTATTTTATCATACACACAAAATTTTCTTGTCACTCACAATGATGCCCTGGACAGGAATTGCTTTGATGCTGATGAGGATGATACAGCACTCAAACATTTTTAGGTTACACTGAAGCTTAGATTCTCTCACATTCTCATAATAGGGAAAATAGCTTTTTCTGTAGAACTGTAAATGCTATTGCTTAATTATATATATTTTTTTTTCTATGTGGGAACTTCTCTGTGAAAAGAGTAGAAGGTAGGTAGAATAGAACCAGTAGAGTTTCTGTGTAAATGTAAAGTCTAAATATCTAAGTAATGGATATTTTTCCTTGTGAACGACACTCTCATTTTATCTTTATGGCTCAAACACCTCTTTAGTCAGTCTTGTCGTTGCATCTTTGAAATCTGTTCCACTTACTGTCCAACACAGATCAGAGCACTGCTATAGTCCATCTGTTCTGAGACTGCTCTTCCACTGAGATAAGACCTGCTGTTATGATTCTGAAGCTTCAGACAGAGAAATAAGTCCTCCTTCCTTCTCTAAATATAACACTGCTTTTCTGTAATCACTTCATTATTCTGTGTGTCAAAGATAAGAACCACAAGCCAAATTGTGGTCATCCTGCTGCCAACTAGCACTTAAAATTTCATAGATGGCCTATGCCATGCTAATCGTGAGCTTAGCATGGATGTTAGACACAGAGAGGTAACGTGCAAAAGTTGCCAAGTCTCATTCTGAGTGCTAAAACAGTCAGGCTGTGATGACTGAATGCAGATTCAAAGGCAATCAAACTGGGAAGAGTCTTGGCAAAAGGCAAATGGGGCTGTTCACTAGATGAAAACCCGAATCATGACATCTGAAACCGGTCTGGAGGGCTGATGCAAGGTGATTGCCTTCACCTTCATTTCTTTTTCATTTGCTGGAGAGAAAAAAATCATAAATTCTCCAGATAATAGTAGGACTGGTGGAATGTACAAATACAGATTTTACATAATTGTAATGGTCAAACAAAGCACTAAATCTAACTTTGCTAATCTTGCCTTCCTGATTATTCCTCTAATGAAGAATTGGGGATGCCCTTGTCACTGCAGAACATGCTTCCAGCCCAGCTGTGAGCAATACATCTGTCGACTACTACAACACACTGTGGAAAGTATTAAAACAGAGAGTGATACTTTAATAGGGAAGACAAAAGTGAAGATTTCAAGGATCATTCATGAAATTCTTAATCATATCAAGAGCATCTGTAAAATAGACTCACAAGTGATTCCTTTAGAAGCAATGATCAATTATTAATTGCAGTCTCTCTAACGAGGTCCGTATTTTCAACAAAGATCTTTAAACAATTGCTGCAGGATTACATAATGGAATAGTTCTCAGTCTGATCACTAAAGAAGAGTCTAGATGATTAAAAATCTTTACAGATAAGCTCAGTACTCACATTCCCAAAATATTCATTGTACAAATGCAAAATACCTAATGTAAGCTTCAGGAAAGAAAAGATTTGAGACACAGCAGTACTGCAGGGATGGCTTTCACAAGATCCTGGCAGTAGTAAAGGATCTATCATCCATGGAAAAATTAAAAACTTTCAAAAATAATTGGGAATTAAATTGAAGCTATGGAAACTTTCTCTGTGAGTTATTATCAACTTAATAACCTACTGTTTTATCACCATGCCCTAAAAGTGGAGCATGGCTTCAATAAAATCCTCATTCAATACAATTAATGAATGTGTGTTCAGTCATATTATTTAGGTTCCATAACTGGAAATCATATTTTGTCTAATATACAGTGTCCTTAGACTTAGTGATGAGCAACTTATGAATAACTAATTTGATCTTATAGAAATATTTTTTCTTTGAAAACATTCCATTAAAATATTTTCATTATTATTAATTTCTCTATCATGTGTCTTCAGCAAGGAACAGGACCAAAGAAAGCAAAAATAAATTGTGCAGGAAGCAGCTTAAGGGCAATGATGCCCATAAGAAAGTTTTTTCTCTTCTTCTGTAGAAGGCAGAGATCAGCTGATACTCTGAGGCTTGCAGGTTTTCTTCCCTCTCCAGTCTCCTGATGTCTGTTATTTGAATTTTGGGAAAAAAAGACATTTAGCTATTGTTCAGAGAAAGCGGTCTTTCAAAAAAGAGACTTGCTATATGATGATGGCACAAGACAGAACTAAAATTAAAGCTGATTCTAAAGAATTGGATAGTGTATCATCCTTACATGATTGAGTAATGTCACAAAGCATGGGATGCTGGAGACAAGAAGGTCATCACATTTGACAAGACAGAACCTTCATATATCATGCGCCTTGGCCTCCATTGTGAAATATGGATTTACAACCAGAAAAGCAACATTCTCAATTAAATGGTATTTCTATTTTTATACCACTTTTATGATCTTATTATTGGATAACTAGAAAAGTATTTTCTAATTATGTAAATCCTACGGCACAGTTTAGATACGCTTTGCTTGTTCGTTTATCTTGGGCAGGATACATAATCTATAATGTAGATTAAATTCTTTAAGAGTTTAAAAGAAGCTAATAAGCTCCCTGTACCTTTTGTATTCTAGTCTTAAAGGCTGCATAAAATAAAATTTAGAGGAAGAAGAAAGAGACTTTTACAAGCAAAGAAAAAAGAGTGTTTTACAATCAAATTACTGCAGATCTTGAAATTTGGAGGCTACCTTCCCTGTTGTATTATTTACATTGGTATTAGATGTTATTATGGCCAATGCTAAGATATCAATACAAGAAAAGTATCTGTGAAAAAGAAAAAAGACCAGGGCATAAATTAAAATTTTCAGTGAAACCCCAGCTCTTGCTTCACTAATGACTAGAAAAATCAATGCATTTTTGGTTTTGCTGATCCATTGCTGAGTCACAGTCCTAAAATAAAAATAATTTCCTTTCCATTTGTTCTAGAAACTTCAAAATTGCTTCTTAGCCACAAATCAGAAATGATAGAGTCACCTCGGCCATTCAAGAGATCTTCAGAGTGATTGCAATAATCAGGCAAACTTTATAATGAAGTACAGCTGTAATGAACGCTCACACAGTTGCACTGCAGAATTTTCCATTGGGACACAATATTCTCCCTTACTGTAAGTTTTACAGTAGTCAAGCTACACCAGTGTTGGTCATGCTGTCCTCCATGCCTACAGTTCTCCGCTTTACTTATCTTCACAGATCATGCAGAGGTATGGAGCCGCAGGCAGGATGAGAGCCCAAAGCTCAGGAGATGAGTGGCTCTACGGTTGACTCCATGAAGTGGCTTTCGACAACTTATTTACTTACCAGGTTTGTGCCTTTGCTTTTTGCTTAACTTCTGTGGCCTAAACAGAGCACTGCTTCCACATGTGTGTATACACCAAGCCTTGTGCTAGGAGGCCTTTATATCCTGCTATATATTAGAAAGAGTCATTATGCTGTGGTTCTAATATTAATTATATCTCTATCCTCTTTTCTAGTATCTCTGAGTATACTTATCTTGGGCCATGGCCTTTTAAACTCTAACTTGAGGTCAATAACCTCTGTATCAGCTTACTTCACTCTGCTGATCCAACTGGTTTATCTCACTTTATTTTTCCCCTTCAGAAGTTTGAAGGCAATGGAATTTATAGTTGGCAGACTCCTTTGTGTGTGTATATAGATGTGTATATACATAAATATTTATAATGTGTAAGGATAATAAAATATTTCATTTATAAGAATAGTTTATATGTATACATACTTGCATTTTTAGTTGGATGAATAAGGTCTAAAGGGAAAAAAAAAGGAGTTTTCAGTGAGTTGACACAAACGTTTCTCTTACTGAGTTTCCTGCCTTTGTGTAAGATCACCATGTGTCACCCACAGTGGTGTGTGTGGGTGCTCATAAACAGTCTGTGTAAAAGGAGCACCCAAAACCTCAGCGGGTGTTTGCCTGACAGTCATCATGCAAAGGAGGAAGACAACCACCAGCTGGATTAAAGAGTAACCAAGGAATTACAAAGCCTTTTGAAACAAAGGAGTCAAAGAAGTTTAAAAGAAGCATGAAACTCCACAACAGTGGGGAGACACTTGTCATGGGGACAGGGCAGAAGACAAACTGGGTTTGACACTTCCAGAAGTTGTCCCATTGACATCACAACCTCCACCTGTGGACCAACGAGGAGCCTGCACCCAACTAATGGGCTTGCAGCACAGGCAGACTGTGTGTGTGTGTGTGTGTGTGTGTGTAGACTGTGTGTCTGTATATATTCAGGACTTTTTAGGAATATTTGTGGAAAGGTGTGTAGAAATTTCTTGGGATATATTGACATTTCCTAAGTCTCCAATATTGTAGCTTACCCATATACTGCTGATAGAGATCCTGAACATATAATTTACTGCTTGCCATTTAATTAAAAAACATTAATAGATCAATACACCACTTCAATCCTGATCTGATTTATTTGATGTGAATTGAGCAGTTACTCCTTGTGATAGCGGTGACGTAGATCTTATTCAGGCACCTACCAAGCCTACCCCTTGTGTTTGTCTGGTGGCGCTTACTTCATCAGAAAACAATCTTGCAAAATCTCACATCACTTCTTTCTCCTTCTCCGTATGCAGAATCAACTATTTCTGAATGTCTTAGTTTTGAAGGCTCCCTAGAGACCAAACGAACCCAACCAGCAGCCCCCTGAGGACGCTAGGTTGCTCTGGAGGGGTAGGTGAGACTCATCTCAACCCATTCTTTTCCCATTTTTATCTGGACAATACTTTGTTCGGTAACCCAACATATTTATGCTATAAACATGATAACCAAAATAACAAAGCCAACATATGGTACTTATAAATTATTGCAGAAAAGTCCTATATCTGTCACATGCTGTCAGTGAGCAAGTTCTAGGCAAAGGCAACTGTCCCCTGATTCTCACAGAGAAGGTGTTTTGACTTATTTATTGAGCAGACAGGTTGAAATCCTTTCTTTCAAAATGCAAAAGCAAAAGAACTGTCTGCATACCTCCCAGACCGTTTTAGCATGTGTCACTACCCACTTCCCTTCCTTCCTTCTTATTACCCATCCATATCCTCTCAGGATGACAGCCTTTAAACTGTGTATGTGGGGGAAATGGTTGGTCCAAGACTTAGTCCCAAGTAACATCCTTGAGACACTTATTGTGTGGATTTAGGGACTTCTGCTTTGATCTTCTGATCTGTTTGCAGTGCTCTGAATTGCTAACACAGACTTAGGACTGACTGTCAGTTTTGCAGTGATGGCCACCTGCTCCCAAATAGTCTAATGTGCATAGTAGTGTCTGACACCTGTAATATTACATGGCTTCAGTAACACATGACGGTCTTGGTAAAACTAGCTCCTGGAAATGCCTGATTTTTGGAGGCATTTAGGCTTTCATCCAACAAAGGACAACTTTTCTAGAGCTTCTGATTAAAGGGAAAAGCTTGAAAATGTGACATGAAAGCATCCTACCAACTTAACTAGCATGCAAATGTAATAATCTAAAAGTCTAATGTTTCAAAAGTCTCTTGTTTTGATTCTGAGGGTAAATGTATGATTTTGATTGCTTGTGATCAGGATGGCAAACTAAGTACAGTGAAAGTGACAATACATAAAGAACTCCCAATGGGCAAAGTAAACACATTTAATTATAGAAAACATCTTTTGCTGGTTTTTTTTTAAAGAAAAAAAAGATGAGTGCTACCTCTCGTCCTGGCACAGGCTGAATTAGGAGAGAAATACTCGGATGTCCCAAGGAACATGCTCACTGCCAAGTGCTCCTGGTGCACTGGCTGATAGGCACGAAGACACACTGTTGTAAATCTTCACAAATTACGAATCGATATATTGTGCTTCTGAGGGAGAGCAGAATAAAAACCCCAAAATATTATCAGTGCCACACCTGATAATTACTCCTTTTGTGCAAAGATTGGGCTTACATACAGCACCAGAACAGGCTCTGCAGAACCCCTTGGCATGGTCTCCACTCCCCATAGCTGCTATTTCCCAGGGACCAGATTGAGGAATTTCATCACAAGCTTACATCATTGGTTACACAGAGTCACAGCAGCCAAGACAAAGCCCTGAGAAGGGCAATAGCCTTGTAAGCCATGAGCTCCCTACTTGCCCTTCCCATACTGAGATACAATGGGGTCAGACCCTCAACATGAGCACCAAGAGAATAGGAGGGTCCCTGCAATATCGCTGCCGTGTATACCACACACCCACACAAGGACCAAGGACGATCTGACTCTGTGTGCTAGTTTGCAGCATTGCTAATATTCCTCTATCATATCAGCATCTTCTTAAGCCTGTGCCTATTAGTTTTTTGACTTAATCATCTCTTCAGCATTGTTTAATCTTCTTGAAGACTTGATCTCCAGAAATAAACAGCTTGGAATAGAAAAATGTCTATCCTGGCTTTATATTCATACATTCATATCCGTCTTGCCACATTTTATTAATGTGTTTATTTTAATAGATAAGATCCAGCTTATGAAACCAAATTATAACACACACTAGCATGTTCAAAATTCAAATATTGACGTGTCCTGCTCTTATCATACAGACAATTCATTGAATATCCTTGGTTAAATGCTTTCTCTCATTTAAAGAAACAACTGAATTTGAGAAATACTGAAAACTCACAATAATTTGAAGTAGTCAGTGAACTGTAATAAATACTAGTGTACAGTCAATCCATCATTTCTTCTCTGACTTCTCTTCCACCTATCCTCTTTTGCCTCAAAGTGGTAAAATTATTAACAGCAAATAATATCTTGTACTGCATTTTACACCAGTGTTGCAATGTAATATTAAAATGTAGCTGTAGTCTGAAACACAGTCTGGCTTTGGAGGATCCTAATTTTTCCCTCTCTTAGTAATTGTCATCCTAGACTTTCACAGTTTAAAGGCAAAGAAGAAAATACTGGTTTCCCCCAAATGTCAGTTTTGAAGACTAAATCAGGAAATAGAAACTCACGCTTAATTCCTGAAGCTTAAACCTGGAGAATTGCTTTAACTCAGCAATAAAAGGTCTATGACTAGATCTGCAAACTATCAAATGGTTAATTATGAAGAAAACAACAAAGAATCTGGCAGACTTTTATTGGCTGTGCAGCAGTAACAGCAAATCCAAGCTGCCACTGGGATCACACCTATGTAACATAACTATTTTGATCTCACTACTATATTGTGTGAATACATTGATCCTCATGATGCTGTGGGAGGTTGAGAGATACCGTTGTGTCTGTTTTACAAGTGAGAGGCCAAGTACCAAGAAGCCAAGTAACTTGGCCAAGGTCAAACTGCAAGCAGGTAGCATCTGCTAAACCCATCACTCTTGTCCTAAAATCATACTCTACACATTGAACTCTCAGTCATCTTCCATGTCCTATAATGAATCTACATACCAAGAAATGGACAAAATAATCAGGTACTACAGGACCTTATGAAGAAGGTGATGGTGGTTACTGTTACAAAGAAAGCTCAGGGCTACCTCTCTCTTGTGTTGTGTTTTTTATAACATAATGGTATTGAGAAGGAACTATACATAGTATGCACTTTTTTGTAAGCAGCACGGTTAACATCAAACACAACTGTCAAGAGATCTTGAGTTATTCTTCCAATATTTCTGATGAAAATCAAACAGATTAGTACCTGTAATTTTGCTTATTCACTCTCCTGCCCTATGTAGAATCATAGAATTACAGCATATTTCAAGTTGGAAGGGACCCATAAGGATCTTTGAGCACAACTCCCTGCCCCTCACAGGACTACCTAAAACTAAACCATATGGCTAAGAGCATTGTCCAGATGCTCCTTGAACCCTGAAAGGCTTGGTGCCATGACTACTTCCCTGGGGAGCCTGTTCCAGTGACCGACTACCCTCTCAGTGAAGAACCTTTTCCTAATGTCTGATCTGAACTTCTCCTGAGGCAGCTTCATTCCATTTCCTCGTGTCCTATCACTGGTCACCAGAGACATCAGCACTTCTGGCTCCACTGCCCCCCTTGACCTTGAGGAAGGTGTAGACTGCAACGAGATCACCCCTCAGCCTTCTCTTCTCCAAGCTGAACAAGCCAAGTGACCTCAGCCCACGCCTCATAAGTCTTGCCTTTGAAACTTTTTGTCTTGCCCTCCTCTGGACACACTCTGCTAGTTTGATGTCCTTATATTGAGGCATCCAAAGCTGCACACGATACTCGATGTGGGGCTGCACCAGTGCAGTGTAGAGTGGGACTCTCTCGACTGGCTGGCTATGCTGTGCCGGATGCACCCCAGGACACAGTTGGCCCTTTTGGCTGCCCGGGCACACTGTTGACTCATACTCAACTTGCCATCAACCCAATTCCCCCGATCTCTTTCCACATGGCTGCTCTCCAGCCTGTCATCCCCAAATTTGTATGGGATTAGGATTAACCCATTCCAGGTGGAGAAACCAGCACTTGTCCTTGTTAAATTTCATATGGTTGGAGATTGCCCAGCTCTCTAGTATATCTAGGTCACTCTGTAAGGCCTTTCTACCTTTGATGGAGTCCAAAGCTCCTCCTAATTTAGTGTCATCAGCAAACTCAATGTACATTCGATTCCTGTATCCAGATCATTTCTAGAAACATTAAAGAGCTCTGGCCATAAAATTGAGCCCTGGGAAACCCCGCTGGCGACTAGCCATCAGTCTGATGTAACCCCATTTACTGTAACTCTTTGAGCCCATACCATCAGCCTATTGCTCACTTGTACAGATCCCTGCTTTTTCCTAGTTCTATATGTTGCTTCCCACTGTTTGCTGCTAAGTAGATATTTAGTGTGCGTTCCCTTGCTTTTCACAAATCCCTGAAAAAAAAATCACTCTTGAGAAACTTGGATGAACAGAAATGGCTGTCATTGCAAATAGCTTTTTTGTCAACTTCATGTTCTTCCTAATGTATTTGCATCCACAAATGCACTGGGAGATCTACTGGGAGATCCACAATCCACTGGGAGAACTACTTTTCCTGCTTTGTTACTCCACTGATCTTCTACCCTTCCAGGTCTGTTCAACACTTAATCCTGTCCATGGGAATTAATAACACTTAACTGCCGCAAAATTATCCTGATGCTCCTTATGTCCCTGCGATATGTCACACAAAAGATGCAAAGCTACATAAACCCTCAGCAATCCTTTGCTGGCAGAAGGATAGAGTAGATAATATAGCAATAGGACACCGTGAGAGGTCATTGCAATGTAAGTGACATGTTCTGAGAAGGGACTTCAGCCGTCTGAGGAACACGCTGATCGTCAATGCATGCACTGCTCTTGAAAAGGCAAAGTGCTGCTTTGAATTCGCAGCAGATTTCTAAAAGATGTTTGAATTATTTTATTCCAGTGTTTTGGCAACATGTTCCTCCTTTCTTAATAATAGCTCAGGAAAGTATAAACTAGCAAGGAAATTAACTGGGTTGTGCTGTTTTTTTCTACACTTATTCATTCATCTCATTTTTTTCCCTTCCTTTTTTTTTTTTTTTTCTTTTTTTTTCCCTCCTTTTTTTTTTTTTTTTTTTTTTTTTAACAAATCAGTGATACTCCCAGGGTTTTTCTTGCCCCCCACAGATCAGACTCCTGTTTCAGCAATACTACTTGATCCATATACTTCTTTCAACATAAACATTATCCTTTAAAACATGAATTGAACTTCTGATTGAATTTTCACTATAAAAACACAAATTTAAAAAAGTCTCTTTGAAAGGAAAACAAGACTTTAGGGGCTAATGAAAAGAATGGCTTCTCGAAGTCACTGGATGATTGATTAAAATGAGGGAGGAGGGGAAATAGAGTATTAGTCAATTATAGACTGTGAACCTCCAACATGAAGTCTTGTGAGAAGGTAATCATAGTCCTACAAAACTCAGCAAAGCAGTTCTAAAGAAGAGAACAATACCAATGCCACTTGCAAGACCTCATAAAAGAGATTGAATACAATGGGTTTCATCTCTTTTCAGACAATAGAGTTTCAAACTGGAAACTTGCAGAGAAAGTAAAAGTTGAAAAAAAGACACAGAATATAATCTGACTATGAATCATTGCATCTAGAAATTAATTTTCTACCCGTAAAGGAAGAATGAGCATTTCACCTGGAGGCCTGAGAGCAAGAAATCAAACAGGTAACAGGATTGAGTTACCTAAATAGTGATGTGGATATTGTGTTTATGTCCATACTGACAAATTCAAGCAAGGCAAGCACTGATCCTGAAAGCCAAGAGGCATAAACTGGCTACTGTTCATGCTTAGGTTAGTCACTTGCTGATCAGCTGTTGGGAAAAAATAGTTGCAATGGTCCAAACAGGGGCAGGGAGAAAGCTAAGAGTTGCCCCAAAGAAATGTAGACGTATTTTACTAGAGTCCATCATTTAGTGTTCCTCCTTGGCCTCTGTCCTTGCTTAAAATATACTTCTCTAACCACAAATTCCCCTTACTTCTCTTTTCCTCTTCTGTACTTGAATTTGCAGCACTGAAGCTGGTTCATACGCTTTACAGCAGCATCAGATCCTTTGTAAAGAGGCTGAGCATAGTGACTGGGTTTCTGATGGTGACAGATCTGTTCTGGTTGATACTTCAAACTGTGTGTGTCAGTGGGAAGACGTGGGCAGCACGTTGTGGAGAGTAAAAACTGACCAGACACAAAGGATGGAGTGAAATCACACACAGAACCACCAGCTCTGTTCTTGAGCCTGACCTCCCCCTGCTCACACAAAGACAAACTTACTTTTCAAAGCTGAATTCCTTGGTACATTCCTGCTCCTCTTTAAGAGGCAAGTGCTGTAGAGAAGCAACAGGAACAGATGAAAGGAATGCACCAGCTTGAATCACTGTGCTGTACTGCAGCTTAAAGAGGCTGTTAAATATGTCATCCTCTCCTATTACTTTTAAAATTTTCACTCAAAATAATGAGTGGAGAAGATCTTGTTTGAGGACAAGGACCTCCTGGTGCCTGGTGCTGCACAAACCCGCTCAGAGATACAGTCTGCGTCTGCACGGGCATATGGCTAAAGCAAACTGGAAAGGTTTCTCGCTGCAGTGCGGTAAGTTATACGCAACACATAATACAAATTACGTTTGTCACTTGAAAGGGAAAAAGAGAGTAACAGTTTCAGTTCTGTCTTTGTCAGTCAAAAATATTGACAGCTTTAATGCTTTGTATTATCTTTAAGCAGTCACGCTGAAATTAAATGCCAAAATAAGCGATGTGTTTGCCAGTTGATGTGGAGTTCTGAAACGTGCTAGTTGCTTTGTGGGAGGAGAGAGGATTTCGTCTTCAGGGAAAGGAGATTTTCCGTGCTACAGAAGTGGCTCTGTAGCACATCCTTCTCTGCCTAAACAATGTGACTCATCTGCTCTCAGTCTGGAGCTCTGAAAATTATGGTATTGTAAAAACATGCAAAGTTCACACTAAGTTCACAGAGCTACAAAAATAAGCTGTTTCCCGAGCAATGGATAATCCAGTAAGCAGAGCTCTGTGCTGGAATTCAGCAGTCCTGAATCCTGCTCTTGAATATGCTACTGATTTTTTGAGTGGCTTAGAACTGAATTCTCTCTTATATCTCTTCCTTCTCTGCCCTTGTCTTGTTAAACTCTCTGTGTGTAGTGTCTCAAAGGTGAACTCTGTTCTAGCTAGCAATACTGATAATAATTCTACCAAACTCATCATCTCTTTCAAATGTTATCTTCTCTTTGGCCAGGACAGATCCTAACTTGGCCTATTCAGATCCATTCTAGATGCTGTCATAAGATCATTCTTCCAGCTCATCAATTTGACCATATCATACTTCTCCCCATGCTCCCAGCATGGGCTTTCACTTCCCTGCTGCATCTAATAGAGGCTTGTCTTCACTGTCAACGCTCTCTGCATGCTGTCCTCGGTCATTATCTCCAGTTCAGGGACAGAAGGAAATTCCCCTTCTGAGTGGCCAATGTTAAACATTCAGATAACCCTCTTGTGCCTTTTGTCGTGCGGCATCTAATGCTGAGGAGAAAGGTTCCCTGACACCTGCAAAACAACTCACTTTTCTCTCTTAAACTCTCTAGAACAATTTGTTTCTCCCANAAAAAAAAAAAAAATTAAATCCCAGATTTGCCTGCTTCTATGCTGGTTTTACCACCTAGCCAACATCAGCTCCTTGTTTCCTTTTGTTCCCTTTGTTTTCCCAGGCTTTTCACCTCAGTTGTAAGGTCTTTGGAACGGAGACAGCCTTCTGATGTGTGCTTGTACTGCGCTATTCTGATTCATGTGTCAGGCACCCGGGGTGCTCTGGCAATGCAAGCAGTAAAGCACTGAATGACAACTGGGTTTAAGCATCACAGGAGAAGAACAAGAGGAGAATGAGAGCTGAGAAATGCAGGAATAGTCTCCAGGTGTGTTTTCCTTTTTTAAGCCCATTCAGTGTGGAACTGAATTAGCTGAAGAACAAAGGAGCAGCAGGTCACAAGAGTTTAGAGTAAGAGCTTGAACCCTTCCCTGGTCTCTCACCTCCTCACGGCCAGTTTCCGAGGAAGTCCAACCTTCTCCACTGCTTACAGATGTGCTTGCACAGCTGGCACAATGCAGTGAGGAATTAGGTCCATGCTTTTAAATATTACCAATCACTTCACTATGCTGAATGTTTTTAAGCACATTACACTTGATTTCAGGATGTCTAGTCCAAAGCTCAATATTTACAAAGTACCAAGAACTGCTGCCAAATAAACAGAAAATGTGTAAATCATACTTAGTGGAAACAAGAAGAATGATTATGTGGTGAAGGCACTGAACTGGGTTCAGGAATTAATCCAAATAGTCCTCAGGCGTTGGGTTCTTTTTCTCCTTTGCCACAGACTTTCTGTGACCGCAAGCAAATTACTCACTATCTGGCTGTGAGAAAGTCAGAAATGTTCTTAGATCTTCATGGAGCCTGGCTAGTTCTAGTGGTCACTGTCTGCTCTACATGCTGTGACTTACACCATTTTTGCAGAATCACAGATTCACAGACTGGCAGGGGTTGGAAGGGACCTCTGGAGATCATCTAGTCCAACCCCCTGCTAGAGCAGGATCACCTACAGCAGGTTGCACAGGATGGCATCCAGGCGGGTTTTGAATATCTCCAGAGAAGGAGACTCCACAACCTCTCTGGGCAGCCTGCTCCAGTGCTCAGTCACCCTCAGAGTGAAAAAGTTTTTCCTCATATTGAGATGGAACTTCTTGTGTTCCAGTTTGTGCCCGTTGCCCCTTGTCCTGTCACTGGGCACCACTGCAAAGAGTCTGGCCCCATCCTCTTGACGTCCACCCTTGAGATATTTATAAGCATTGATGAGATCCCCTCTCAGTCTTCTCTTCTCCAGCCCCAGCTCTCTCAGCCTTTCCTCACACAAGAGATGCTCCAGTCCCCTCATCACCCTCACAGCCCTCCGCTGGACTGTCTCCAGTAGTTCCATGTCTTTCCTGAACTGGGGAGCCCGGAACTGGACACAGAACTCCAGATGTGGCCTCACCAGGGCAGAGTAGAGGGGGAGGATTCATGCACTGCTCTTGCTTGGCAGTGTATCTTTTGATAAGGTTTTCTGTCCCACAAAAGCTTCTAGGACTAAGCCCCGATTTTTTCAACATACCAAAGAATTTCTAAAAAGGCATAAGAAAGGAGTTACAGGGGACAAAGTACTTGGATTCCTACTAATGCAACAGTGTCACTGGAAGTTCTGCAAATTACTGAGTGTTGAAATGTGTGAGCGTGCAACTAGTTCCCTCTAACCATGTTGATAAGCTTCATGCAGCCCAGAACAACTGTGCTATAAACCTTCTGTTAGATACTTCCTGGTGACATCAATGCTCTTTTGAATCAAAATTAAATTATGCACTTATCGGAAGTTAATATCCCTGAAATTAATTTCAAAAGTCAATTTAGTATACTTGGTATTTCAAACAGCCATAGTAGTGTCAGTGCTAAAAAAAACCCCACCCACAAATCTATGACTGCAATGTTTTTTCAGCTTCTGGTTAATAAAACCTTTATCAGGAGGATTCAGCTAGTAGATCCAGAATGGTAAATTCAAAAGATGCATAATCAATTTATTAAAGCTTGTATTCCCTTGCAATTGTGTGATAAATTGTCAACAAGGAAACTTGTAACATCTTTCTGCTCTTTTTCCAAAATAATACTGAGAGCTGCCATAGACAAGAGACTGTCTGTTATCTGTAGTGTATCATTTAAGCACAATGACCTTCATTTTCTACAATAATTAAATTTCTTAAATCTATCATTTTCTCCAGGGTTACTGTACAGCCTTCCTAATGCAGAGTTCTCTGCCTTTGATCAGTAAGAGAAGAGGAGTGATAGAGATACTGCCAGGGAACAGTAACTGTCTACATGTCACTTTGTAGATTTATTCTCTCCAAATATTGTTTGAAATTATTTTCAAAGTGGAGTCAGAAAGACCACAAAGTCCTAGACCTTGTTGCTGTTATAAAACCAACAGCACAAACAACAAGAAGGTGTCTTTCACTAGTAGTAGAAAATGAGAAATCAACACCTATGTCTCAGTTAAACCTCTGAATGTCTCTCCAAATGTCTCTGATTGATTTGACTGTGCAACAAGTTCTGGGACAGGGTGGAAGAGGCGAGTTTCACAATACATTTCTTTGCCAAAGCTGGAAGAGGCTTCAATATTCCACCTCTAGTTGTATGAATGAGTAATAGGCAGAGTCCTCAGAAAGGGTAAGGATTGATGCCTCAGCTGGACAAAGTATTTGCTTAAGTAATTGAAATCTTCTGTATGAGGCTCCAATTCCCATCCTCCAATGCCTGATGTTTTCCCATGACACAGAGGACACTGGTGTGTGCATTCATGCCTAGGAGTTCAGCCTTGGACAAGCATTAAGGAGTTAGGTGGGCTTATTGTTGTTCTCACTACTGGTATTTTGCAATATGCTAGAGGAGGAACACGAGAAGAGGACTATGCTCTAACATACTGTGCTTCTCTCATGCCTCGTAACAGACCTGTTGCAGCGAAGTGTCTACTCACCGAGCAACTTCCACAGCTGGAGGAAGAGCTACTTCTGTCGGCCTTCTGTCCCCCAGGCAGAGGCATTCTGCAAGGACGAGTGTCCACCAGACACCTCTGGGCATTGCAGATACCCTCAGCAGCACGCAGAACCTGGCCATAGGCTCCACAGTCCCATATTACAGGGCAATGGAAGACTGTCTATGCTCTCCACATTAAAAAGTATGTGTGCTAATGTTCTTTCAAGGATGCACTGCTGCTCTGTGCTGCATATCACTTATATAATTTGCTTTGTATTTACTGGAATGAATGGAAATTGTTCATGGAGTGTAAGTCTATAATTATCTCATTTCCTTTTTCTTTGTATGACCTTACAAACCTGGCTTTTTAAGACAAGGGTAACAAATTGTTGCAGATTATTTGGACAATATGAGAGGAATTTGAATACTTCTCATCACCATTTTTTCACTACTTAAACAAAACAGATTTTAAAAACATACACCCCTTCAGTGATCTTTACAGGAAAGGAGATAAACGTGAAAGACCATGGAAAAAATTAATGGATTTATACTTGAATATAGAGATAAAGTTAGGCTTAACCCAGTAATGGTTTAAAAAGGACTGGTCATTTCAACTTGTGATTAAACTGGAAAATCTCACTTTTTTCCCCTTGCTTAGACATGATTGTTATTATCACACACATGAGCAAAGAGTGTTCCTCACCTGTTCAGTCTATCCATTGGTGAGCTTTGCATTTACAAACATAATTACACTTCCTTGTACTGTTATTCCTCACATTAAATCAAGCTTCAAAGCTTCTACTTCAAGACACTGCTAATTCCCCTCTTCTCAAGTCCTCTCAGCTGCTCCCTCATGCTATGTGCTCTTTCACAGTTTCTTCCTCTACACATAACCCACTTCTCTTCCTTCTATGTCTCTTCATTCATGCTTAACTTAACCCTTTTGCTATGCAAATTTCCCACAGCACCTCCTAAACTTGCTTCTCAAAAAGTATTTCTTGTAAATATAGTCTGAGGAAAAAGTACTGTCCTGTCCAAGTCTCTGTCCAGTTTGCATAAGACATGATTCTCTATTCACTGTCATCCTGTCCATGCACTCCGGTTTCCCATCTTGTACATCTTTTATCTGTGTTCTGTCATAAAATCTTTCAGCCTGAGATATGGGTGAAATGGCAAATGTCATGAGCAGAGCTAGGATTTCAGCCTTCACCTTTATGTGATAGCCTGCTAGTAAGAGAGACCTCCTATGTCTACAGAATCTACCAAAGAGCAAACACTGTCTGTGCTCTGTTCAGCACGGTGACTGTGCACAGCCCAGAAATAATCAGCACTCATACACACAGCTATCCAAACACCTTTGGGGGAACAGCATTGCTTTTTCCCTCAGATAAAATATCATGAAAGCTCAGTGATCAGATTTAATATTAAGTGGACAAGTCAAAAAAGTCATCTTTAAACTCTTATTGAGAAAGTGTGGGTACAAAAGGATAATGGAGGGAAACATCACAGAGCTCTAATATTGGGAATTATTTCACACTACTAAACCTAGGGGGAATTTCTTTCTAAAGAAAAGAAGAATTCTGTTTCCATAGTAACTCAGTGCTAGGGCCCCCTTACAGTCCAAATTTAGCAGAATTATATGTGCGAGTTTATTCAGCATACTACTGTGCACTTGAGGCTACGACGAAACCACTAACCTCATTGCATTTGGGATGTCAGGTTGAATTTGAACCGGGACTGACAATATACTGAACAATTCCAAGCATAACCCTAAAAAGTTACATCATGCCTTAAAGACAATGAAGAAATTATAGGTGATAACAGGGCATAAACTACCAGCTCAATAATGACTTGAAATATCAAAAAGTTATAAAATGGCTTAGCATTTAAAAATTAATTATTTTTATCCCAGTACTGACATTAATTTACTCCTATGAAACAAGGTACATCAGTGGTGGTTCCTCCTCCTGTACTATATAGATTGTCAGGACATAGGAGCTGTTCTGCCTTTATTCAGAAGAGAGGTCACGTAACCTGCCCACAGTGAGATATTTTACTACAATTTTTGACCATTTCTAAGAGATACATGAGGACAATGAGTTGAGTCTGTAGTGAAATCCCTGCACCTTACCTGGCAGTGCTTTACTTTGGCTGGGTTTTTGAAACAGTTGAAAAACAAACAGCCCAACAAATAAAGGTGCTACCTGCTCAACTAATGCATTTACTGTCCTTAAAGACAAATGGAGGAGGGTACGGTAGCTCTGAAATGTCTCAGTTCTGTAATCAGTCGATAGGTACTCAGCAGAGGAAAAAGTGAAGTTCAGGTGGCAAGAAAATGACGGTAAGAACAGAGGTACCTTAATGAGGATGAGGCTCATTAGAAAGATGTTTTAACATCAAGTCCTCAAAACAATGCTTGAGCTTGGTAATGACTATATGAGCTGTTAAGCTCAACATGTTTGGCTGGAACAGATAAGTGGAGTTTTTCCCCGCTCTCAGCAGTACCCAATAGTGTTTTAACCACCCTACATACTGGCTACAGCCAGGTCTGTTAATGGCAATGAAGTATTGAAAAAAAGTGTTGCCAATTTTCCCACTGTGTCAGGTATTTGAGAAACCATCAGCAAACCGAGACATCTAAGAGTACTGTGTGTCAAATACCTCGTTACATTAAAGGGAAGAAGTACGTTAAAACAGACACCTTCCTTGGGTTGTTGGTTTTTTACATCATCTATCCAATTTCAGGATCAAATCTGTAAAATTTTAGCTTTGCTTGATCACAGTATCATTTTGCTCCACACTTTGTCCTATGCTATCATGCTTTGTCTCTGCTCCAAAGCTGATGAGGGAGAAAACGATCATCATAATATTGAACATCAAACGAGCAAAAGCCTGACTTCTGAGCTAAAGCAAAAAAATGCCTTAGTTATTAGTAAGAAGCTGACTTCTGGAACTATATAGGTAGGAGGCAATTACATACAATAAGCCAATATAATAATACAGACTGCAGCTAATTCAAAGTTACAGAAAGAGCAAAATGTCTGCTCTATGTGGGTGTAAGTATGCCAATAAAGTGAGACCACCTACTTATACTAGCAAGCTTTATCTTTGCTTCAGTATCAACATTTCAATTGCCTTTTGCAGGAAATAAAGGGCAAGTAAACACATTCCATCTGATCATCTTTCAAATGATTCCTAAAAAACCTGAAAAAGACAACTGAACAACAAATTAAAGCTCCTTTTAACACTTTCACCTTTGTCAGAAAGACAAATTAAGGTATTTAAGCATCAGTCTCTTGGGAAACCACTGAAGCTGCAGAGAAAACTAATTGGCTGGCTATAATTTGCATATAACTATTAAATATTAATAAGGTTAATGTTTTGAGAGGTTTAACCAGGAGTGACTCTATAGCAACTATCTAAATACTTTATCCACAAACAAGGTGCAATGTAAAATGTTGTGTCCAACTAAGCACTGGTGCATCCTCTTGTAATTCTAGTCTGATGTCAGGTCCAGCAAAGGCCATAGGGAGAAGGAGGAAAAAAGGATTCAAGCTCCCTCTTTACCTGCCTCCTACTCCCTCGTGGCAGCTCTGACTCAGTTTGTTGAACCATTTGGGGCAATGTGAGCAGTGTTGGCACTGTAGCCTGGTGGTGGTGGTGGGGTTTATAATTTCCCCATGCCCAAACCAGCTCAGGGTGGCCTTTCAGCCTAAATCCCATCACAGTTTGGAAGACAGCAACAGGGGATGCAGTGCAGACCCTGGGTGCCAGCTGCCTGGGTGCCTGGGAACTTTTCCCATTCTTGGCACATAACTTACAGAGAGAGGCTCCAAGCCTACTTATTCCCCCTCATGTAGAGGTTTTGCTTCTCCTTACAGAGCAGAATGAAAGACACGTCTTGGAACTTGCTCAGGATTTTTAAGGGTCAGCAATCCAGTCTCATGTCCAGAGTGTTTTGTAGGTTACATACAATATGTATCTTGATCAGTCAATTAGTCCAAAAGTAGCATTTCCACAGCAAAGCCACAATGTTTTACCGGCCCATTTTTGTTCAAGATCACTTTTTGTGCTGGGAGAGAAGACATTTCTACAGAAGCACATCAGTTGCAGTAGGACTTGTCAATGCATCAGCAGCATCAGCAGATCATGGAGACTGCTTCTGTGCTCTGGCCTGCACGCTCACAGCAAATGTGTGCTTTCCAACTAACTCAGGCTTAACAATATCTAAAGAGGGATTTACATCTGAAGGTCAGGCTAATTGTGCAGTGAAAAGCATCCCTTAAAGGCAATCAATAAAAGTATTGAGTCTGACAAAATAGGCTAATCTGTTTTCTATTGCTCTCCTTCTCACCTAGGGTAATCAGGCAGCAGATGCAGGGATGTTTCAGAAACCCCACGGTGCTCTGGATCCCTTTTCCTGGCAGAGGGTCATTCCCATGAAAACGATGCCTTCTAAGCCTCACACGCTGAAGTAGATGCCACCATGTTATCGGGCTGCCACCCTGCCTTTCTCTGAGACCACCAGGATCCGTGCTGGAAAAGGGGCTCTACATCAGCAGCGGCAGCAGGCAACCGAGCATGAGGTAGCCTGTTATTGCTGAGCAGCTTGTGCAAAACAAAACAAGTATTAAGTGAAGAATAAGAACTATGTTTCCAAAGGTGTCCAATGAAAGCTTTTAAGACTGCACGCCTTTCCTTTTCCATGTAGTTCTGCTACCTGAATTGATGATAGGGTAGCAAGTAAGTGACCCAATAAATTGGACAGCCATCTGCACAGTCATTTTAAGGAAAACCTTGTATTATTACCAGGGTGAAAACAGCAGTGCAGAGTTTTCTTCATCTTTCCTTCAGCTAGGTGAAAACTTTGGGGTTTGCAGTGTTAAAGCCCTTGGAATTTTGATTGGGGGTAAAAATCTCTTCCTACCAATGCCCTTGTGCCTAAAAATTGGCATAAATGAACATGTAATTTTAAAAGGCGGGTTTTTGAACATAAAGGAAAACAAAACCATAAAAAAGAGTCAGCCATTTGAAGTGCAAAGTCAGAAGATACTTGCTAAAATCATTTTCCTTTCCGTCCAATCTTGCCCCAGAGCATATGCACAAGTCTTTTTGTCCATTTATCTTGGACATCTACCTTGGCCCTCTGGATGTCCCCCAACAGGCCCCTCTTTTCTGGAGTAGATCTTTACTTTTTCTAATTCAGCTGCTACTCGAGCATTTACAAAAGAGATAATATTCACAGAACTCTTTCAGGAAAGAGGTTATTCAGAATTTGTTCTACCTTTCTCATCTGCACTAAGTATTGGCTTCCTTTCTTTTTCACCTTGGCCACAGCGTAGCTTGCGCACACATGTCTACCCATCATGCTGTTAGAAATCAGAAGTTGGCATGTGCACAGTTAGGCACCTAGCTGCAAAGTGCATCACAAAACCAAATTGCTATTTGCATATAAAAAATCCTGATAGATATGTATCCATTGGGTATACCATGGGCTACTGCTGTTAGCAGCTGCACCCAGTGAGACTAGCGTATTTCTGTTTGGGAGGCTTTTGACAGAAGCAGATATGCATGCATTGAGCATCAGGTGTGCACAATGATTCTAATGCTTCCAGGAAGGATCAGACCTACCATCCCTGGGTAGACCATCTGTGTATCTGTGAGCCCATGCTGAGAAGATAAACAAAAGTGTTTTTCATATAATTTGCCTTTCTAGGATTTTTGCAAGTATTTTATTGTCCAGATTTTTCTTTCAGATGATAATTAATGAGTGTATATTCATCTGTAACATAGAGAGAATCATCTATTAATAGAGTCTCTGAAAAAAAAGCACTTTTCAACAGATGAACTGCATTTAACATTGTGCAGATTTACTTTTTGCTCTGTTGTACTTGTGAGAGGCCAGTGAAGTCAAGAGTGTGGTCAAAGGTTATTGGTATTACTGTGAGATTAGTTTACCCTGCAGATTTTTAATATCATTGAGGGCAATCTTATCTGCAAGATATCACATCTTCTGTAATAGAGAAAACCAAAAAAATTTCTTTGTAAATCATCTAGACAGAGCACCAGAACTTCTCTGTGAAACTGAACACAGTAAAATAAATAAACCCCCCAAGAAGAAGCCTACGTTCAAAATATTCTCCCTAGCTCATGAAGAAAGCTCTAGGAATCTACAAGATTTGTTATCCAGTTTTTTTTTACTCTACAGTGCCTTTGTAGAGTAGTGCTTTAAACTTTGCTCTTTAAGGCCAGGTAGTTTGTAAGGCCATTTACTCCTTGCATGTGTTGAAGGAAAGCAGATAAGAAGTGAAGAAAATTTTCATGCAGTTCTTGAAAGAAGAGAAAATTACTAAAGGGAGTATTTGATATTTCCAATAAGAAAGGCACCAGAAACCATAGAAGACCCTGTCTCGAGATGGGGCAAAGCATTCCTACATTATGGCTGGCTCAAAGATAGGCTTATAGAATCATAGAATCTTTAAAATTGGAAAAGACCTCTACGATCATCAAGTCCAACCATCAACCCAACACCACCAGGTCTACTAAACCATGTCCTGAAGTGAAATGTTGAGGCTTCATACCTGCTTGAGATCGAATGACTGAGTAACAGCTGGGAAACTGAGCCTGTGTTGAGAGAAATCACTTGTACAAAGACGTAGCTTTGAGAAGTAAGGAAAGATGTGCCACTGAGAAGGATGAACAAGGACACTTTCCCTGTTGAGCTATCCCTTTCTGTGAAGATCCCCTCCATATGTGTAATCACTACATTCTTTTGAGGATCTGGAGACCTCTCCCACCATGGGGAAAAGGAGGAAAAAGATAGCACAGGCAAGAAGGCACCCATCACCCTCCATTTGGCACGTAGATGTAGCACAGCAAGTGAAGAACACAAGTCCAGTACCTGGAGTGGCTAGAAATCCATGACAACAGATTTGGTGCATCTAGAAAGGAAACGTAAAAAGCCACAAATGAGAACTGTAGGCAAAGAGGGGTGTCAGATGAATTGGTACTTCGTGAACTATGACTACAAGGTTTACCTTGTTTCATGGGACACTATGAAAGCTAATGTGGACCAGGTTCATAGAGACGTTGTACAATAAGATAAAGGAAACTCACTAACAAAAGGAATGTAGATACTTTATTAGGCAAAAGAGAAGGGGGACATGCTTTGATTTTGCAAAAATGCCCAGTTATGCACATATTTGGTCAGAGGAAACTAAAAAGGATGTAGTTATTGATGGTATTAATAATAAAAGAAGCTGGGTCTAGTCCAAGTCCCAGGACTAAAAAAGCAGTACATGCTGTGAATTATGATGCCCTAATTAAGGCATTACATATATAAAATGCTTAGCACAGTGATGTATATATTGCTTCACAAGGGTATTGAAGAATATTGGTCACATTGTCAGTTACTAGGCCAAAGCTATTCACATAAAGTTAAATAAGTCCTCTGATAATGCCAGTACTACCACCTTTACTGAAGGAGCTGTTCAGCAGATAACCATGACAAAATATAAACTATCATGGAAGAGTTGTATGTGCAAAGGGATAGTGGACCTTTAAAACAGAGGAAAGAACTTGTTTGGGAATTGGTTTCATAGGAATTCGGAAAAAGATCAGAGAGATAGTTGGACAGAAGAAGGAAAATCCAGAAATGACTAACAGATAATGACTAGCTCTGGAGACCAGGGCTCCCAGGTCTTTGGGGGAATGAGAGCAGGATTCTCCTGGGGCAAGCAAGGCAAGGGGCAAGCAAAAGCAAATCCTAGGTCAGAAAGAGAACGTAAGTGTCATTTTCCTAGCTATTGAGAAGGAAGAACTCAGTCAGGACATAACATCAAGAAGAAGAAATGTGGAGCCCAAAGCTTGAGAGAACAAACAATGTCCGGTTAAGGGAGATCACAGCAAGAATCAGAGAGGCTCAAGAATGACTATGAAACTCAGAATCTAGAAAAGGACCTAGTGAATGTGACCATAGGATTCATGCTTAAGCAGAACAGGATATATCTTCTCAGTCGTCTGCTAACATTAGCTGTGTCATACTCCTGAGAAATCAGCAAGTACAGCTTTCCTCTGCAAGCAGAGAAATTAAATTACTTCCCAAGGCAAGTGTCTGACAATAGAGCAGGGATTCAGGAAACTCCTGGCTCTGTGTCCTGTGATCAGTTTGACTAATTATTCACTTTCTCTTGAAATTACTGCAGAGGGGAAAAAGAAAAAAAGTCTCATCATTCAGTTAAATTTTGTTTCAAATACTACGTCTGCTTAAAAAAAAAAGATTAAGCGCAATAGAAGAAGGCATGAATCTCTTGGAAATATAGGAGGAAAAAAGATCAATATTTGGCATCACCAATTCTATTAATTTGGCATCAAGCAAAATTATTTTGAAATGGAATGGATAGCAACATTTTTTTCTTGTGTGGTCAGCTCCCAAATCTCAATTCTTTGTTCACTTGAGTAATAAAGTGATGAGCATCACATGACATAAAGACAGCCAGAGCATCTTTCAATAGACTTGAATGCCAATCTTTTACTCCAGAGAATCATGTTCTTACATTTAAAACTACTGCTTTTCTAGTTCATTTGGAAACTGAAGTGCCTTGTGGCTATTAACTTACTGTGAGACAGACTTACTCAGACATCTTGTTGAGAACTTAATGGCTGAATAGAAAAAGTTGAGTAAAGAGCTAGGAATGGAAAACACTCCTTGGTCCTCTATAGTTTTATACTATTGCAGTGGGAAATCTAATTTGATTCTGTAACTGGATAAAACTATTAGAAGTTATTCTCTGCTCCTACATATCACACTGCAAACTGGGGAGTTGTTATGATTTGTTTGATTATCTGCCAAGAAGAACTGGATAGCAGGAATATTCAGCACAGCCTTACTCTATGAAGTATGTTCATGCTCCTGATCGGTCTTCTCTCCCCATTCCCATACCTTAAAGCCACATTTACATTTCAAGCCAAATCAAATAATATTATTCTTACAAAATCTGATTACTAATACAACAAAAGTAAACTATCAAAATCCATGTGGATACTAAGAACACATGGAAAAATCTAGCCTTAAAATGTTCAGAAGACTAAGATAGGTCAGTTTGTAAAGGAGAGGGGAAAAAAAATTAAGTCAATCTTGTAAACGTTCGGTATATATTACAGTCATCAGCCTTTCCAGACTTTTAACAGACAACTATGAAGCAAAGTAATCCTAAAAAAAAAGACCACAGATGAATACATGTAGGTGTTAATTGTAAAGGCATTAACTTTTTCTTAACCCTCAAAAATATTGATGCTTAAAAATAATATTTAAAAATTCTCATTTTTACAAATTTAGTAAAGCATGGGGTTTTTTTCAAGAAAAAAAATTACTGTAGCTCCTTTAAGGGTTCTAAAAGAAAAGTTATTATATAGAGTCATATATAAGAGTCATTATATATTATATTGTAGAGTGTATTTATGGTACAGTAAGAACTCCAATTTTAACCTAAGCTCAAAATAACAGAAGCACAAGTAGAAGAAACTTCTATTTTGTTTACCAAAGAAATCGAATGTACCCGAAGGAAGGCTGGAGCTGGATGTACATGCCCCCTCCTGTTACACTCCCTGCAGCGCTGGCATGGTCTCCCACATCACCCCCCCACAATGTTCCTACGCCCTAAAAGAAAACTCTGTGTCTGGACATTGTACAAAGCTGGGGGAATAAATGAAGTGAACTCATTCATCTCCAAATGGCCATTGATTAAGCGTCTACACAAAACACTGACTGATTCAAAAGTGACAGTCACAGATAGCAGCTTTCTATTCCCTTATCAGTTTTAATAAATACTCCTGTAATATATTTTTATGCACAGCTGCCATTGGAAAGACAAATTGAAGGAAAACTGTTTTGTCCCAGAAGTTACTGTCCTGTTTTCAGCTGAGGTAGAGTTAACTTTCTTTCTAGTAGCTGGTACAGTGCTGTGTTTTGGATTTAGTATGAGAATAGTGCTGATAACATACTGATGATTTCGGTTGTCACTAGGTAGTTGTAGTGTCTACACTAAGTCAAGGACTTTTCAGCTTCTCAGGCCCTGCCAGGCGCGCGAGAAGCTGGGAGAGCACAGCCAGGACAGCTGACCCAGACTGGCCAAAGGGATATTCCATACCATATAACGTCATGCTCTGGATATAACTGGGGAAGATAGCTGGGAGGTGGGATCACTGCTTGGAAACAGACTGGGCAACAGGTTGGTTTTTTCCTTCCACATGTGGTGAGCAATTACGTTTGTGCATCATTTATTTATATAAATAATAATAATAATTGTTATTACTACTATTATTATTATTCTCTTCCTTTGTTTTCCTATTAAACTGTCTTTATCTCAACCCACAAGGTTTTTTTTTTCCATTCTTCTGCCCATCCTCTTGAGGGGGTAGGGGTGAGTGGCTGCATGGTGCTCAGTTACTGGTTGGGGTTAAACCAGGACAGTTAGTGGTACTCACCAGTGGTATATCACATAACAACCAAACCAGGTGCTGTGATACAGCTGCAGAAAAGGTGCTTACATGTAAACAACGAGCCTGCCAGATTAGAAACTGCACAAGGGTACCATGAGAACACAACTGAGGTAGCATTAGAAATTTTTTTCTGCAGGATATTGAATTGTAGAGATCAGTTAAGTAAAGTTGGAATTGTGTTTCTGTACCTACGCTTGCAATATTCCCAGGGAGATACAAAACAAGTGTCTTCAAGCAATCTATACTTGTCCATATGAGAGTCATTTTACAGTCCTGAGCCCCCTAAGAAGAAGATGACAGAAAAAATCAGAGACTATCTAATAGAACAAGAAAAAAATATTTCAGAGGACATGAAGAAACACTGAAAATCCTTAGGGTGGCATATTTATTTCTGTTGTAGCTTCAAAAACCTTAATATAGAATACATTTTGCCCCACTAAGTGCAACGGTTGACAGTGCTGCACCAAAGTGTAAATATTTAGTCATCATGTTCAGATCTGTAAAATGAGAATTTAAACCCCAGCTCTGGTTTGCATGTCTTAATGCCAGTGTGTGCACACAGAGACAGAGGAATTTCCAGGGGCTGCAGCCAGAGACTGCAATTAGTTTCATTACCACTTGGAGAGCAATTGGAGGTGAGGGGCACAGAGGCTCTTTTGTGTATTCAGCACAACTAGGCTGAGCGAAACACAATTTGGTACAAGCTCTTTCAGTACTGCTTGCTCAATTCCCCCTACACAAAAGATTAATTCTTGAAATTGGAGAATGCCTGGACTCCTGCTTTTGGGGAGTGACTTAAGTGACAAGGAAAGTGGCTGATGAAGGTGACATTCCCTTGAAAACCCAATGAGTCTAATAGCAGAGAAAAAAACATGGTATGCTGCTTCTTTTGCTTTCCCAGCATCAGGGAGTATTTGATCTTATCAGCTTCCCAGAGACAACGCCAGGCATCTTGTTGGCCTCAGCTCTCAAAAGAGATGAAAACATATCCCATTTCTGCATGGTGTCCCATATCACCAAATAAGCTCAGCATCTTTGAGTGGCTCAGTCTCTCTGCAACAGGAAATATGCTAAGAAGCATTATCAACAGGAAAGAGGATCACAAGCTTTAAAGCATGATTAAACAGGATAACAATTCCTCAAAGATACTAGATTACATGAATATTCATCAGTGATTACGCCCAGTGTAAATTCAGATCACATAAATTATGATGAAAAGGAGCCTAGGTAGTGACTGTCTACTTTTTCTCGAGACAGAAAACCAACCATCCTTACAAAAAGGAAACGCAAAGATGAGCAAGAGGGTAAAGAAAAGTTAAGAGAAAATGCAGGAAACCCTTGTGAGTTAAAAGTGGGATGCACATGGTAACCTCAGCAGATCTACTGGGCATGACCTGTGGTCACACTAAGTTTTCAAAATTGGTCCAAGCCATGACAACCATGATGACCAACACAACAAAGTCATTATTCACAAAAATAACTTCTTCGACAATAATTTTCATTAAGGTGGTTTATAGAGTTCACTTTCCTATGTGCTTTCTTTACTACTACTATGCCCCCCAAAAGACTGTCTTCTTTCAGATATCTTTCTGTACTTCTCTGATCTTTCACAGTTCATTAAACATTGTTGCAATGCAAAATCTTATTTGCAGTTCTTTAATTGCCATACAATCCCAATATAATTCATTATCCTACTGAATATAATTTTTATTTTATTTTCAAAATATTCTAAAGGGGGGGGGTTGTGAGGGAAGAAAAGCAAATGATTAATGACTCCCATGAGCTCATCATAGGCATAATTTAAACTCAGTATTGAAGTCATGAACTCCAGGCTTCTATTCTTGGTTCAAGCAGATGCTTGCTCTGTGACTTTAGAAGTGAAAGTTACCTTTCTGCTTTCTCTGTCTTTGAAACAGGTATTTCCTTTATCCCATTATTTTATCCCTGGAGGTTTTATAGGACTCACCATTCAGCATCAAACTTTGCTACAATTACTTGCACTCTACTTTGACTCCCAAAGCAGTCGACAAACTACCAATGAGTACATCTGGTTTAGATGGGTGGGATTGTTGACCCACATGCATTTAATGTGCACAGGTTTGAGTTGGTGTAAGTAGACTCTTAGCATAGACTTTGCGGCAGGACAAGAAAGTGGAGGCAGAGTCAGTGAGTTCATCCTAAGCATTTATTGAATAGGCTGCATAGACTGCAAAAACCATTCTTCATCTTGGTTACTTTTTATATTTCACTGTTTGGTGCTTAAATTTTATTCTTTGTATAGATTTTCACTATAATTCTCTTTTGGTGCCATAGAAACAGCTTTACATTTGCTGATACATTTTAAGAAATGACATTAAAGTGCACAGAGAGATTCAAGGAAAAAGGGCACAATAGTTCTGACTTGTAAATTTTTATGTTCTAATGGTCAGAAGAAATGAATTGTCTCCAATCATATTTGACATGCAATCCACTAAGCTGTTGTTATTGCGGATACTGTAGATTTTACATTGACAAAATACTGTGTAGATACAGTTCCACTCAGAGACAAAGAACTCTGGTTGAAATTAAAATCTATATAGGAATGAATATTGTAACAGCAACATTACTCATTTACATTGCTCTGCTGAGCTCCATTGGCAAATTCCTGCAATAAACTTACTGTAGCTAATGTCGATAGGTTTTGAGTAAATTGAGACTGTTACATGTGCAGTTTTCTGCTTAGAAATAAAACTAGTTCATGTTTATAGTAAATGTACAGCTATAATACATACATTGATTGATTTTGTTTATCTCTCCAAATGCAAATGTACTGCATGATTTTCTAAGCTCACCATAACTGCTGGGAGAGTGACCATTTCAATGGGCAGAGATGCCATTACTATATAATTGCACCAAAATGTCCTTTTATTACATCACAACGTTTGTTAATGATTCTGTGTCACTGCTGCTCAGTTATCATGCAGAGATATTGCACTGTGATAGGTAATGCCAGGCCATCATTATTACTGCCTCATCATTTCACTCATTTAATTTCATTCAGTAGTGCCTCTCTTTCTTCTTACCAGATAACAGAAGGGAGGAACAGCATTTCTTTGTCCCTCTCCTGACTGCAGAAGTGTCTTCAGAAGATCAGCTCTATTCCCTAATCATTCCCCCTAACAATTGCAATTTATCACAGAAGTATAAATTTGCAAGCACCACAGGGGACATGATGCTATGCCTATGCTACCTCTTCATGAATTCAGATGCAAAGGGAGCTGCAAGGAGATCCAGGCAGGCTGAGAAAGTCATAGATGAGAGGATAAAACCCCTCTACATGAGATAAGAGTCACAGGCAACCCCGAGGTCCTACTGAATTCTGTAGGACTTCTATGCACAAATACAAATGCCTTCAAAACCTTGGGCATATCCATTTAAGCACAGTGAAATCACTCTAGACAAATTCAAGGTACATTTACTATGAGGAAGAGGACAAGAAGCCAGTAGCTTCCCTGCACACTGTTAGGTCTGGAGTGGCCATGCAGTTGAGTAGCTTTTCCCCTCCCTTCCTCCCCTACATTATAGCAGAATTTACTTATGAGACCAATAAATTAAAAGGAGTGACAGTAATTCACCACAGTGGGTCAATCTTTGCTTCCATTTAAACCCGTGGTACCTCTTTAAATTTGACGAGCTTCCAAGGACTTGACTGAAAGCAATATTGCATTCAGTATGCCTCTTCTAATTGTCTCCTTACATCCCTATTTTCATTGAATCATAGAATCGTTTAGGTTGGAAAAGACACTTAAGATCATCAAGTCCAGCTGTTAACCTAGTACTACCAATTCCACCACTAAACCATGTCCCTAAGCACCATGTCTACACATCTTTCAAATACCTCCAGGAATGGTGACTCAATCACTTCCCTGGACAGCCTGTTCCAATGATTGACAACCATTTTGATGAAGAAACATTTCCTAATATACAATCTAAACCTCCTCTGGTGCAAATTGAGGCCATTTCCTCTTGTCCTATTGCTTGTTACTTGGGAGAAGAGACCAACACCCTCCTGGCTACACCCTCCTTTCAGGTAGTTGTAGAGAGTGGTAAGGTCTCCCCTCAGCCTCCTTTTCTCCAGGCTGAACAACCCCAGTTCCCTCAGACGCTCCTCATCAGACTTGTGCTCCAGACCCTTCAC
>VXBL01000961.1:5929-41248 GCA_013400195.1 Aramus guarauna | reverse complement strand
TCCAGATCCTTAATAAAGATATTAAAGAGAACTGGCCCCAGTACTGACCCCTGGGGAACACCACTTGTGACCAGCCACTAACCAGATTTAACTACATTCGCCAAACTCTTTGGGCCTGGCCATCCAGCCAGTTTTTTACCCAGCAAAGATTACGCCCGATCCAAGCCATGAGCAGCCAGTTTCTCCAGGAGAATGCTATCAAAGGCTTTACCAAAGTCCAGGTAGACAACATTCACAACTCATCCACTAAGTAGGTCACCTTGTCATAGAAGGAGATCAGGTTAGTCAAGCAGGACCTGCCTTTCATAAACCCATGCTGACTGGGCCTGATCACCTGGTTGTCCTGTACATGTTGCATGATGGCACTCGAGATGATCTGCTCCATAACCTTCCCTGGCACTGAGGTTGGAATGACAGGCCTGTAGTTCCCTGGATTCTCCTTCCAGCCCTTCTTGTAGATGACTGTCTCATTGGCTAACCTCCAGTCAACTGGTACCTCCCTGGCTAGCCAGGACTTCTGAGAAGTGATGGAAAGTGACTTGGTGAGCACTTCCGCCAGCTCTCTCAGTACCCTTGGGTGGATCCCATCCAGCCCCATAGACTTGTGTGGCTTTAAGTGTTTTCTGCATTTTTGCATGAGCAGTGTACTGCCTTTTGTATGTGTATAACTGCAACAGTCAGGAACGGTTTGCAGTATCAATGCATACAAAATGAATACAGATCTTTAATCTTTACCACATCCTACACCTTAATTATAAAATTAGGAGGTCTAAGAAGATGAATCCATTGCTGGAATAGCTTTATGAATATTTGTCTCAGGATAAGTGTTATTCAGACCAAAAAGCACTACTGAAACTAGTTTCAGAACAAGGTAGTACAAGCTGAATTCCCAATAGCTCCCATTTCTACAAAGTGGTAATGAAAGGTAAAAAGTATAAGAAAGAAGTAATGGCAAGATGACTTTCAAGTCGAGTATGCTTTAAAAGGAGGTCTGCCCCAAACTAAAAATTCAGCAGCAGCTTATAATAACCAGATTTTCAGTTCACTGACGTACAAGATACTCTTTCAAACCCTCTCACAGAGATTCAGTCACAAACAAGCAATTTAATGGCATTAACTAAGGAAAGTGGCAAATCTTACTATCAGACTTCTTTGACATTGAAAGAACAAAGATCTAACTGAACAGACACACTGGAACTTTGAGTTTCCCAGATATCACTCTTCTGGAGTCAAAGATCCCCAAAACCTGTCAAGATGGAATACTTGCAACTTGCATCCTAGTGAAGAAAATACCAGGTATAAACTATATTTTTTTCAAAGTGGTATGATCTCAAAAATCAGTGATGAACACAGTACGTAAACAACCAACCAGTCCCAAAAGCTATGACCACAGAAGTAGAACACAAGATGAAAACATAGACTGTCATGCCCCTCTCCTCCCCGTTGAAACACTGCAGATATGAATGGTTTGGAACAAAGTGATGACCTATAGACAGTAGCAGATGAGGATGCATGAGAGAAGCAACTAATTGGAGTACAAATACTTACATTAAGAAGACATCACAATGAGACTGCACAAGAGGAACATCAGTATCCTGATCAAGAGATATAATGGGAGACAATAAGCAGGAATATGTCAATAGAGGGCAGAATTAGAGGATCACTGCAAGAGAGAATGCAAAGAGATTTTTTTCACTCTCGGTATTTACAAGAACTCACCAAAAACATCAACACGCCAAACTGTGATATCAGCAGTGCAGTAGATTGCAAAATATTGATGAGACATGAAGGCACCAAAAATTCCAGATCATCTAAATAAATTCTTTCAGAACCCAAACTTCAGTTGACATGCAGCAATCTGAGCTACAAATTAAATGATACAGTTGTTTAGGCTGGAAACAGAATCAAGAAGGATTGCACTCTCTTGCAATAGGTTTTCTTTCAACAGTTCTGCTAAAATGGGAGTGGAAAAAATACTGTTATGGTACAGGTGTAGATGTAGGTGATGCTGATGGAACAGAAACTGGCAGCAAGAAATACACAGCTGTTACACAGTATGCAGCAATGTGGGAAAGAGCAATATTACATCAATCTGAGTTTAAGTCCTAAGGGTTAAAATCAAGGTCTACAATAATAACTGACTTCTCTGTCATGAGAACTTTCAGAGCCGCATTTGATGACATTGATTGACATGTGATGAAAGATGCCATTAGCACTCACTCAGAAAGCTCTACTCAATAAGACTGATATAACCTGATATGAGCAAGGCATCTTTAATAAAAACACTTAAAACCAAAACCTGGGGTCTCCCTGAACCTCAGGCTGAATTGCCTTTAACAAAGGCAATTGCCTTTAGCAAAGGTGAGAGCTTTTAACAAATACTCTCCCCACGTTTTGGCAGAGTAAAAGACGGAAGATGTTTAAATTTTATTACATGTGGCACTATCAGCTATTGCAACATACATTTATAAAATGGAAAACACAGTCCTTCAGACTGGCAAGACAAAAAGACACTCTGAAATAGAAGTTTACCTCCTTCAAAGACTGGTGGTGCAAAAATACAATGATATATTGGAAAGTAGAACAGAACCTGTGGAGATGACATCTGTATTGGTTGTTGTGAAGATGTTATCTGTGTCCTGCTTGATAAACAAATGAAAGGCTGACATCAATGCTCTGGTCTGGAAAACCTTGGAAGCTGTTCTTTAATGCTAAACTAACCCCAGTCTGGCATTTTATTCTTCCCAAAGGAGCAAGCCAAAACCAAGGGAAACAGAAGATGACGAAGGCTTACGATACGGTTTTCATTGTGCCTTTTGATTCCACTTAATCACTGGCAATTTTACCACATTTCCTTAAGTGCAGGTGTAAAATCAAATTTAGCTCCAAATTACTAGGTAGCCAACACCAGTGATTTCACTGAGCATGAGTCATAGCATGCCTTGAACAGGTTATTATTCTTGTATTAAAAAAAAGAATCAGCAGGCTTAATTCTTTGTTGCCTTACATCAGGCGTAATTTTTATACCAGGGTAGAGTGAGGGCCAAGTGGCTTTACACCCAGCATTAAGGTTTAACATCCATTTGCTGCTAGGTAAATATCTATGCAACATGTTCAGTACAACAGAAAATTAACTCCAATCACTTCATAGCTGCCAAAGTCAATGATTTGACTCTTGACAGAAAAAGCAGATATTTCACCCAACAGCAGACCGCACTGGTACCTAATTCCCTATAGCCCTACTCCGTTTCCTTGGCAGTGCAGAGCTCAGGACTCTGCTGGAGAGTCTCCCACCAGCTCCTGCCGTTAGTGCTACCCTGCCATGCCAACACTCCATAAGTCGATGCTGGCCGCTCCCATGCTATATTGCTCTGTAAAAGTTTGGCAGGGATTGGAAAGCTGAAAGGTTTGAGGAGTCACCCCCCTGGCTCGTGCCTTCTCAAAGCAGAAAGCTGGGAGGCCCTGGAAGCAGAGGGATGTTGAGGAGGCAGCCAGACCTTCGTGTGTGTTTTGTGCATTGGCTGTCTGTTCCCTGCAGCAAGAGAGGGAATGACGTACACCAATAAATTTAAGCCCAAATAGATGAAGGTCTTTCCGTTTGCTTACTTTAATAGCTGAGATTAAGAGTCTGACTAGCTGAGGGCACAGATGCAATACCGACAGATGTTTCATTTAATTTCATCCTTCCACTTGTCAACACTGAAAACACATACTTACATCCAGGGCCTGGCCTTCCTTGTGCAGTCCTGACATCGTAACGGGGCCATTTAACCACAGCCCCTGCCGTACCATGAGTAGAAAGTTTGAAATGCATTTCCCAAATGCAGTTGGTCTGACTGTTTCATTGGCTTTGGGATAAGCAATTTATTTCTCCAGGCAAGGCTGACACGGTGTCTCATGAGTGGAGTTTCTGTTCAATGTTCTCACTCACCAGCAGCCCCTTGGTGGCCTGACATTAAATTAAAAAGAAGCAGGAACAGGACTGAAAAGCTGTCCAGTCTGAAGTCAACATCCAGCATTTAAGACTGGAAGGATCCAACTTCTACAAGTGCTAGTTCAACCCAACTAGCAGAGAGTTGGGGAGGGAGAAGAGAGAAATATGAAACCTGAACAGGCAGAAAAACTGCATGGACATCCTCATCCTGTTCATGGGGTGGAGTAGGAAACTGAGGAGCAGGTTCAAAGAAATTGCCAGATAGCTGGGCTTTTCTCACCACCATGTTAAAGGTAAAAGATAACACATTTGCAAAATTCCATTTTAAAAATACATCTCTGTGTCTGAGTTTCATTCTCTGCATCTCCTCATTAAGTAAGGAGGCAGATGGACAACAAATCCTCTGAGTAAATTGTCACTGCTAACACTGACACAAGCTGGGGATCCTCCTTGCCCTTCCCCAGCTTCTACTACAGTAATGTTGTATCTTCTGCACTGCACATCCAAGTTCCCAATACACCAAACAGCAGCCTTAAGCAATATTACGCTATAAAGATTGCATTCCACCATCTCTAATGTCATCTCCAGGCTGCCAAGCAACCCATCTCTAGAAGCAAATTCATATTCCTTCAACCTGTCTCTGTTCGTGTTTATGAAAGCCATTAATTTCAGCCATTCACCTTCCCTTATTTTATAAAAAAGCAGTACAATCCTGGCAAAGGGGAAATCTGCTTCGAGCCCAAGAGAAAAAAAGACAGCACAGAAGACCAGGAGAGGAGAAAAGGGAAAAAAGTGTATTTGCAAATAGAGAACTGTCCTATGAACTGATGATGTAAAATGCTGCAGTCAGACCGATTCCTCTTTTAACTCAATATGTAAGGCCTTGAGACTCTCATTGTTATCAATGTATGATCACAGTGGACAATTCATGGTACTAGTTAGCTATTCAGATTTGTCTATTTTAATTCCACAAACTTCAAAACCTTCTTTACAGTTTATCCAACCAAAAGAGATTGCGCAACTTTTTCTAAATTTGAAGGAAAAAAAAAAAAAAAGGCTATTAAACTAATTCAATTGTACTATTCGATAGCTGTGGGGGAACAGGCTTGACCGCTTGGTAATCCTAGTGTGAAAAGCAATCCAAATCCTTCTCTGTCTTCTCCAAGGCTCAGACATGCCCTACCAGTCAGACGAAGGCTTTCCAGACGCGCACTGCTCAGTAACGCATTCACAGTTCTTACAACAGCAAGCCCTAAATCCTGCCCCAGAGGGAAGTAGGCACTTGGTTCAAGATACTTTGTTCTGGCTGTCAAGCAGAGGTTTTCAGCTGACAGGTAATTGTTCATGTGTTGGCAGGGAAGGATCCACTGCAGATTGTTCTTTTCAAAAATTATTCTAGGAAAGAAAAATTTGAGATAATTGTGTGTTGTACACTACCCCGCACCCTCTCATTTTTAAAAGGAAAATAAGTCTCTAGAAAGTATCTCAGCTTCCCATAAAGACCTGCAGTACAGATATTCATGTGAATAAGCACATGTTCCGGACACCTTGCTCATGGCTTCACATTTGGAGAGGCCAATGCACACTAGTTACTCTACCTAAAGTTCAGACTAATTCTCTCACCTCTTTTTCATTGAATGATAATGTCTGCCTTCATCCTCTGTTTTCCGGATGAACCACCAGTATCTTCCACAGTTTTTTAGTCTCCTCTAGCCTGTTCATATATCCTTTTACCTCAGGGCTTGCATTTGCTCCTGCACATGACTACTTGGCTATCAGTTGGGTGATAGTGTCCCAAGGCTGCAGAAAGCTTTCTCGCAAATCAGTGACTTCTCTGAAGTTAAATCCCACATCCAGAGTCACTGTGGATGCCATCGCTCTCAGCTCTGTGCAGCACATGAGCCCAAGCTTAGACAAGATGTACAAGGACAGTACAAACATAGTTAGTCTAATCTGTGACCTTTGGGGATAGCAGTGTTAATAATAAAATGCCTACAGCTACACTTCTGAGCCTTAAAAAAAAAGTAATGGTTTGAATTAACCCATTGTTACTGGGAGAAGAAAGTAGCTTTCTCTGCATGACTGCTGAACACTCTCCCTCTTCTCCTGACTGTTCCTTGCAGGGGGAGGTACAAAGGGAAACAAAACAAAGCAAAAAAGCTGTCCCCAGGTTTTGGCTGCAGTTGTTTGAATTACTGGAGGCAAATCACTGAAATCCTGTGGCACCAGCCTCAGTGTAGGTGGAAGCAAGGAGAACTTTGGCACGTATGCAGTTTAAAGGGTGGGAGGATGCTGCGGATCTCCACTTGATGACTTCAAGGAGAAAAAAATACCCTTTTGGTTCATCTACTTTCTGAAATCCATCCTGTGAACCCAGCAGCAAAATCATGACGTATAGAATATTTTAAAAGCAAATATAAAAAATATAAAAAAGCTTCTTAAAAAAAAAAATGTATACAGGATCAGCATAACTGGATGATGTCATTTATAAGGCTGATATCACTTCACTTGCTTTGTTTTGTTTCATTCAACAGATGTTGTCTCTGTGGAAGGAAAACAAGTGAGCTAATTTTACCATGGAGATGATATCTGGCAACACTGACTTTTTAAAATATTTTTGTGAGGATGGGGTTTCAGAGGTGATGACAAAAGTCCAATCTCTGGAGTATAGTCTTCTCTACCTTTCCTTAAAACAAACATAGTCTTGCGACCCACAACTACTATGCTAAAATCACATAAAAATAAAATATTTTTTTTCTGGGATGCTTTTCTCTGGGGCAAAAAACAAAAGCAAAACCAACCAACCAAACAAACAAAACCCCCTGAAAAACCCCAAACAAAACAAAAAGCAAAAAACTCAATAGCTTTGATTTATGAGCAGGATTCTCTCTCTCCCAACTCCATTGCATAGGTTGCGGGGTTTCTTCTTCAGTAACTTCAAGCCTGCAGCAGCTCAGATCCCAAATAAGCAAACCAAAACCAATTTCCCTTAAACATTTGGACAAAAACTGTAGCCCTTTAGGAACTGCTTGAAGAAAAGCCCAGCTGTACATGCAGACAGAGGCAGGACACTCAGGTAGTGATGTTATCTGGGCTGTCCCTCCACGTACCCTCAGAGGCAGAGCTGTGGAGTGGTCAGTCCAGCTGGTAGATGGTGCCACCTTCACTTTTCCTCTAGTGGCTTGTTACTGTGTCTTTTCTTACTTCTTTGTTTCCTCAGTACCCTGCAGGTTTCACCTCCAAAGCCGTGACTGCTCCTGAATGTAAGCAGTTGTACTTCTAGTCAAGAAGAAATTACGCTGGTGACTTAGTACACACACAGTTCCTATACACAGACTCCAATAAAACATATAGCCACTATGAAGTCCTAATGTCTTCCACTTTTTTCTACTGAAGAACTGTGCTGGGTTTGCATGGCAAGGTTTTGGTAGCAGGGGGACTGCAGGGGTGGCTTCTGTGAGAAGCTTCTAGAAGCTTCCCCTGTGTCTGATAGAGCCAATGCCAGCCAGGTCCAAGATGGACCCACCACTGGCCAAGGTCGAGCCCATCAGCGACAGTGATAGTGCATCTGGGATAACACAGTTAAGAAGGAGGGAAAAACTGCTGCACAATAGAAGCTGGAAAAGAGGAGTGAGAAGACATGAGAGGAGCAACTCTGCAGACACCAAGGTCAGTGCAGAAGGAGGGGCAGGAGGTGTTCCAGGAGCCAGAGCAGAGATTCCCCTGCTGTTCATGGACAAGACCATGGTGAGGCAGGCTGTCCCCCTGTGGCCCATGGAGGATGATGGTGGAGCAGATATCCACCTGCAGCCCGTGGAGGACCCATGCAGGAGCAGGGGGGTGCCCAAAGGAGGCTGTGACCCCATGGGAAGCCCACACTGGAGCAAGTTCCTCACAGGACCTGTGGACCCATGGAGAGAGGAGCCCACACCCGAGCAGGTTTGCTGGCAGGACTTGTGACCCCGTGGGGGACCCACGCTGGAGCAGTCTGGTCCTGAAGGTCTGCACCCCATGGGAGAGACCCACGCTGGAGCAGTTCATGAAAAACTTCAGCCCATGGGAAGGACTCGCATTGGAGAAGTTGGTGGAGGACTGTCTCCTGTGGGAGGGCCCCCAGGCTGGAGCAGGGGCAGAGTGTGAGGAGTCCTCCCCCTGAGGAGGAAGGAGCGGCAGAGACACCGTGTGATGAACTGACCACAACCCCCATTCCCCGTCCCCCTGTGCCGCTGTGGGGGAGGAGGGAGAGAAATGGGGAGTGAAGTTGGGCCTGGGCAGAAGGGAGGGGTGGGGGGAGGTGGTTTAAGATTTAGTTTTATTTCTCATTATCCTACTCTGATTTGATTGGTAATAAATTAAATCGATTTCCCTGTTTTGCCCGTGATGGTAACTGATGATCTCCCTGTCTTTATCTTGACCCACGAGCCTTTCATTGTATGTTTTCTCTTGCCTTGTCCTGCTGAGGAGGGCAGTGATAGAGCAGCTTTGGTGGGCACCTGGCATCCAGCCAGGGTCAAACCCACCGCAAGAGCTGGTTCAATAATTCTTCCTCTGTGCATTCCTCTTTCCATTCACGTGCATCTGTCCTTAGGTTTGTATTTTAGTGAATGCTGGGAAACTGGTTCTGAACCCAAATCAAAGTTGCTAAAGTACATTATTTGTATTCACATGTGTTCTAATACATGCAGATTCCAGGAAGAGTCCTAAAATCTTATAATGGCCATATTAATGACAAGCAATTAGGAGCTACATTACTTAAGATACCTGAAGTCTTGATTCTCATTAAAGCAAGAATGACCTTAACTGAAAGGTCAAGCTGATTAGAGAGTGTGTTTGGTTTTCTTTCCAGAAAGTTGAGTATTTAAAAGTACTAAAGCATAATATTACAGCAATATTAATAAAATAGTGATTAAAACATTGACAATAATAGTAACAGTTTGTAGTAGAACAGGAATCAAGTCTATTTAGCGTGTTAAAATCTCACATCCAGCCACAGCAAAAATGGAGAAAAAAGACAAACCCTTAGTCGGGAATTCAACTGGCAGTTATTCCATTTCACAATCTCATTTAGGAGGACAAAGTGCCTGAAAAAGCATTAGTTATCTTTACAGAAGTTACCTTGTAGAAAGGTACCATCTCCTGTTCCTTTTTGAATGGTATAATATGTTAAATCACTTGCAAAATGAAAAGACATGTGGATAACCATCTATTTCTTGCAAAAGACACAGAGAATCATTTGTACAAAATGAACCCGGACTTTTTTCATCAGCTTGTCCTAATAAGCAAAGTACATTTCAGATTTCATCCACAGTATCACCAAAACATCACAGGCAGAAGCAAAAAAAGTTATATATCCTGTAACTCGTCTTCCCCAGAGATAGCGTTTTACATTATTATTCAGCCACTATTTATGAGCTTCCTTTTTGCCACATGGTACATAGCGTAGACTGATGCTCCATCCTTCCACAAGAACATAACCAAACAAATAAAAAAGAAGTAAACAGCAGCTCTAGGCACCAATACACCATTTCACTCAAGTGTGATGCCTGAATCCAGTTTCAATGCCTCAACCGTGGGAGTTCACAAACTCTTCTTACTGACAGGCAGAGAATGAGAACCTTCCCATGACAGGTCTTGGTTCAGAGAGGGAAACATTTTGTTTACCCTGAGATTTGATAAAAAGACTAATTAATTCAATCTACCTTTAGAGACTTAATGAGAGTTCCAAGTTAAAAAAAACAACCCTGCTCTTATACAGTCTCTGCTCTAGAGTGAACTGTCCTCTGGAGTTGTGTGTCTCTTTCCAAAGGGACCTTACAGCAACTCTGGTCCTAACTTAGACTTCTTGATTTACTTGGAGATGGTGAGAAGAATCCAGGAAAGTCTAAATTCATCCTGAGTTACTGGAAACATTTTACCAAGTTTTCGAACAGAATCAGAAATTCCATTTGCAGTTCTGTGCTTGTACATAAAGTGTAGCAAGGATAAAATGAGGTCATAATGTGATGAAAATAGTATTTTTCTTTAATATATTTGCTCCTAGCAGTCAGACTGAGCTGTTGGGTAAAAATGTTGCCGTTGCCAGCTTTGCTGACCCAGTGAACCCACCCAGGCTGGGACAGTGAGCTGCCTTTTGTCTTCAAAGGACTGAAAAGCTAAGTTCCAACTTATCAAATCTCCTTCACTGGTAATGCAGAAGGGATTGACAGTTCAAACTGGATTTCAGAATTGAAGTTGAATTTGCAGAATTGAAAGTTAGTATAACTTAGATTATAAACCAGACTGGGGAAAAAGAAAAAAAAAAAAAAGACAAAGCATAAAGCTAATGGAGGTGTTTTGAGCACCATTTTAGGCTGAATAGTAAGATTTTTTACAGGTCTGGGGCAGAGGAAGCAAAATCTTAATTGATTGGTATTGCTGATTTTTTAAAATAAAATGCTAAAGTTTAAAACAATTCTGGGAGAAATATAGTGAAAAAGAATAGCAGAGTTAAGATAGTAAGCTACAGATGGTATCAGCTTTAAGAAAGACAGATAACTCCATGTCTTACTGCTGAGTAGTCCTAAATTCTTTAATACAGGCTTTTCAATTCGTGTGTAAACTTCGCACTTAAAACAGCAGTATTACACGTAAAAGTTTCCCTTCTTTTAGGCTCCCTACGCTCTGGATGGTACTGTTCAGACAAAAAGTATTCTTTCCCCTTCTTTATACTCTCTTATAAAGAAAATCAGAGCTGGAAAGGGGTTTGAAAGAAAACCAAACCTAATTGCATATCTGTTACAAGGTCTGAGTCATAGCAGCAATTAGTTGAACGGAGTTGCCTTTCAGCCTAGCCTACAGCTACCAATTTAAACAATAGACTATTTAAAATGTTGCTTACCTTATAAATGTAGCGTAATTACTTATTCAAAGGAAGATTCAATCTGGCATAAATACTAGGTACATAAGCAAAATCATGCATGAATCTTGCTACTAATATTCATCATTCCTAATTCTGTTACGTGCTGTTGATGGTTATCACCATCAATTTACTTATCTAGCTAAAACATCTTGTGTGAATTACAATGTAAACCTTTAAAAGTAAGCTTCCCAACATAACACAAACTAAAAAGTGGAACAAATCACTGAGATATTTTTATTTTTTAAAAAAAGAAGAAATTGTGGTCTTCAAAAGGTAGAAAAAAGTATTATGAAAAACGACTGCACAAAATGCCGTCATAGGGTACCACCACATTATTCAGTGACTCCAGAGCAGACGGGCTCCATTTGCAAAGAGGAAAATCACTTTCCATGTGCCGCTGTCCCGATATCAGGCCTCTGACACTCAACCGCATCAATAAATGTTCTGCTGGCTGCCTCAGGGTCTTCAGTGCAACACCAGAGCAAACCCACAAACTTCCATTTGTGCCTCTGTGATACCTCCAGGTCCCCCGTGGTTTTCAGTGGGAACTTACCACAGGAAACAATTCTGTTGACGATGTGCAAAATGGGACAGAGGTGTTTCCTCGCTCTCATTTAGCGTTGTTGGCTCAGAGGGTCTAACAGGAGCAAAAAGCAGTGAAAAATGGATTTTCACCACTGAAGTGAGCAGCTGTGACTCAGAACATGTGAAAGCAACAGCTTTCTTGAGTTAGAAGGTATCATTCCCACTGACTCAACTTTGTTTATAAATCCTTGCTGCTCCTGTTTTCTGGATTAAGAACATGGAATTACACACTCTCCATAACAAGTAGGCATGTTTGCATGAATAACAATCATGAATAAACCTTGAAATCACACGCATTTTAAGCAGAAAGAACTTGAACAAATCCCCCCTGCTGAGAAGATACCATTTTGAACATAGTCTGTAGCTACCCACATTCATTTCTCTCATGTTTATTTCTGTATGTGAAGCAGTATATATCTATAACTGGTGATGTAATAATGACAATCCAAATAATAAAAAATAGAAAACATGTTACAGTAATGTTCAAGCCTTAAACCAGCAATTTATTCTAATAGAGCAGGCAAAATAGTATGAAACAAAATTTATGAAAGGTACTGCAAATTACATATTAAGGGACTTCTGGCAATTTTCTAATAGGTATAGGCTAGGAACGGAAACATAAAAGCAGCAGGGTAATAAAGTAGATTTCATTTATATTTCTGTCTTCTTAGTCCCAGGCTACTCAAAAAGTTGGAAAGAGCCTGGTGCAACTAATAGCCTTGGGCTTTGTAGCCTACAATGGCCACCCAGCTCTATTGGAAAGCTTTGCAGGGCTGTGGGTTGTTTTCCCACTGAGTTTACAGTTGTCTTCTACAAAGGCTTTTGCAAGGGAATCTTCTTAAAGCTGGAAAAAAGCCTCGAGGGCTCTGTATCATCTGTGGCATTTTTATGTGCTATAAAGTAGATACAGAGAGAATGAGGATTTCACTCAAGTAGTCGCTAAAAGATGTTTTAATTCGATGTTAAATTATTGTTAATGTTCATAGATCATTTCATTCCTCACCTATAGAAACAGCGCATCTTGAATTCTCTGTGAAGAACTTATTTTAATTTCATGAACATTTCTTCATAAAATTATAATGCCCTAGGATTCAGACTTGAGGAACAATTGGCATTTTTCTTGTTGAGTAAAAACTAAGCTCTTATTGCTAGAGGTTCCCAACCTTATTTCTACTGGAGCTTATCTACCAAATGCGTTAGCAGAGAGAGATCTTTATCTGTCTCCACAGACAATCACTATCAACATTTTCTGGAGCTGATCTGTAAGTTCATCATTATTCACCATAACAGTTTAAGTCTTTGCATTCCATCCAGGTTGTTTCTTCTTCTTCCAGACAAATAATGAGCATTTTCTAATACCACAATTTCTTGCAGTAAGTACATTAACACATTTTCATAGCCCATCTCAACCATCTGCGTAGATGAATACTGCCTCCAAATAAAACTCTCCAACTGAAAAGGCTCACAGCTGTTGTCTGTATTCACCACTTGGGTTTCATTTTTACATGGCATATTTTTTCTGGTTAGCTACCATTTGAAAGGTGTTTTTGCTGATAAAAGGTGATAGAAGGTGTCCCGGGATTACATCACTACAGAAGAAAAGAAATAATTACTGCTGGGCTATGTAAGGATACGGACCTTGCTGACAGAACAAGGTCCAGGAAAGGTAACATAAGACCTACAAAACCATGTAATTCCTCTACGAAAGATTTCTATTTGCTCTAATTCTCAACACTGTTTGACTGATCCTAATGTTCTTTTCTGTTGATAGAAATATTACAAAAATTACAGCTACCACCATCTATATTGATTTAAGAACTGAGGCAATTCATTTGAAGACTACAAGGATCAGCACAGTCGTAGTTCTCTTCTTTGGAAAGACATTTTCTGAATGTAGCAGATCAAGTCAAAGTAACCCTAGTGATTTCAGGAGAAAGCAGCAAATGAGTTGAAACATGAGCAGAAGTATCGTGGCTCCCAGTTCAATATTTTGGCCTCTTCTGATGTATGTGTGGATGAGTGTGCACAACCAATGCCACACACAAGTGTTCTAAAAGTTTACATTGACATGCAACATTTTGGAAGACCTTTGGAAGATTTTGAGGGAGAGAGAAGAAGATAATTTCTACAAGTATTATTTTCTTATATGGAATGTACAAACATTTAATCCCTAAAACTGTTTCTATTTTTGTGGAGCATATTTTTTGCACTTTTGTGTTTTAAATCTTTTCAATCTTCTGTTTCCACCATGAATGTTATCTAGTCACTTTTAAATAAATGTTTTGAGGAGGGCATGTTTACATTACATCCTTACCTGGAAGTGTATGATGAAAGAAAGTGGGTTGGTTTGTTTTGTTCTCCTCCACATTTCTAAGTTTTTTCATGTTGACTTTTAATGTCTTCCACATAATTTGTTTCTTTATTTTATCATATTCTAAAATGCAGTGTGAAATTGCAACCAGTAGTTAAACCAGTACTGAACAAAGTAACTCAGAAAAATCAACCACCGTGACAAACAAGGATCAAAAGGCAAAACCAATGTGAATTACAAAGCTGGGGAACAAGGAGGGACAAAGTTATCAAGGATGCACTGATAAGGAGTTCTTGCAATGAGCTTGAGGCAATCATAAAAGTACTTTGACAGATATGTCCTCCACTGCGTGCTCCAGATTTGTGCTCCAGACAGAAAGGAAGGACGAACCAAGCCTTGGGGAAAGCAGGAAAAACCAAGTTTACTCAAGTAACTGAAGCTCAGCTACTAAGTCAGAACCTCTTTTACTATTGTTCTCATAGATCGTGTGAGAGAAGCACAGTTCCTAGAAACCTCAGCATGAAAAAGTTCCACATGGAGAGAAAGTTAGTAGTGCAGATCTTCCTGTATTCCTTACATTTAAGTTTCCAGAATAACTCACAATAGAAAACCAAGTGTGAAAATGTACACTAAAATCATGTGCAAAGTACTGCTCTACCTTTGGACCATATCTGCTGCTATCTCACAATACAACCCCACTTGAAAACCTCTAAGAAAGCAAGTATTGCACAACAGCCTGAGCAAAATCTGGCTGTCAGCAATAGCAAGGAAACATAAAGTGATTTCTAAACAACATCACTCAGATTGTAACCGTTCAGATGATCCTCACATGAAGGACTGTTTTTCCTAAGGCAAATTCCACTTCTTTTCCAGCTAGAAACATATCTTTCTTGGGCTTATTTTTAATACACTCGCAGTTAGTTCTTCAGAGGCATCCAGTCAACTTCAATGCAACTTCAGCCTGCCTGTACTCTGAAGTCATTCATGTACGCTACCACTTACATTTAAATCATGTTCTTTTGCATTCCTACTGATACTGTATTTTTCGTACATGGTTGGGAATGTATTTTCAACCAGTTGTGGTTATGGTAGATAAGTAAAACTCAGAAGCCCTCTGCTAGAAACTTAAACAGGAGGAACAGAAAGATAAACTTGGGCCAAATGTACCAGAGGTTATAAATTCCCTCAGAGAAACGGAGGCTAGAGAGACTCTGTTCCTTGAGTCCAAACCTCAATTTCATAAGGCCTTTCTTGAGAGATTAAATTTCAGCACTGCGTTTATAATTTTTTTTTTCTAATTACTATTATAACACAAAACACAAAACTGTCATGAATCATCGTATTCATTGACTTGTGTCTGGCAGAGAAGAGTACCAGCTGCTTCAGAAGAAGGGGCAAGAAATATGAACAATAATAGAATAACTTAATCTAGTTTGGACTTTTGAGCTCATATTCTGAAATCATATGTCACTTTTCCAAGTTTTTTCTCTTTTTTAAGTCCTTCCAAACTCTCAGCATCCATGGTATTTTGTCACTGGGTTCCAGTGATGCACTATTCCTTTCATCAGGCTTAGGAGTGTTGCCTTTCAGCCTCACTGAATGCCCCTTTGGTAGCACGTGCAGCAAAACTTTGAGACAGAAAGAAAATTTGTCTTTACAATGTTTAGCATTGTGGCCTCTTAATTTACGTATTTTCTAAAGGAAACAGCCTCAGTCCTTAAAATCTCTCATCCTGAAAGCCTTTTTGCCTCTACTCACTAGTGACCTTCAGATAAACAAAAGCTGATGAATTTTCAGATAGCTACTGTAGTTTTGTTCTTGCTCAAGGCTGATAACATTTCAGACCCTACAAGTAATTACAAAAAGGGGAAAAAAACCCAACTTCTTCTGTTTATTTTTAATTTAACCAGGAATTGGTATTACCTGGTATAGAAAGTGAGGAGAACAAAGTAATTTTTTTTTCCTGGAAGAAGGAATTAAACAGGGCAAAATAGTGGCTTCCCTGATGAACAAGAAGAATTGATCAGCAAAGCAGCTTAGTTATTTGAAGGGAAAAAATGCTGAACACAGGAAAAATTCAACAAAAAACACAGGACAGTGGTTTCCAGCTGGTAAGGCATTTTATTAAAAGAGGCTCAGACAGGGACTGAGTTGGGAAAGGCAAAGGGAAAGAGAAGACAGCAGCACAACTCCCTGAAATGGTAAGGAAGGAGCAACAGTGGTCCTGGAGCCAGACTGGAAGGGAAGGATGGGGATGAGACACAGTGACGATGCCACTATAGTGTTGGGAAATCAACCTGCATTGTGTGTAGGTCCAAAATCAGGCCTTATTATTGTCTTGGCCTTTCTGCTATCATTTTCTTCAATGCAAAATGTGTTGATGTAGCATTGATACAGCATTGTTTTGATATCGCGTTGCCTTAAACTCACTATGTAAAGGCAAAATCTCAGAGGGTACAGCAGTCAGCTTCTAAGAACCACGGAAAGGAAAAGAAGAGAAAAAACCTTAGAAGAAGATCTGGAAGATTTGAAACAGTAAGGCCAGCAATTTTTTTTTTTTTTTTTTTTTTTTAGTTTGCACCTAAGCTCCTATCNNTTTTTTTTTTTTTTTTTTGAGCTGTGTCCCAGGATACCTACTGAAAGATGTGCACTGCAAGAGAAACAGACAGTATTTCAATGAGAAAATATCACTGGAGGCATCAGAGATGCAGGAAGTGTGTTGAAAAGTAGTGCTCTATAGATAAGTTTGATGCAAAGCCAGGAACTAGCATCAAATGTCAGCAGTGGAGAGATTGTACATGTGTGAAGAAGAGACAGAGCCATGGCAGATGCAATTTAGGCATAACAAATGTGAAATGAGTAAGACCAGAATAAACCAGGGAAACCCAGAAGTGACTCATTGTTGTTTACAGTTAGCAAGGAGAGACAAGAGGTACTTCTGCTGGGAATGTTGGGGAAGTGGTGAGGGTTGAGGGGCTATTCTGTCCAGTGAATTGCAAGATCAGTGCCAAGGGGCTTTGTTCCTTGAGGGTTAAGAAGTTGGAAGAATTATTACAGTTATTTTCTCTTTTTTTCTCCTCCCAACACAATATTTTTTATTGGTTGCACATTGCCTTAATCTATGTGATGCTCAGGGCTTTCCCTTTGCAGCCCTTCACGTGCAATATTGTAGTCAGCTTCTCCCGTTGACACATCCCACCTACGTACCCCCACTTGCTATGGCAGTACCTCTAGACCTTGTTTTGCAGCATTGGAATCACTTTTCCTTCCACTCACATTTTGTCACTCCTTAGACCCTAAATTTTGCTTTATGACAGAGCTTAGTAAGTAATAACAGTAAAGAAATAGTCTTTTAGACAGCCATTATTTCCCCATAAGGTACATGCACAAAGTTTGTCAGCTCTGCAATGTCTCTGACTGATCAGTGAGTGCTCCCGTCAGCTCTGTTGCCATAACAGGCAAGAAAAACCAATGGGGGAGACAGAGAAAGTCCCGAGGAAACTACAAAATTACTTTGGAAAAGGTATTCAGGGAACACCTGATGCACTGCAGAAGACAGCCAGAAGGGAATGCTCATCTAAGGACACTCCCACCACTTCTCTTCCTGGCGGATCATTGGGGACAATTTTCCTCTTCTCTCATTTCTTTTTTTCGTTTTCCATTAGAGCTGATGTATGCCACCAACTATGGACCCCCCCAAAAAAATATCTTTTTGCATATTTGTTTCATCATCATGTCTGAAACTATATCCTGATAGGGGACAACCCATCCATTCATGATTTATTAGCCTGTCAAGAAATCTTGAAAACATTTTTCTGTATTAAATGTACAAATTCCCGTAAAACCATCAAACGTTCTCCTTTAGCTTAATACTGTTAAAAACAATTACATGACACAAGCTACAGGTTACAATTTAATTTGAGCTTGTCTTTAGGTTGAGAAGTATTGCATTTTCTGTGTGAAAAAGAGTAAAATAACTATTCACTTAACTGTTAAAACTTTTGTGAAATTTGATCTGTTTAACAGAACATATCAACCTTTAAATCTAGCTGGGGGAAAATCTCAGGATCAAGTCACCTGTTTCGGTCAGATGGCTAATGGTAATTAGATCTTCACAAATCCCCTGATAACAAGCTCCTAACAACTTTTGAAAAGTTGGTAATTATCTTAAACAGTCCCTGACACTTAAATTGCTTGCTAATTTTACCATGTATTATAGAGACATGGTAAATTTACAGTGGATGTACTGTACAAATATTTGTTAATTAATCCTTACAAAATATCCCCCTAAGATGCATTAGTGACATTATTACTTCTATTGACATTTTCTGGTGAATCTGTGGCAGCAGTTCAGGTCTTTCAGAGTCACACCTACACTTTTAGGCCCATGTTCAGTCTTTATGCTTGCATTTCTAGCCATGTTTACCTCTGAGGTGATCCTATAGTTTTGGGTCCCTTTTGAGGTTGATGATACGATTAGCTGTTCAGCGGAACTGTGGGTGTCTAATTTAGGGTGAGCTAATCTGTTTTCTCAGGTATCAAGATTTACTGTCTGATAGGGACCAAGCTCAGATGAAGACTCCTGCCTCAAAGACACCTAAATTTAACTACCTGGCATGCAGGCCAAATTTCACTCAATATATGTGCTCTATCTCCTTTTTTAAATGCCTTTGCAACACCTGCCTACATTATGTGAAAGTTGCAAAGCTCTAAGAAAAGAACCAGACCTAAGTGCACGGTCCTTAATTTGTTCTCTCATAATTTTAAAGCAACTAAAATAAAATATAACAATTGATCATTATTGAAATAATGGGCTGATCTACCAGCTGGGCAAGAAGGAAACATGCTGCAAACAGCTTCGTTCAATTACTCACTGCTTATTTTTTGTATATTAATTAAGTAATTTAGAAGCAACTACCAAGACGAAAACAAAGGAAAACAAATCAGATGATCTCATAGTCCCGCAAGCTCTTGCTCTTGCCTCATCTCCAGGGCATCTTGGCTGACCCTTCACAACAGCTTGCTCCTCCTCCCCACATTTTTATGTCTTCCTTCTGTTACAGGCAAAAGGAAAGGAGAGAAAAAGCTGCCTGACCAGCATTAAAAATCCCATCTCTGCTGCTTTGAAGGATGGGATTAATTTGACCAGATGGAAATGTCTATAGCAGAGAGCCCTACATCTCAGCTAGTCACCTAAGCTCTCTCTGGTAAAGGGAGAGAAACTGGCACTTTCAGGACACAATTAATCTCATCCCCATGTAGATATTTAAACTAGGTCATATGAATCATGCCTCGGAAGAGACAATTCCTCTCTACTGACACTAAAGGGAGCCTGAAATCACCAGATATAGATGTTTACATCGGTTATGTCTAAAGTTAGGTGAGCTGAATGCCACTTGAGTTCCTTAGATTCCTTTCTTGCTTTAGAGGCAAAATGCCTTATATTCACTTTCCAGTTACACATATGGCTAGAAACCAGCATATGGCCTTCATGTCCCCATTTTTAAGAACTCAAGCACTACAAGAGATGTACGAATGTGTCATGTGATTCACTACAACAGCAGGATTTAATGAGAAATTAATAACATCTCAAAAGCACACAGGAAGAAGAGTGTATGAAAGCACTGATCAGCACTCCAATACCTTCTCAGCAAGAATTCAGGTTCTTGACTTCATGGGTCATCTAGTAGAAATGAAACCATCTTTCAAAGTCTTAACATTTCCTTTTCTAAAAGAACTATGTATAGTTTAGTATAATTTAATTTCTAATAAAATGACTTTTCATATCATGTCTAGTCACTGAGTTGCTAGTCGTTATCATAGCTATGATCTAAGGATGAGATTATACCTAAGCGTATAAGTCAGAGCAAAGGGCATTGTGTACCCAGAAGAACACCCACTGTTTTTCAGCTACTGGAGATGCCCCAATAAAAGAAACCGTCTCTTCCACACAACCTTTGTTTCACTCACAATTTATTCATTTTTCCATTTGAACTGGGACATCCCTATTTTGCAAGATCAACCCTTCGCTAGTTCCTGACTTTCCCTTAGTGCACAGCTAGAGATAGACTTCTAAATAGAAACTTAAACAAGGACTGGGTTTAAAGAGATTCATGCCTAGCAATTTCTATTGTGCTAGTTATGGTTATCTTTCTCAAAAGCACTTAGTATGGAGTTGCTGATAAAATATATATTAATTTCGGAAGGAAAGAAATACAGATAATGCCAGGTTAATGGAGAACAGATCCTGTCAAGCTAACTAACATGCCATCTTTTTTTCAGATGGGATTACAAATTTGGCTGACAATGGCAACAATATTGATATAATATACTTAGACTTCTGTAAATCATTTGACACAGTGCTGCATGACATTTTATTAAAAACAAAATCAAAATGGCACACATTAAATGGATTAAAAAGTGTCTAACTGACAGGATTCAGAATGTAATTACAAATGGGACAGTTGATCAGCTATGTTCAGCGGGATCCTCAGGGGCTGGTCCTGGTCTTATGCTTTTCAAATGTTGATCGATCTGGGAGAAAACACAGTCACTTACTACTGACCAGATTTAGCAATGACAGAAAAAAGGTGGTGTGGTAAATGGTGCAGAAGACAGGTCACTGATACAGATCAATGTATTTTTTAACACAGACAGCAATAAAGTCCTAACTCTGGGAATAAAGAAAGCAACCCTTCCTGATGGACACTTTCCAGAGAGGTCTGCTGTTAAGCAGATGGCAATCCTGCTAGATACGGGACAGAACGTGAACTCCCAGCGCAGAAATGTGGCTAAAGGCGCCAGCGTAACCCTGGACATGCAGATGGTATCTTTAGTGGGAGCCAGGACATTTATTACTTCTGCACGGGGCTGCAACTGCTCTGAGGCTGCGTGCAGCTGTGGCATGCACAGATCAGGAGGCCTGCTGTGAAACTGGAGAGAGCTCAAAGACAAGTCATGAGAGGGATGAGAGCTCTGGCAATCATGCTTTGCAGTAAAAGTTGCCAGGAGCTCAGTTTATTTACTTAATCAAAGAGATGATTAGTTGATGCCTTCATGCAGCCTAGAGCTACTCACGGGGGGGAACAACCCTTTGCAGTGGACTCCTCAGTCCAGTAGATTAAGATGTAGCAAAAAACTGAAAGTGACCCAAAAGCTGGAAGCTGAAACTGGATTAATTCAGGCTAGAAATATGGCACACATCTCCAACAGACTAATTAACCCCTGGAATAATACATTTGTAAAGGTTGTGAGAGGTTCTCCCTCATCAGAAATTGTTCACCAGAAACAGAATGTTTTTCTAAAAGGTACGGCAGGTGTCAAGAGATGTATACTTCCTCCAACAATTCGTGGTTGTTTTACAGTCTGCACTGACAGACTAGATTAATTATGATTGTTCTATCTAACTTGAAAACTTGGCCACTTATTTTTATTTGCTAATGAAAACTGAAGTTTTGAAAACAAATCTGGGGCAGGCTGAAAATCCTGTCCAAAATATCTGCAAATATGTGTGAAGTATCTACAATATTTTTCTTCATCTGTCCTGCAACTTGGATGAAAATGCTCTTCTGAGTTTTACTTCTCCAGTCAATCCTCCTTTTCTAATGTTTTAATGATTATCTGTGCTATCAAAGGCAGGCAAGCCTCTCCCATTACTTCTCTGCAGAGATTCCTATTTGAAATTTGAGAGGTTTACCTCTTTGGTGAAAGTAAGACTAAAACAAAAATGCTTGTGCCCAGGTTTCTTTGATTTGTTTTTATGGGATTCGGATTTTGTTTTAGTTGTCTTTCCAGAAGAAGTCTGGAAGCTACTCAGTTATCATGAGAATTTATACAACTTCAAACACTCTGATCTGTCTGGAGATACAACTGGGAAAATCAGCCATCTCCTCCTCTGAGAAAACTGTGGTGGTTATGCTTTTAATAATAGTTTTTTTCATTCTGTAACTTCTGTAGTAGTCATTAATCTGTAGCTATCACTCATTATTTTGGCATGGGGACACAGGTGGAATGCAGGCTGTCTGAATGCGTTCCAGAGTTCATTTCTTTGGTGTGTGTCCACAACTGAAAAAATATCACTTCTTCTTTTGGAATCTTTTTTTTGCATCTTCACTCCTAACAGACACTTTCCTTGTCTCCCACTGTCTATAAGGATATCATGGAAGGAAGGAGGTGGGGTCTTGCTCATCCAAAACCAGGTACAAACATTTCATTCATTCATCCCATGCCAAAACCATAGAGGCCTGGGTAGGAACAAAACATCTCAGCATGTTCAAAATATATATACAACCAGTAGCAGTAAATGATGACACATCTGTGAAGACTAGCCCTGGGAAATGCAACACTCCACTCAACCACAGACAGATTACCTTTATCCAACTTAGCATGAGCAAATGGGACGGGAGAAACAGATGAAGTTAGAAGTGAGTGTAGATAGAAGCTAACCATGAGAGATGGTTGGGCAGCCTTTAATTGTGGCAAGCTATTATCAACTCCATCCATCACTGATCAATGGTCTTCTGCACTTCTCCCCATCCAGGTGACAGGAGTAGCAGAATTTCCCAAGAAAAAAAAACACCTTACTTTTGCCTGGGCCCACTGCACTTTCCTCAATATTTTGTAGGCAGCATTGCTGTCAGGAATGTTGATCTAATTTCTCTGCAATCTCATAAAAATCACACAAACACTGGCATCTTAAGTGCATAGGGCAAGTCTGTCAGCAGTGATTTAACAGCAGAGGATTTAACTTTTCATCATTTTTATATAAACATAAAATTGTCACATATAGACATGATATTATATTCTAGTTACTTGCACGTCTTAAAAACCCAACAAATTTAAATAGCTTTACAGTTGTAGATCTTTTCAATTCTCCTTTAACAAAAAGGCCAATTATATACCTCTGATAAGCTCTAATGAGCCCACATTAAAATGGGAGACACAAAATAGAATTGAAATATTTTTCTTGGTACTAGTATCTATCCAGAAATATCTGAAGAAAACAGTGCCTAACTTCTCTCTTCCAACCACTATTTTTGTGACTAACTCTTCTAACTTTAGATAAGTACCCCTTATCCCTATAGCATAATATTCATATTTGCTTTGTGTTCATAAAGAATTCTTAGTAGTGGATTTAATTTCTTATACTGTGCTTGTCATTTTAGTATCTCTGTACCTATTCACACATTTATAATGGCCTTTAAGGGAATATTATTCTGGTCTATGGGTTAAATATAGTCCCAATCATACTATATCTAGAAAACCAGAGCTGCTTCTGTGTTATTAATCTATTCTAATTACCCCTTTCATTCATAACTTGTTATGGCCATGTGTTGTAAATCAACACTTGCAGCTGGGCAGAGTGGTAAAGTACATACTTAGGTATTTTAAATGCTTGCAAATCTGGCCAACTTTGATTTCAGAAGTGGATAAATCGGTCTTCAGGATTCAAATCATGTACTTATTCAGACTGAACTACCATTTGATCTGCACGAGATAGGATTCAGTTCTCCTGTCTACCAGAACTCCTATTAACATCACTGGTGCGACTGCAAAAACTGAGCCATAAATGAGAACTGTAACTTCCTGTGAAGCTTGAGAGTGGGCAGTAGCAATATCTTTTAGTAACAGGTGCAGCAAGCTACCAAAAGAAAGAAATGCTGTGGTATTACTACCGCCATAATTCTGAGGGACATCTCTTTGTAGAAGTCCAAGATATCACTAACCCCTTTGTGCAATGAGTTATCTCTTCCCTAAAATTCCATCTTTATTTAACAAAGGGATGACAGCAATACAAACAGCTCAGCTGTTTTTAGCTCTCAAGGCTAGATCCCGCAGTTGTTAAACAAATCCCTTATAAAGTTCGAGGTCTTGCTTATTTTATAGCCTAGTCAAACATTTTATAAACAGATGACAAGACATATTACAGAAATGCAGCTAGATATTCACAACCTACATAATATTATCCTTTTGCTTGTCCCCAAACCTGTCAAGGTGGAAATTCCACACCAACTCTGTCTGCTTTCTAGCACTAACCTACATTTTGCCTTGGTGCCCTACAGTAGTAGAGGAACCGTACTTTGACCTGCCACTTGTATTGGAGTTATGACTATGCAGTTATGAGTACACTAAGTCAGACTGTCAGACATCATCAGAATTACAAAAAGGAGTAAACGCAATTAAAAACTACCCCTGAGTCTATTCTTAATTACATTAGAAAAAGTGAGAAACCACTCTTTCCTGCTTAGTCCTTTTAAAATGTTATATCAAAGCCGTTTGTGTAACTTCTGAACTGTTCCTCACTTAATAGAGAGGTGCTAGAGGATGGTGAGTGATAGAACATTTAAAGGAGGAAAATATGCATAAAGAAACCAAGGACCATGTCTGGCAGCCTGTGAGAGCTGGGAGTCCAAATCCTTTTGACTTCATCCCCCATTTGCAAAGAATACCACACGACTACAGCAGAACGTATTTTGGCGATACAGGCCCATGCCTGGAAGATCCATAAACTCTTCTCCTTTGGAAGACCAGAATAATTCTTGGTACGGGTGGTGAAATATGGATATACACAATTTCATTATGTAGCTATATCATTAATTTATACTGGGAGAGGGGAAGAGTTACAGCTGTGTGTAAAAATGTAGAGAGAATTCAGCAGCTCAGTTGGCATTTGTGACATTTTGCAGCTTTTGGCAATGAAACATTTTGCTATTTGGTACTATGATTCTTCTGCTTTTATTGCTTAAGCCACAACTTATGTTGCAATTGGAAACTGCTAGGTTAAAAAAATTACTTATATTTTTGAAATGCGGATGGGACAAGAAGATGAACAGAGAAAGCTAAAGTGGTTAAAGGAAGCTAGCTCCTAGCACCCTCCAAGGGCCCTGGCCATACTCCATTCCTACCCAACAGGTCCTCCACATCATCTGAGGTCCTCGAAAAATGACAATGCACAGGTCAAAATTTCAGCCATAAATCACTTCATGCTTACTGTCTGACACAGGCTTGCATAATCTTTTAGCTGAAGCACAGGAGATACAAGGGATCCTATGTAGAAAACTTCTATCACCACCACGGTGAGCCAAAGTTAGCAGTCAGAGCAAAAAAAGGCTCTGAGTTAACCCAAGTGTTCAGGTAGGAGCTCAGTTCTGTGAGGTGCCAAGTGTACCCATTAACATGAAGACAGCCTTAAACTCCTGCTGAAGTACCTCTGAACCTCCTGGGAAGCCTTTGGCACTTCAAAAGGTACAGATCTGAATTCGTAACAAAAAAAAAAAAAAAAAAAAAAAAAAAAAAAAAAAAAAAAAAAAGACCCTGATCTTTACATGAAGCTCAGATGACCCCAAAGAAGCCAGTGCTGACTGCTGCTGAGAATGAGGTGTTGCAAGGTGAGAGCGCCCAGCGCTCACATCAAGTCCCATGCTCAAGTAGAAATGAAAGGCATCGTCCCTGCTACTTGAATTCCCAGAAGCACCAGCTGTGCCTCCAGCAGGACCCTCAAACTGCCAGCCAGAAACAGCAGCCCAGACCCACAGTCACATCTTTCAGAGCTACACATAGAAGTCATCAAGGGAAGTGGAAGGCAAAGCTACAAACTTTTAAGAAAAGCAACACCCCAGTCCATAAAAGTTTTTCAAGCTTAGCTCAGACAATGGAACCTAAAGATCTGCAATGTTTCCCATAGTTTTACAAGAAATATTGCTAATACTGAGGGAATTTAAAATACTTGCTTAAACCAAGAACAGAAAAATTTTAATGGCAACCTCTAAAAATCTCTTGCATATAAATACATAAATTATTTTCAATACACAGTGGACACAATTAAAACTACAAATATTTGACACTGGGCAGCCCCCTGCCGTGGTTAGCCCGTGCTCCTGAGACTTAGTCATGCTGAAAATATAACAATATATTTAACTACTGTATGTAGCAGGAGTTCACTTTTTCAGGCACACTGCAGATTTCCACAAGAGCACTTCTGATCTTGGAGGCACTGCTTTTACATTTTAGTTCCCTAAATTTGTGATATCTCCCACTGAGGTACAAAATTGTGCATACATGACAGATTAAGAAAGATATTATTCAAAAATGGAAAATTTTAATAACCCTGTGTCTAGTAAACAGGCAATAATAAGCAATAGTTATATTTTCTTTTTTTTTTTTTTTAATTCAAGTTGAATTTCATTTTTAAAATATAGGTCCAGAGCAACTCTGACAGAGAAAGATATTTTCCTCATAACTTCTCAGACATCTTTCTGCCTTTTTCAAGCACTGACTTTGTTTCTGCTCAGGCAGGAAGAAATAATTATTCACATAGGCAGGTATATGTTCATGGTCAGTACTATTCTTTAGTCAGCTGTAAAAACAGGCTTTGGTTAGGAATGCATGGAGTAGATTTCTTTTGATAAGTCTGCACATGCCAGCTAAGTTCACATGGGCAGTTTCAGATAGAATGGCAATCAAGAAGCGAGAGTCCTACCTTGAACTTGAAAAATCTGCTTTCTCTAAAGCCATAAACTGCAGCTGCCATCAGAACCAGACCCAATTGCTTTTCTTTTTCACTTTCCAGGGCAAGCAAATCTATTTCCTGTTACAGCCTGTACTTATAGTTTAATTCTATCTTATGACTTAAAGACTAAAATATTTGAGAACCACTATGATTTTTTCCACCCATTTAAAAGGGGGAAAATGCGAAACGCGAAACAGATGTTTTATAATGTATTTCATTTATTTTGGCCACCCATAAAGCTGTGGCTTAGGTTAGTGCCAACCAAGTTAAAAGCAACAGAGTTCTGCAGAAACACTATGTAATATATTTCAGAATGACCAGGCGTGGGGAGCACCTTTCAATAAACTCCTATTTATTAATTTTCAATGTCAGAAAAAGAAAATAGGGATTACTGAAGATTCAAGCGGCGCTGCCGTACTTGGGCAGTGCCTGGGGGGATTTGCAAAGTTTGTGCAGCTCTTTTTATGTGGTAGCCCAATGCATAGCTGGAAAAGTAGATGATCAAAGTATACATTGAAAGTGGACTAGTTTGCTGAAATTAGAACAAATGAAGATAACATCCTTAGAACAATATCATGTAAATAACAGATACTGTATATCAAACAACTATTCCAGAGACATTTAGCAGTTGAAGAAGTTCCAACAAATTAAAACTATCTTATCCAAACAATCATCAGACTTGGGCTAGTACAAACCTTTCACTTTTTTTCTGTGTTTATGAATGGAAACAAAGACATTTCAGAAGTTAAACCCATGAGACTCAGAACAGTTGCTCTGGTACTTACTGATAAGGTATCTAGTGGAAATTACAGTAAAAATGGTCATATTGAAATTTGCCCTGGACCTATACTTATTTCGACTGAGAAATCATTTCTCAGCATCAGACTCACTTTAACAGAACACCTTCAGCACAGTACTGCAGGCTGGGGGACAAAATGAGCAATAAAAAATGATTGGTCTCAAAACATTTCTTTATTGACAATTTACTGCATTGAACAAAGAGCATATAATGGGATTATAATTTACTAAACTGCCAAAAACATTACAGGGAAAGCATAAGGAAAAGACAATGGATGCATTTTAGGAAGGCAGAACAGCATTAAAAGTTTTAACTTGTATTTTTTGGCTTGTTATCCACATACTCAAAGAAAATGTATTTTTCACCTTCCTCCTTAGAAGTGGCACGGAAAGGGAATTGCAAAAGTTAATTAGAAAGTAACAAAATGTGAAAGCTTAGAGATTCAGTACAGCAATCAGCAGGACAGACTTTGACCACATACATAGGAGCAGACTGTGAGAATGAGAGCTTTCAATGCAAAATACGTTTTTAATCAAATGGCCAAAAAATATTTTGACCAAATAAAAAAAATATGAACTTCATTATTATCAAACCACGTGCAAATACAGAAAACTCACTTTAATTCAGAGGCACGCTTAAAGCAGTTTGAAAGCAAAATACCCTTGACAATTATTTCTCCAGGTAAACCACCTCTAACTATGATTCTCCGGCATTTGCCAGTGCTTTCCTTCCCAGACAGACACACTCATTTGAACTTGAAAAAGCCGGAATGCCAAGAGTACCTCCCCAATATGTTGACTGAGGGCTGTAATTCATTTAAATTATGCAACCGGATTCCCACAGCTGGCCCACAGCTTGGCTTCGAGCTCAGTTCAATGCCAATGATCCTGTCTGCTAATATTGTCCTACTTGCAGAGAAGGTAATATATCCAGCAACTTATATCGAAGTTCTGACACTAATTAACAGAGCGAGCAAACGTTGACATGAGTGACAAACGCTGGTTAATAGGTACTGGGAGACCAGTGCTGCCAGCTGGCATTTTTCTGTAGCATTTTGCAGTAACAATCCCTTGTTTATTTCTTAGGACATCGCTTATCATTTGTTTGTATGCATTTTGGTTCAAGTTAGACAGAAATCAGCACAAAAAAAAGACAACCCAGATAACAGCAGCAAGACCCCCCCCCGGTTTTTCAGCCAAGGAATCAACAAGAAAGCATGCAAGCAGCATCACTTGGAGGATGCATGGGGGACTAGAGTACAGGAATTTTATCCTATATAAAGCTATGTAGCCTTGCACAAACAGCCTTTGGCATCTTGTTTCTGGCCTACCTGGACAGTAGCAAAACATATTTATCAGATCATACAAGCCCAGATCCTGAACTGCAAGCAGTTAAAAACTGAAGGTCACTAAGCTGCAAAATTAAAACATGCTTCTATGCTTTAGCTAGACAGAGAACGATAAAACAAAGCCTCCACAACCACCTGTAATAATATGCCTGTTCAGCTAGCAATTCCAAAGTACTCAGCAACACAAGGTAGACATTTTCTGCAGCTGGTTTTACATGTACATTCCTGCCAAATTGTTGTCTCGTCTCCTCTTACCTTCACATTAGTCCGGAGTGCACAGTAACATGCAAAAAACATCGCAGTAAACAAGGAGCATATGGACCAGTATTCAGCGTCTCTGCTCTGCACAAACGGTACACACACGATCCCGAGCATGTGCTACTAAGGAGCATCCGTTCCCTCTGTCAGTTTGAAAATGCATCTCTGTTTTTCTGACTACAAAAAGACATGTCTTGAAGGCACTGAGTGAAAGCTACATATCTCTTCTTCGACTATATATAGAAATATGCCCAGTAATTTCAATTAGCAGAGAATTCAGCATCTGAAACTTGGACCTCAGTTGCTTTTCCTTTCAGCATTTTAAATTCAGGGGGGAAAAAGGAGGGGGAACTCACCCAGAGGGGAAAGGTGAGGAATTAAAATGTAAGCAGCGAGTTACTTGTATTTCCCCCTGGCTTTGATGTTTTTCTTTTCAGTATTTTACAAACGTTATACACGGAAAAATGAAGAAAGGTTTCTCTTCCAGTTCTGAAATTTACTGTAGATTCTCCACTGTTTCTGTCTGCTCTTGTTAAAGATGCAGCATCCCTTTTAACAAAGACAACGTCATCAATCATGACAGATTCAACATGTTCTACTTACAAATACAGTCTCTGATTAAGGACAATGGCTGGCTGCCTTATTAACGTTTCCTCAAATGCAAGTTCAGTCCCCTGTGCTAATCTATTTTTAAATAAAAAGTCCCACCTACTCCTTCACTCTCATTTCACAAAAATGCAGCGGACTAGTTCTAAAGATCCTGAATTGCATTGTGCTCCTAGCTCAGACACCGGACATCGTTTTCAAACTGCTTTCTTGCTTGCTGGGATTAAAAAGACAGAAAAATTAAAATGAAAGCAGAGAAATCCTGGAGAAGGCTGTGCCCTCACATTTGTAACTACATATTCTGAATTTAAAATGCTCAAATATCTTCCAGAAGGAGGGAACTCAGAACCTAGCCAGAAGGCAAAGCTTTAATTCACAAGCACAAAAATAAGATCAAACCACTTCTTTCACTCCTGTCAACTGCTGGGATGCTACAAATTAACTGATTGTTTACTAGACTGCAGGGACACGAAGTCAAAGACTCAACTCTCTGTTTACAGCACCGGGAACCACCGATGTTCATACTGAATTATGAAGCAGTCTTCAGGAATAAAACCAGAAAAGAGCCTTTTTTTTTTTTTTTTTTCCTTTTTTTTTTTTTTTTTTTCCCACTGCAGCAGATACTGTGGGAGGCAAAGAGTGGAAAAGGCTTTACTACCTCCTTCTCTATCAGCACAGAGCAATTTGTGTAGGATAAGCATAACTTAATAGAAATATCTGCAGTGACTTTTAGGATTTCTTTAAATAATGCTTTACGTAAACCCCCTTGGAAATCTGCAGAAATACTGAAGTCCTACCAAAGTCAGTGGGCATCTTTCTGTGGGCAATGAGGTGAAGAAGCTTCAACAGAAGGACGTGCATTTAAAGAAGAAAAAAGGGGGGAGGGGAAAAGACAGCAGGGTTTTTTCCAACATCTTCCTAAAGACAAGCTCTCAGAAACTGTCGTCAACTCCAAGTGAACAGCTATTTTTAGCCTGTCATTGTTTGTGCCTTTTTTTAGGAACGAAAAAGGCAGTCGTGTTTAAAGCTAGATATTGCTCTACAATGTATCCTAAGACAGCTACTTAATTTGATCCCCAGCTCCATCTGTCATACAAATTAAGTAATTAGCAATCACAACCTTCTTTGGCACAAGCAGTGGCTTCCAGAAGAAAAGAGATGAACCCTGTTCTTAAATCTAATTCCGCAATTTTTATTAGTAATGGAACTGGGGTCTAGATGCCATTGTTCATAAAGCTGGGATATCCCAAAGTTGTGATAATTCAGACTTCCACTGCAGCAATATTCATCAAATCAGCTAAAACATAGTAACGTGTTGCTCAGCAAAAGCATGGGACAATTAATTGATGTATTTTTCTGACACTCTTCAAGTGAACAGAAAGGGAAAGGAATCATGGTTTATTTTGCAGTACAGTACATTAACAAGTAAAATTAAGCATCTTAGTCATTGAAAAAATATCACAGATCTTGGGGAATTCTGATCCACCAGAGAAATGCAGTTCAAAAAGCAAAGATGAATAGATGCGCAGTCCTGAACAGCGAGGCAAGGCTCAGGCAAGCATGTAGCTGCATATGAAAATCAAATTCGAGCCTCCTTTCTGCCAAAGGAATTACACAAGGTTTCAGTCAGCAAAGTCTTTGAAACAACTTTCTTCTTCATGATCCTAAAAAGTTAATGGTTTCGGTTTTAGGCAAAGAAACCCAACCTGGGGATAATAGGAATCTCACAAAAAGAAAGCAGGGCTGCATAACTATACGATTCCCAAGCGATCACCTGTATAAAAGACTTCAGACTCATTTAGGAAAGCGAGAAGTAATGCAGTCCCAAAGTCTTCACTCAGAAAAACCTCCCATGACTCCTGAGTATCTAGAAGAAAAAGTTATCTAGGAAATTACAGATCCTGACCCTCATAACACTGTAAGAGTGAAAAAGGAAGACTCCCAACCATGTGCCAGATGCCTCCTGTAATAACTGTGGGGCATTTGAGAATTTGCTGGAAAACTGAAACCTCTGCACCAGCCAACGAGGTATTACTTTGATAGCAGACCAACCTAACACATTTTGCAGGGGCTACTTCAGGTAATCTACACAAGCAGATCCCTGCAGGGCTTGTTCACCTCTGCCAGAACATTTCTTATTGCAGCAGTCTAATTGTTAAAGGCGGCATTCTCATCAAGGACATACAATATTTTATTATGACTAACAGCTACTCAAAAGCATCGCATATCGGTGATATTTACTGTCTTTGATGTAGAGTTGATAACAATGAGTGAGGAAAAAGCCTTGCCCAAGTCTGCCAGACATGCCAAAAATAGCAGCACATTTCAAGTGCTCGGGACCTCTTTAAACAGGAGATCACAGGGAAGAACCTCACAGATGAATTAAGCTACTCCCTTAAAAAAAAAAAAAAAAAAAAAAAAAAAAAAAAAAAAAAAAAAAAAGAAAAAAAAAAAAAAAAGNAAAAAAAAAAAAAAAAGGTTAAGTATCAAAACAGTAGAGAGACAGTAGTCCAAAAGAGCTACATTACAAACCCTCTTTAAAAAGACACAGAACTTGTGACCTGAATATTCTTAGATGACAGAAACCACTGGAGCCAGTATCTTGAGCCGTGAAATTTCATCGTTACTTTATCCTCCTGTCCCTTCAGAAGGGCAGAAGGGAGAGCTTGGAAGGAAACCCTAGTTGTCTGCAGAGGTTCAAAGAGAGCAGAAGGAACATGCTGCCCTGGAAGACCTTGATCTCAGGAGGCCCCACGGGCAATCTGCTTCAGAGCAGTGAGTGGGGGACAGTCCTTTGCAGCATCTGTCACTGCCCAGAAGAGCAACAGGAGCAAGTAGCAGTAGTAGTAGTAACAGTAGTAGTAGTAATAGAAGTGACCTATTGCCATCATATCCCGAAGCTGTGGTCAAGGAGCCCCACTGTGCTACAGCACGGTACAAGCACAGGACAGTACTTAGAAAACCTTGTAGGGGAGCAATGAAACCATACTGGAGAGTAACATTTTCATCCTCAGCAGCCTAACCATTTTTATGATTTTTTCCTCCAGAAATTATGGAAAGGGTGGTATTTTAAAGGAAAGTAACAATAAAAGAGGAAAAAAAAGCAATGCTCTTCAGGGTTTGCTCTATGGCAGTGCAATGTGCCCCACTTCATCTAATCACCACATTTGTGGGTAAATATTATAATTTGCTTTTAAAAGGCTTGCTGCAATGAGACAGATTTTGTGATCATCCTCTGACGATCGCAAGGAAAGCAGAGATTATCTAGAAAAAAACCCAGAAAATAGAGGGGGAAAGGACTGAAGAAGAGGGTGCATTGCTCTCTGAGTGGACAGAGGGAGAAATGACACTCCTGTCCTCCCGAAGAGGGGAGAGCGTACGTCTGCAGGGAGTGGGGCGTAACGGTGGTTTGCAAAGCCTTCTGCAGGGTCTGGCCATGCAACTCGTATTAGTATCAACATTGATAATCCGCGCCACCGACTTTCAGCAGCCAGGGGTGTAATTCTCCCTCTTTTTGCAGGGATGCTGGAGGTACTGGCCTGTGCGGTCATGGCACTATGGCTACAGTCATGCTCCATCACACTCTGGTTTTGCACACTGCAGTGATACAATCTATATAGCACCCTAGTCCTGCATTACTTAAATGCCTCCGATTTCAGCACATGAGCTTTAAAACAGAATGATTTTACTCATTTCCCCATTTCTGAGACTTTAAACTGTCATAAAAATGTTATTTTCTACAGCTACAGGAAGTTCATTATACTGAAAATATCCATGTCAGGGGGTGGGATATTGGAGGAAGCATTGGTAGACTGCAGGTCTAGGGTGTTGTGGTGTCTACAGTTTCTAGATGGAAAATGTTGACTACTGAAGAGTGGATTGAGTCCGTGGGGTATCTGGAAACAACTGCAGAAAGAAGAACGGGGAACAAAAGCCACAACTGGCAAGAAGCCTCGCTTAGGCTTTCCATTATAGCAAAGTCTAGTAAAACACAACAGACAGAGGAACTAAATCAGCAGCTGGAGCTCAGCAAACCTTTCCTCCAGCAGAAAGAGAAAGAAAAAGTCTGAACAGATTATTTACAAACTCTCATCTCCAGTATTGTAAACACCTCTCTGGCACCCTAACATTCTGATGCAAAAGTTGCGGGGTCAAATATTCTTCCTCACTTCCAGGCCAGTAAACACCAAAGACCTTCCCCTGGGCTGATTTAACTTAAGCCACAGCTTTTCCTGAAAACTTTGTTTTGTTTATTCCTGTAAAATCTTAATATAATTGTCTGATTTTTAAGCATTTAATACTTTTCTTCCTAATGTCCCAGATCTCTGCTTGCTGTCCTCTGTGGTTGCATTGAGGAAGGTTTTGACCAGATATATCAGAAAAACATATAATTTACTTAGAAATCATTCCTTCTCAATATTGAATTTATACATATTTTATGAACCAAGCCATTGTTACTATTTCAAAACAGCCATAAAATCATTTATAATAAGCAGATTTAAAGAAACTATATGGCCAAATAATAAAGAAAAACCAATAAACAATGGCCTGATCCTGTGAGTCTTGTCTATGACTGTGAATTTCTCAGGACAGGCCTCCTCATTGCTCCTCATGACACTGACACAGAATACACAAAACAGGGAACAGAGACCCGGAAAGAAGGAACTGGACTGAGTTTCACAAAGCATCTTGAGTTACTGAAAGCCCTATTTTAATTCTGCTGTGCCTGTAACTTGTAACCAAGTTTATTTTATATCTCATCCTATCCAGCTGATTGAGAGGGCATGACTCCATTATAGCATCCATTGAGACACCCAGGCTATGAAAACTTTTTTTAGCTCTGAAGATCCCCAGTTGAATTTCCTGAATTTCACTCAAATTGATGACTTACATGTGTCCACAATGTATGCTTCATTTTGTGACTCTGAGAGGACAGCTGCCTTTTTTCTTGACCTGCATTCTTATGATCATAGAATCATAGAATCATAGAACTGTTTGGGTTGGAAGGGACCTCAAAGATCATCTAGTTCCAACCCCCTGCCATGGGCAGGGACACCCTCCACTAGACCAGGTTGTCCAAAGCCCCATCCAACCTGGCCTTGAACACTTCCAGGGATGAGGCATCCACAACCTCTCTGAGCAACCTCTTCCAGTGCCTCACCACTCTAACAGTAAAGAATTTCTTTCTAATATCTAATCTAAATCTACCCTCTTTTAGGTTAAACTTATTACCCCTTGTCCTGTCACTACACTCCCTGATAAAGAGTCCCTCTCCAGCATTCCGGTAGGCCCCTTCAGGTACTGGAAGGCTACCTTCTGTGCATGATAACACCTTCGAAAAGGTATTTTCATCCACAGTCGTATGAAAGGCCATGGCAATCTGGAATGCTAGCAGATTATTTAGTCTGTCTTCCTTGCTGAGGGAAGATTAACCATACATAGGCTGTTCTTGGCAAATGTTTGTCTAACATGTCTTTCAAAGTCTTTCGTGAAAGGAATACAATCTGTGCTTTAGATGGTTCTTTATTCTTATTATGGGAATGCTTCCATGAAGATCAAAAAATTGATCAACAGGAAGATACCACCTTTTATTCAAATGAGATTAACTTAGCAAAACTGCTCTTTTTGGAGTGTTTTTTAATTTTCCACTTCTGAGAGGTCATAATGATGGGTAAAGTAGCAGGAAAGACGTGAAGCTCTGAACTCTGTAATTTTGAAGCACTGGAAAAGCAATTGTATGCTGAAGCTTGTCATCTGTGCATGGTGCTTTTTATACTTTCACCTTTGTAGGGTAAGACTGTCAGCTCGATAGAAGTGTGTATAGACAGATTTCCATTTATTCTGCATTTTTAATATGTACACACACATGCACATATACACAGGAATACGATTACATGCAAAGTGCATATTTGTGAGACGGAATATCAAGAGCAAAATAAAAAAGGGAGTATCTTCACTGTTGATACAAAAGGTGGTTTGGCCTTTCTGATCTAAATTTTCATCCCAGATGTAGAGCTCAACACTAGGTAAAAAGCCTAGACAATTAGAAGCCTATGCTTGCTTCCCCCCCCC
>VXBL01000960.1:1185569-1195584 GCA_013400195.1 Aramus guarauna | reverse complement strand
CAAATTCCCAGTGAGACACACAATAGTCAAATTCAAAGTCTTATTTGATAGAAAATAACATACAAGAACATGAATGTATAAGCACACACAGTTTGCTACAGGGCTCCTTCAAAATCATTGCTGGTAAAACAGGATTTCTACTATGAACAAAGCAGCATACCTAGAGTCAGTTCTTTGTCAATTCAGCAACTCTCAATTCCATCAAACAGGGGCTATATTCCCAGGAATTCCCCTGGCAAATAACGTCCCTGAACCTGGGACGTTATCCAATTCCAACCTAAAGAAACTTACAGCAAAGGACAAGTGACTAAAGACAGAAGTCTCTCAGCGTTAGGAAGAGAGAAAGAAAGAGACAGACAATAGGAGCAAGCCAGCTTCACTTTCTCATGTGAGTAAACTGAGGAGAATTTATACCAGTCCTTAAGTTTGTGGGGACTGGAGTCAGGGTCCCTGGTGTGGGATTCAGACCTGCCTGCTCTCTCCTGCCTTCCTGCTCCTATTTGCATTGATTCTTATGGAGCCTCTTCAGGTTTACATGCTGAGTCCGGGGCTGAGTCCGGGACTGGTGGGTGGCTGCTTCTCCTGGGAACAAAAGGGAGACACCAGAGAGCCTTGGAGACACCAGACACCTTGGAAAGGCCACCCAGGGCAGGGGCATCAGCAGCTGACAGCTCTTTCAGCACCTAATGGCTCTCCCTAGCTCGCCCCGGGCACTTGTCCCCAAAGGAGACTGTGGTGCCATGCCTGGAAGGGGAACTGCTCCAGGATGCATCCCCAGCCTGTGCCCATCACAGGTGCTGGGATCCCTGAGCTGTCAGGGCAGAGGCTCCAGCTGATTGAGAAGCACTTGAGCTTGACTGCCCATCCAGCCCATTTACCTTTCTTCTATTGCCAACAGCTCCTGCCCACTCACCCTGAGGTACGGCTGGGCAACCCTGCCTGCTTAACCCTTGCTGCTTTGGATCTGACCTCATGGTCATGAGTCAGTGGATTGCCCAGGAGCAAGCTAGAGCTCTGCATTACACAGCAGTTCCTTTCCTCCAGGGGTTTTGTGGGAGTGTTCGTTTCTTCTCCAATAAGGTGCCTCTCTAGAATAGTGTTGGCAGGATTTTCATAATTTCTCAGATCTTTATTTACTGATAAACACTTATTTATCACCTGATCTGCATAGCCCAGGTATGGTATTAACCTGGTGTATTTAGATTCACTTACTTTTTATTCTGCATTACCAGGCTTGGTCCTTGTGAGATGTCTGTACTACTGTGAAGAAGTAGAAAGACGAACACAGCCAGTAAGATCTACAGAAATATATATGTATGAAAAGTATTCTCACAGTTTCTCACTCATGTAACTAACAAGCATAATGTCTGGCAGTTGTGAAGTCATGTTCCCTACACTACCAAATGAAGAACATAGCCCAGAGATGCACTATATTTTCTTACAGCAAAATAAACCTAAAATAGAAGGTGATGATCAACGATTAGATTGGCTCAGCCCTATGATGCCACTTTACCTTTTGGCTGTGGTTTTGCAAGCAAATGAGCTGATGGGATAGGAGTAGGTCTCACTCCTCCAGACCTCACCCTCCCTCCTACCTATGTGGTGCCAACCTCAACCTTGCAGCATCAGTGGGAGCTAATGAAAATAGCCAGCTAAATTATGCTTGGCAAGTTATTTTTGTTGGTGTAAATACCCCCCTCTATATTAAACCAATTTCCTACAGTGGATTTTAGAGTGGAAACTACAATGTTCATGGGAACAATCAATATACGGGACTCCTGATGCTATGAAGCCGAGACACAGTTGAGACACAGCTGAAATGCACGTGAAGGAGACATGGTGATGTTCAAAGGAGAGTGAGCTCAGAATTTAGGCTGCTGCTTAGAAATGAATAGATTTGTGAGAATAAGGGTACTCTCCTGGGAAAAAATATCATGGAAGTGGTTAAAGTGAGACACTCGATTTGTTTTTGATTCAGTCAGGTTTAGATTCAGCTGGGCTGCTGAGGCAGCAGGTCTGCAGAAGCAGTTGTTTCCAGCTGTTGACAAACAGCTGCGAGAGGAAGCTTTTTAGCTTCGACATCCAAGGTCCATCATACTTTAAACGTGGACCACATCAGTTAGGTTTGTACTCATGAGGCTGTATTCCAGTGGGCCACAGATGGTAAAAAACACATTCTAGTGCTCCAGCTATGGCCAGGAAGAAGGTTACATGCAAAACTCAGTCTATACTGGAAGTTTTATAGTATAAATCTAGTATAGCTATACATATAGTTATTGATTGAGTAACCAATGATAAAGGGTTGTGTGAATTGTATGGTTTATGTTGATATTATATATGAGTGTTTATGGTGACTCTAAACAGTCATTAATTTAACATGAAACTCCTGTATTGCTTAGTGCCTGGTGTATAACTTTATCTAACCTCGTGTTTGGAGGAGAGAGGAGTCAATATGGATTCCAGGAGGTCCCTTTCAGACCATGATTTACATATGTTCACGTGACTCCAGAGCAGAGCATCTCTTGTGCAAACTTCTTGCATTGCAAGAGACATGAAACACCCTGCCGCATCCTCCACGCACACCTCCACTTGCTCATCTATTCAGAACTTTGTGCCTAAATAATTTCTAACTGCTGTAATTTGTTCAAGTTATGTGGTTAGAGTAGGTGTTTTGTGGTTAATTTTGCCTGTGACAAACCCTGTAAGATTAGTCAAATGATGTAAAAGAACTCATCATAAATGTGCTATATGACATAACATATGGGCCCATAAAATATCATTTTAAAACCCCACAGAAAGGCAGGAAATTTGCAGAAGCACCCATAGTCCCTATACAAAAGCAGGAAGCTAGTTGTACTGGCTATAAAGCGTTCTGTATTGCAGGCAGGGTTTAATCCAATAATCCTGAAAATCCTCCAAACAAGCATGAAATACCTATGCTCAGAAAAAATTAAAGTACTCCAATGCCCCAAGGCTTGATTAGTCAGATAAGCCACAGCCTTAATGAGCCAAAGGAGAATAAAGACTCATCTTCAGTACCACAGGAACAATGGTCATCTCCATGACATTTGCATCACTTACGCAGGGTTCCTGCAAACAACGGCAAGGGGAAACAACTATTTGCTTGTCTTTGTCGATACCATTAACCAACTTGATTGAAACTCTCTCCTAGAAAAGGATAGCATAGACGTTTATGCACCTCCATATCTGATAGAATATATGATTTCCAGAGGAGGGACTTCCAGTGTCATAAAACCCAACCACACTTCACAGAAGAATTAGTTCAACTGATTCATAAATAACAGGTTATAAAACACACTTTCATCATACTAGATAATCCCCGAGTTGATGGGAATGCAGAGAAATCAAATCAAACCATGCCAAAAACCTGAAGGAAAACAGTAACTGCAACATTTAAATTAGCACAGATCCCAAAAGCTGAGCCTCTACAAATGCTTCAGCCAAGGTTAGCCTATTTGAATCAATGACTATGTGGCAAAGGTACCTTCAGAGCTAGGATACTCCAGACAACCTCAGACTCTTCGAGAGAGAGACCAATTTGCAAATAAACTAGGCTGCAAGTTGACCCATGTAAGACAGCATGTTGTTTAGCATTTAGGTTAAAAATCAAGTATGGTAAAGAGGGTTTGTATGCAGCAAATGGGCAGATCTATAAGTTACCTCATTACCAGCCTAGCTTTGGGATGAAGTATTCCCATCAGACAATATTGTTACTGAGACTCTTCCACTTGAAAATTATGGAAACCCAAGAGAGGAGCTGAACAAATGGTGACTGGGACTGTTGTAGCTGAGAGTCACTGGCTTGGTTTTGCTCTTGTTTTGTCACAAAAGATTCTGTAAGCTTTTAAGTTTTCTGCAATATTGTGTATGTCACATATGTTCTTCAGAGGGGTAAGCCAAGAAAGCTGTAGGCCTACTTTTAGGTCCTTTGATAAGCTTCAGCTCTTAAGATACTACATGAACCTAGGTTGATAGGTCCACATATACTGAATATGCCTTAGCAAGCTTTATGACAGTATATTAGCCTATACTGAAAGCATTGTTATAAAAAAGATGCAGAAGAACTGGAAAGCGTAACAGACAAAACACATCAGAAGCAAAGAGCTTTCCTACAGTGAGTCCTGGTTGACAACAGAATAGACAAATGAAACTAGCAATTTAACTGATACATGGTATGTTAGTGATTGATAACATACAGAAAGCAAGCAACTTGAAATCCTAATCTGCAAATGAACTCCAAACTTTTATTTGGACCTTATGCAGACATTTGCATCATAAGTACTCAGGTTGTTCTGAATGAAGTCAGAGTGGAAATGTGCTTGGGCACGTGGAAGCATGAGAAGAAACAGTAGAACAAAGACTAGAACAATGTCATATATTGTTACCTTAGGTCAGCAATTCACCTGCATCACAACCCAACCTATGCATCGTTTCATTCAATAACCAGATAGCAAGAAAATGAAACCATAAGATAAGATGACAGGAAGATAAAGGAACTGGCATGGAGCCAGAAGATAACTAGATAGAGAAAACAAAAGCAGAGCATTGACTCAGCAGTACTGCCTAAGACTCACATGGAGTGAAACTAAATATGGAGGCAAAAGATCACAGTAACTGTTGACTTTTAAAGGCTATATAAGACCTATCCAAAAGCAGTTTGTATTCAGGAATGAAGAGGATCTTAGGACATATAGAGAAGCCATGTCTTGTCCTACACGTCATGCACAAGTTGTCCTGGCCAGATTACTTGGAAACACACATACTGATACTCCTGTTGGTGAAAATATGAGTAAACAGAGTCAGCTGATTTACAAAGTTTAATAAAATCACTTTCCTTATCTGTATGGTCTTGTAGTGAGTTTTGTTTCATTAATTGCTGCATTAGTTGGCAGAGAATCCAAGTTGGGAAAGCAAGAGGAAATCTTTCCACCATTGCCTCTTCATCGTGAAAGGAAGTGGTTGGATCCATTCATTGAAAAAGAAAAAAGGTAGGAATCACACACAGCGACTGATAATTTAGACAGAGAGGAAAAAAAAAAAAGCCAATTTCTGTATAGTAATTGGTTCTATTGGTGTAGAGATTTGTAATAGAAGCATTAAGGTTGGTAAATATACATATGTGTCTGAAAGCATCAGCAGAAACAGTAACAGAAGGGTTAAAAGAATGGTGAGTGTTGGTGGCATAGAGGCCAGAGAGTATCGGTGAGTGTACTGGAAGATGAAGGACAGAACTGAAGATGTGAAGAGAGAATGTCCAGAAGAACAGGATTTGATCCATAAAATATCCAGAGACGGAGACACAAAGAGGAGTAAATCAGCAAAGTTACTTCAGGAAGGTTGGACAGGATGAAAAGACAAAAGATTACAATCACTGTCTCCTCCAGAAGTACCATGAAGAGTGAAAAGTACATTCAAAAACCAGTTCATTTTCCCCAGTCAAGCAAGATATGATGACCACTCTCCAGCTGGCATCCCTCGTCTTCCTTGTCATATGCGAGTAATCTTGGCCAGACCACAGATTCACTTAGCGGTCTGGCCAAGATGACTTGCATATGACAGGAACTTTTAGTGCTTGTGAGTTTGATAGTATAAGAGCATGAGTGAGAGTGAAATCAGTATTGTTTAAAACAAAAAGCACCTTACCTTTCTCATTTTGCTACGTTAGCAGCAACATAGACTGAAGGGTGGCTTATTGGATAAGGAAAATGGTAGGTTTGGGCAGACCAGATGTAGGTGTTGGCTGGTAATAAATAGGTTTAGAAATAAAGAAAAGAAAATAGAAGTAATGTGGTGGAGCACCCATTCATTCTCCTGAAGATAATTCCAGAGCTGGGGCCTAGTCATTGGATGGATAAAATGAGACCAGATAGTGCAGCCCTACCTGATACTGGGAAAGTTTTGATAGATATCGTGCTTTATACAAAATAGGTGAAAAGAAGCACATAGCATCTGCTTCCCAAAAGGGTACCCCTCTCGGAGTAAAACAGCATGTACTTACTCTCAGAGATGGAATAGTCAACTAGGAAATACAACATCATCATAATTACACTCTGCAGGTACCAAACCAGGGAATACAAGCTGAAGTTACAGACCTGCAGGTGCATTTAACTGCTGCTGTGCAGAAGAGCTGCAAGAGTATCAGAAANTGTTTTGTGGATCACTAACTCCTCTCACAATGGTCTCACAGGCTGCCCACTACAATGTATGTAGAAACTCTATACACCAGTGAAAGTTTCTCTACAACTGTAACTAAACTTAAAAAGTTTATGTGGCCCATGGGGTGTTGATTGATGAGAAGCTCAACATGAGCTGGCAGTGTGCGCTNAGAAGTAATGTGGTGGAGCACCCATTCATTCTCCTGAAGATAATTCCAGAGCTGGGGCCTAGTCATTGGATGGATAAAATGAGACCAGACAGTGCAGCCCTACCTGATACTGGGAAAGTTTTGATAGATATCGTGCTTTATACAAAATAGGTGAAAAGAAGCACATAGCATCTGCTTCCCAAAAGGGTACCCCTCTCGGAGTAAAACAGCATGTACTTACTCTCAGAGATGGAATAGTCAACTAGGAAATACAACATCATCATAATTACACTCTGCAGGTACCAAACCAGGGAATACAAGCTGAAGTTACAGACCTGCAGGTGCATTTAACTGCTGCTGTGCAGAAGAGCTGCAAGAGTATCAGAAACAGGTGGCAAGTCTGCAAGTTTTTAAAAGTTGACCATAGAAACCCAAGATGATGGTAATGCAACAGATAAAGCACAATGAATTTTTGCTGAATGAATTCTAGTATTGTGTCTGAGTAAAGCAAAACATAAGCTATAAGGAGGTTGATATCTTACATCAGTTTCACCCAAACCAGATGAGTCATCAGTCAGGCACTGGCCTTTCTGTAGGGAAGGACAGTTTCATGATAAATGGTTCTTCTCTTTCTTTTCTCTCTTCAGGAATTCCCTTCTTTTTTTATATTAGTGTGTTATGTGNAAAGTACATTCAAAAACCAGTTCATTTTCCCCAGTCAAGCAAGATATGATGACCACTCTCCAGCTGGCATCCCTCGTCTTCCTTGTCATATGCGAGTAATCTTGGCCAGACCACAGATTCACTTAGCGGTCTGGCCAAGATGACTTGCATATGACAGGAACTTTTAGTGCTTGTGAGTTTGATAGTATAAGAGCATGAGTGAGAGTGAAATCAGTATTGTTTAAAACAAAAAGCACCTTACCTTTCTCATTTTGCTACGTTAGCAGCAACATAGACTGAAGGGTGGCTTATTGGATAAGGAAAATGGTAGGTTTGGGCAGACCAGATGTAGGTGTTGGCTGGTAATAAATAGGTTTAGAAATAAAGAAAAGAAAATAGAAGTAATGTGGTGGAGCACCCATTCATTCTCCTGAAGATAATTCCAGAGCTGGGGCCTAGTCATTGGATGGATAAAATGAGACCAGACAGTGCAGCCCTACCTGATACTGGGAAAGTTTTGATAGATATCGTGCTTTATACAAAATAGGTGAAAAGAAGCACATAGCATCTGCTTCCCAAAAGGGTACCCCTCTCGGAGTAAAACAGCATGTACTTACTCTCAGAGATGGAATAGTCAACTAGGAAATACAACATCATCATAATTACACTCTGCAGGTACCAAACCAGGGAATACAAGCTGAAGTTACAGACCTGCAGGTGCATTTAACTGCTGCTGTGCAGAAGAGCTGCAAGAGTATCAGAAACAGGTGGCAAGTCTGCAAGTTTTGATTTTAAAAGTTGACCATAGAAACCCAAGATGATGGTAATGCAACAGATAAAGCACAATGAATTTTTGCTGAATGAATTCTAGTATTGTGTCTGAGTAAAGCAAAACATAAGCTATAAGGAGGTTGATATCTTACATCAGTTTCACCCAAACCAGATGAGTCATCAGTCAGGCACTGGCCTTTCTGTAGGGAAGGACAGTTTCATGATAAATGGTTCTTCTCTTTCTTTTCTCTCTTCAGGAATTACCTTCTTTTATATTAGTGTGTTACCATGTGTGCATCAACTCCTTTTTACTACCTCACTGCATGAATAGTCTTCTCTCTCAAGACAGTGCCATCCTGCTTTCATGTAGTTTCATATCAAAGTTTTCACATCAATAGCAGTTTCTTTTAAAAAGTTAATGACTATTTTGTATCAGGATGTGTCAATTCTTTTAGGCAGAAAGGCACAAATGTGCTCAAGAAAAATAGTTATTTTATATCTTCTCTGTGAGGGTGGTGAGGCACTGGAACAGGTTGCCCCACAGAGGTTGTGGAGGCCCCCTTGCTGCCAAGTGTTCAAGACCCGGTTGGATGGGGCTTTGGGCAACCTCTAGTGGGTAGCAGACGTTTGGGACTAGATGATCTTTGAGGTCCCTTCCAACCCAAACCATTCTATGATTCTATGAAATGCCAGCCCCTGTAGTGGACTGCTGGGAATGGTACTGGGAGAACTGTACCACTTATTTGCACCTCCGTACTTTTAAATATACAGAAATAGCACATCTGCTAACACAGTTGCTAAAGAAGGAAACAGAGTGGGAATGGGGTCCAAGGTAGAAAGAAGCTGTAAGACAATTAAAATTGGCAACATTTCAAGCTGCAAGGGTAAAAATGCCCAATTCAACACATCCTTCTTAGCTACCGTGCCAACAGCACAGGCAATAGCCTTGCCATGAAAAACATCAGAAAGGCAAGCTCATCCCAAAAACCAATCAGCCCTGAATCAGATGATACAGTTCATGTTTGGACAAAACAAATATTCCAGGTATATGTGGTCAGAGACCCTAAAATCCCCCTTAAGGCATAGCTTATCGGGATCATTGGCAGGAAACAGTTTCTTAAACATGTGTTGCCTGAACCAGCAAATACTCCTGAAACCTCATCTCTCGGCCCGTTGTNGCTCAAGAAAAATAGTTATTTTATTAATATCCCAGCAAAGGTGATAGCAAGTTATAAAATCTTATATTCCTTCTGCTCCTGGGAACTTTCAGATGACACAGCATCAGGTGCACTCCTGGAGATGGCACGGCATGCTATGCAGATCTCATCCATGGTGAGGTTGGCCTGCTCTGTGCTCACCTGCACTCTTAGCGAGTTTGGCTCACAACAGAGATTCATCAGCCCTGATAGCAATCAGATTTGGGATGTGGACTTAGCTTTGAAAAATCCCTTGGCAATACACCCTAATATCCTTATCCCATTGATAAACCTACAGTTCCTAGGATCAATATATGCAATTGGTGATCAAAGACACACAGTATTTCAAGAGGACAGAACAATACACTACACATGTGCTTATGATTAAACACATTGATTAATTAGACAATGATTAAATACACATCTGTTAGGGTTGAGCAATGGTCACATGGCAGTCATGATACAAGGCCAAAGCCTGGATTAGATGTTTTGTGGATCACTAACTCCTCTCACAATGGTCTCACAGGCTGCCCACTACAATGTATGTAGAAACTCTATACACCAGTGAAAGTTTCTCTACAACTGTAACTAAACTTAAAAAGTTTATGTGGCCCATGGGGTGTTGATTGATGAGAAGCTCAACATGAGCTGGCAGTGTGCGCTTGCAGCCCAGAAAGCCAACCGTGTTCTGGGCTGCATCAAAAGAAGTGTGAGCAGCAGGTCAAGAGAGGTAATTCTGCCCCTCTACTCCGCTCTGGTGAGACCTGTCCTGGCTCTGGCGAGGACAGAGTTAATTTCACAAGGAGCCAGGCCAGGTGAGGCCCGGGGCTATTCCATACCATGTGACGTCATGCTCACCATAAAAGGGGGCTAGTCGGGGAGGGGCGCGTTGGGTGCAGCTCCAGGGTGGGCTGAGGGTCTGGTCAGCCGTGGGATCCTGGGATCGGTAAATTGTTTTCTGTTATCACCTATTGTGTATCTCTGTTATCAGCACTGTTGTTGATTGTTTCCCTCTCCCTTGCTGTCCCAGTAAACTGTCCTTACCGCAACCCACAGGGCT
>VXBL01000960.1:1121937-1185291 GCA_013400195.1 Aramus guarauna | reverse complement strand
GTACTTTTAAATATACAGAAATAGCACATCTGCTAACACAGTTGCTAAAGAAGGAAACAGAGTGGGAATGGGGTCCAAGGTAGAAAGAAGCTGTAAGACAATTAAAATTGGCAACATTTCAAGCTGCAAGGGTAAAAATGCCCAATTCAACACATCCTTCTTAGCTACCGTGCCAACAGCACAGGCAATAGCCTTGCCATGAAAAACATCAGAAAGGCAAGCTCATCCCCAAAACCAATCAGCCCCGAATCAGATGATACAGTTCATGTTTGGACAAAACAAATATTCCAGGTATATGTGGTCAGAGACCCTAAAATCCCCCTTAAGGCATAGCTTATCGGGATCATTGGCAGGAAACAGTTTCTTAAACATGTGTTGCCTGAACCAGCAAATACTCCTGAAACCTCATCTCTCGGCCCGTTGTTGCATCCATGTTACAACAGGCTTGGAGTGGGAGTAATCAGAGGCAACACAAACATCAGAGGTACATTTGCCCTTAATAAGATAAAACCAAAATACACAGCACTGCAGAATGGCAGTGATTGATTCTGCATACCTGATTCTGATGCAATGGTGCCTACACCATTTATAGTTATTATTATACTGTAGTTATAACCACTAGCCTGCTTGTGGTGTGTGGGTTGTTGTTGTTGTTGCAGTCTTAGATGCACATCTAAAAATGGTTCCAGTTCTGATATCAGTTACAGGCATCCTCAACAGATTCTACATGTGGTCGAATAACATGTCCCTTATGCAATGTTTGAATTACCAGGTTTTGGCTTTCTTCAATATTTGGCTGCAACACCTACCATTTGTCTGAAGAAATACACTTTACTAGCACAAACAATTTGCTGCTTGCATAATGAAAGTCTTAACAGCAAAGCATTGCAATCAGTCTGGTGACAATGGTACCAACATTAATGGTCCAATTCATATAATTATTACAGAAAAAAAGCCACATTAATTAGCAGGTAGAACAGTTGTACAGAAACTTCCTTGTATCTACCCCTGTTCTCTGGTGTTAGACTTGCCCTTCCACTGCCCCTCTGACCCCAAGGGCTGACAGTAACAACTCTTACTTGAAGAGGAGGGTTATGGTGATTCATTGGTGTCCCTTGTTCTTCACTGGGGGAAATCTGATGTTGATGGTGGGGACTTCCTCCTCACTCTAGGGTCTGTGCTTGGATTTATTTTTATATATTTTGTAACAAGCACCACATCTTCCTCTTTCTTTATTGCTTCACAATTCCTTATTTTAACAAAATTCACTATCTGAGGTTTAGTTTATATTATGTTGGATACTTGCTCTTTGTTCTTTTTGTTATCCTTAAAACTGGTTTTATCCAGTTCCCAAGGCTGCATTCCTTTAGTGACCACTAATTGACCACCACCGGTGATTTGTTTATAACCCTGGGGCCTCTGGTATCATCTGGTGCCTGTACTTTCAAGGCCCCTGCTATCATCCTGCACTTATACTCCTCTACCCTTCTAGGTCACAGACATTTCCCTCTACACAGAATAATGACCTATATTCACTAACTATAGTTACAGAAATACATCAAATTTACTATAACTGTATAGCACACAATTGCACAAAGCTAACTAAAGTTAAAACAAATTAGGTATTGTTATAGGTAATTTGATTGTTAGGCAACTGCTGTTACAGCTAAGCAAAGCCCCAGACAGGGCAAGACAAGCCCAGAAAAACAACTGTTGACAAATCCCAGCCTTGAAGCGGTACAAAACTAAATCACAGCCTCTAGCCTCTGTACCAGCAATGGCAACACCACTTCACCTGGGCTACAGGGCTACACTGTCAAGATACAGTTTCCTGACAGCATTTCCATTTGTGACTCCAGGAGTTTTACATCCATCAACATATAATTCCTTAGCATCAACATATCATTCCTGTTTTCTCTGATGTAGCTTAACATACTTTAACAATATAGTATCTTGAGAGTGTTATCTGGGGGTAGACTCCTAATAGTTTCAGCACATTCCAATATGGTCCTCCTCTAGCGTTAATGACTAGATGCTTTCATGTTCTAGCAACTTTCAGAATTCACTTAATACACTAATGGTAAAATAATACATGCATACAACTCTTTTTTCAACTACTTGTCCTTAATATCTATCTAATTATGGCATGTTACTGGTATGAGTTTAAATGTGATTGTCTTCAGGTTATGATACCATGCCCTTAGTAATGAAGGACTAAAACATCAATGTCAACTGTAAAAGAATACCATTTGGGTAGAAAACTTTGAAGTATGAATGTATAATTTCAACACACGCAAAATTTGGTTCACTGTCAGAAGTTCAATGTTAAGTGGAAGATGATGCATTGGATGTGCAGCCCTGAACATCCATGGGGACAGGTAATCCCAGCATGCAGGCCTCAAAGTGATTTTAGAGATCATGAAGTGATAAAAATATGGGTGGTTTGAGATTCAGAATATTGTGTGCAGGGAGTACAATTCTGGATATTTGCTTGAGCCAAAAGGTAGTAGAAGTCAGGAGATAGGAAGATTATTTCAAATAAGGATCCATGTAAAGAGATTGATAAATGGATGAGTCAGTCTGGGAACCATTTGTGGATCAGACATGTGAAAGCTTGTCAGGGACAGGAACAGGAAACCGAATGAAAGAATGGTGGATCTGACTGTTAGAGAAACTGTCAGCATGTGATACAATCAGTAACGGCAAATATCAGTGCCCAACAGTTACATGAAGATCAAGAAAACAGGAAAGGGAAAAGATGACAGATGAATAAATAAACATATATGACATGATAACTGGAAACATACCCCACATGTGCGACTCCACAAGTCACTGACTCAGCTGGAGGCCTTTGCTTCAAAGGTTTAGTGACCACAACCAGCCTCCAAGGTCTGAGGATGAAGCAAAAGTTGCAAGTGCTGAATGACCTTCAGTCATCCTCACAGCGCAAGTGGTGCACGAAACCTAAACCGTTGCAGAGACATTATAGAATACAGTCAATAAGAGTGGGAAGGACTGAAATTACCAGTTCTCTCTGATCTTGACAATTTTAAGAAGCTCCAGCTGATTGGCATCTGGGATTTAGTTCTTCCAAACTCTCTTTAGGAATGAAGATGCTGTTCATTATGCCCTTAACTTCACTAGAAGCTCCTTCAGAGGGAGGTATTTTAATCTGGATAACTGAGATGTATCAGGAATGGTCAGAGATGTAAGAGAAAATAAAGTACAAGATTGAAAGAGTAGGAATGATAGAAGTGAAGGTGCCCCTTTGAATATGTATATATGCAGAGGTTGGGGACACAGTTTGCATTTGAAGTTGTTGACAGAACACAATTTGCAGAATAAAGCTGAAGGTCCATCTATATAGAAATGCCATAATGAAAAATGAGTACATGCAGCACGGTTCAAACATACGGACTACTAAGAATATTCTGCTGGTTTATATCTCTTACATAGCAATGTTATTCATTGCAAGGCGAGGACTCGGAAGACTGGCGAGGAGTCAAGGACACGACTTGGCGTGCACGATCAGGTCTCAGTTCACAAAGCGAACATCCTGCCTCTGCTGATAATCATCAGTTCACAGTGGCCCCAGCTTCTAATTACTGCAACATTTGAATTGTTTGATGTGCAACCACGTGACCATGATCATACAAAATCTGCTGTCAAAAAGAAAAGAGTACGTAAGTGGAGGCAGGGACACCCCTGAGCTGAGCCTCAACTGGCTGCCTGCCCCGATGGCCTGCTTTTCCCGTGGGCAGCGGGGCAGGGCTGGCGGCCAAGGCTGTGCTGCTGCCCCAGCCACCAGCGTCCCGCACCACTGGGACATCAGCCCCTGGATGGGGTCAGGGTCAGGCCCAGTGAGGGGAACCAGGGTCAGACACAGCCCCAGGATGGCCGGGCAGGGTCCTGGGGACGGGCCAAGGCTGGGCCAGGACATGAACCTGCGGGTTGGTGCAGCTCAGTGGGGCCCATGGCTGGGCAGGGCAGGGCTGTGGGGAGCTGGAGATGGGCACTGCCACGGTGAAGATCATGGAAATAACGAGTGTGTCTGCCTTCACTACTCTGAGAATTATGGAAAGCCGGTGCAACGGATCAGTAACATTGTTTGTGTTTCAAGATTCTGGAAACAACACTGATGGAGGTTTTGATTGGAAGAAAATGAACTCTATGTGGACTAAAAATGATAGTAACCTGAACTGGAGAGTTTATTCAGACTCAATCTTGTTAAAAATCAACATAACATAGAGCAATTATAATGGAATCTTGACATCTAGATGAGCTGAAACACATGAGCAAATCATGCTGTAGACTGATATTAAAATGAGTGTGGGACCTCAGGACAGAGCGGAAATTGAAACCAGGATGTGTTTAGTACATGTTACCTCCATTATTTAACACCACCCTCAATAAGCACTTGCAGTCCTAGTGCCAAAATCCTACCCTTCTTTGTTCTTCACCTCAGATTATACTTAATTATCCATTTTTCTTTCCCTGAGACCACCTTTTCATTGTCTTATACATGCCTCCTTGTTTCTGCCCAGATTCCTCTCAAAATAAACAACAGTCCCCATATTACTTCTTCCTCATTGGCCTTAATTCTGCTACTCCTGCTTCTCAACCTGGTGTTTCTAACACTGTTACCTCAACAATTTTGGCCCAAGACAGTGTAACTGATCCAATTTGTGGATCGTGTCAGACTTCAAGTAGAGTAGGCGTGCATCCCGACACTACCTTCCAACACTTAATTCATGGTTATGTTTCATTTATGTCATATGCTTTCTAAATAGAACAATTCCCCTTTATCTTTGACTCTCTTACTTTTTCAGAGTCCTTTTCCTGTCCGTATTTCAGCCATGGCAGACATCAAGGCTCATTACACCCAGTTCCTGTTTGCATCATCCTGCTGGCCACACTTCATTATAGGCAGCTGTTGTTGCATACTATACTCAGCTCTTGACCAAGGAGAGGCCATGCCCAACAGTGGAGGAAGGGGGCTGGGATGCCACACGAACAGCACTGGGGTGAGAGGCACACTCTGGTAGCTAGGAATCTGGAGAAGGCAAAGGTCAAGGATCTCCAAAAGATTAAGCACTGAGTGGCAAAGAAACCATAAAGCCTTGGGCCACAAGAAAAACAAGATGCAATTAGCACCCCAAGCCCATCTGCTGCAACAGACTCCTGATCTCTCTGTTGTAATGGGAAGTTGTGAAGCGTGCATGTGTGTGTATGTGTGCAAAGGTAATTAGAAACAGCATAATATTGAGCTTGTCTTAATAAAGAAACAAGTTTGAATTCCTCATTTGCATTACATCTGTTGGGCTCATGAAACCTGCTTGGCATGTTGAGGAGAAGGATATTCTCCTCTGTAGCAATTGATTTTGAGATCACAGAATCATAGAATCATGGAATATCTCAAGTTGGAAGGGACCCATAAGGATCATTGAGTCCAACTTCCTGCTCCTCACAGGACTACCTAAAACTAAACCATATGACTAAGAGTGTTGTCCAGATGCTCCTTGAACTCTGACAGGCTTGGTGCCATGACTACTTCCCTAGGTGGCTTATCCCTGTGACTAACCACCCTCTCAGTGAAGAACCTTTTCCTAACGTCCAGTCTGAACTTCCCCTGACACAGCTCCATTACATTTCCTTGTGTCCTATTGCTGGTCACCAGAGAGAGATCACCACCTCCCCTGACACTGCCTTCCTTGAGGAAGGTGTAAATTGCCATGAGGTCACCCGACAGCCTTCTCTTCTCCAAGCTGAACAAATCAAATGACCCTAGCTGCTCCTCATAAGTCTTGCCCTCAAGGCCTTTCACCATCTTGATCACTTTCCTCTGGACACCCTCTAATAGTTTGATGTCCTTCTTGTGTGGAGGGACCCAAAACTCTGCACAGTACTGGAGGTGGGGCCGCATCAGTGCAGTGCAGAGTGGGATGGTTACTTCCCTCGACTGACTGGTTATGCTGTGCTTGATGCACCCCAGGACACTGTTGGCCCTTTTGGCTGCCAGGGCGCACTGTTGACTCATATTCAACTTGCTATCAACCCAAACCCCCAGATCTCTTTCCGCAGGGCTGCTCTCCAGCCTCTCGTCCCCCAGTTTGTATGTATAACCAGGATTGCTCCATCCCAGGTAGAGAATCCAGCACTTGCTCTTGGTGATTGCCCAAGCTCTGCAGTCTACCCAGATCTCTCTGTAAGGCCTCTCTTGCCCTCGAGGGAGTCCACACCTCTTCCTAATTTAGTATCAGCGGCAAACTTACTTAATGTACATTTGACTCCTGTGTTCAGATTGTTTATAAAAACATTGAAGAGCACTGAGCCTAGAATTGAGCCCCAGGGGACCCTGCTGANTGGGCCTAAACCACGTCAACATGGGACCATGGAAATTTGTGAGAGAAACTTTGAGGTTCTTTGGAATAAAATGGGGATGATGCATTGCCACCTCAGTGGTTCACCTGTATCACAGCACAAGCTACATGGTTTCATTCAGTAACCAGATGATAGCAAGAAAATGAAGCTATTTGATTGGTATCCCTGGCTCCTAACAGCTGCTAAAGGATTGTGCCAGGACATGGTGACACCTGTTATGGAACTGAGAAGCGTAACAGTATGTGAGATATTCTGGATGGCAAAACCTGTGATCCCCAGGGATGATTCCTGTGGTCAGGGATGATTCCTGTGATTGTTCANATTTGACTCCTGTGTTCAGATTGTTTATAAAAACATTGAAGAGCACTGAGCCTAGAATTGAGCCCCAGGGGACCCTGCTGATGACTAGCCACCAGCCTGATGTAACCCCATTCACCACAACTCCTTGAGCCTGACCTGTCAGCCAGTTGCTCACCCAAAGTATCATGGACTTGTCTAGCTGTGTGCTGGACATTTTGACCAGGATACTATGAGATTTGTGTTGTGCTGAGAGTTTGGTTATTGTCCCATGGTGGCACATGGTCTCATTTCCCCTGCTGTGGGTCTGTTGTCTCTGGCTATTCTTAGATTTCCTCTTACACATGTGTCCTGGCTCCGGCTAGGATAGGGTTAATTTCACAAGGAGCCAGGCCAGGTGAGCCAGGCTGGCCGGGGGATATTCCATACCATGTGACTTCATGCTCACCNGTGCCAGGACATGGTGACACCATGTATGGAACTGAGAAGCGTAACAGTATGTGAGATATTCTGGATGGCAAAACCTGTGATCCCCAGGGATGATTCCTGTGGTCAGGGATGATTCCTGTGATTGTTCACTCAACTCTTGGTCAGATTTTCTCTAACACTGTTGTGGTGTAACCCCTCCCTCACCCCCTTCTTGAGCTGCTCAGTGTGATTTCTCCCCCTTTTCCTGGGCCATGTGCCAACCTAGAATCAGTTGGGTGTGGACTGGGAAAGGCAGTAAAACCAGAGCATTAGGTCACCCCCTTATCGTGCCTGGCTCTTGCTTCCCCTATGGCTTGGGAACCATAATGACAATCAATCACCTCCTGACAAGCTGGTACATCTGTACCTGGGTCCTGGCCCAAAAAGGGGTGTGAGAGAATGAAAGGGTTAATGTGTGTTCATGTCTCAAACATTGTGGCGGGAAACAGTTACGGTCTGCACTGGGATAATAAACCACAAACTAAAGGCTGGTCAGCACAGAACATGGTGGGCGTGTTGGAGGATGCTCAGCTCCGCACTCTGATCACCACATAGGGCCAAAGGTCATATGGAGCTCATTTAAGGAAGGGGCTCATGACCACCTGAAAGATCACCTGAGATCACCCACCCTCATGGAGAAAGATCAAGAACATTCTGGAACAAGAACCAGAGAAGTCCTCAAGGGGCTGACTGGCACAGTTAAGAGGACCATAAAAGACACAAGCCCCAACAGCCTGTTGCACGTGCCCATCAACGAAAGATTGCCATGTCTATCATCATCATTGCAGGATCTAAGGGTGGTGATACCTTTCTCTGTCTCTCCACCTTCCTCTTCCCTCTTGCTTCTCTTTCCTTTTCTGCTTACAAATGTTTCAATAAGAGGCCCTATCACCTACCATTATGCTTTCAAAGTTCAGGTTGCTTCTACTATAAATAAAACGTGTAATCAATTGTTTGGTGTAGTTTCACCTTAATTTAGCCCAAGGGAATTACAAAACTGCTATGGCTCCTTGGGTTATCCAGGTTGGGTCATGACAGGAGGTTATACGAGCACTGCAAAATCTAGGAAGTTCTGGGTCTGCACAACTAGTGGAAAGTAGTTTGCTACTTTTGAGCTGGGCCAAAGTGGAAAAGTCATCTCGGATCCTATAAATACCGATTCTAAGCACGACTCTCTGAGCTCTCCTGGATCTCAGCAGACTGTGAGCAGCATCTCCCCTGAGCTGGGACACCTCTCAGGCACAAACTCCTTGAGGACCCTCTGCCGACAGAAGGTCAGGGCGAGTCAGCCTCCTTGAGTCTCAGCTGAGGGATCCCGATGCATCTGAGTACTCTAAACTCGAAGATGGAAATTTTAACTATAAGCTAGCTTTCTTCATCCACTGCTCTACCTATCTATGTGTTTAAATATACACATTTGCCTTCACGAGTATGGGTGTCATAAATCACTGGGCCCAAATATTTCTGTCTGTCTGTGTGTACCTACATGTTTTGTGTTTACATATATATATGTACCTACACACTTTAAGATACCTTATAGTAAGCTACTGTGAATCTTATCATCTTCAAATCTGTAATTAAATTGCTGTTTTGATCATAATATATTTTACTGAATTACTTGTAAATCTTTGAATTAGTCAATCATTGAGTGCTGCTAAAATCCAACCTTTGATTTACCTCATACTATCAATAAATTCTGAATTCACTAAATCATAACCGTGTCAAAACATTTTCATCTGTGACAAACACACAGCTCATGCTAAGGCCTGATGTATTCTGGGAGCAGCACCACTAGGCCAAAGCCAGAGCAACACCAGGTAGGCAGGACGCATTGGAAGGAAGAGATAAAGATAATTATGCAGCCATTACCACCCACAGCTTACTGTCTCCTGCAGCTGGAATTTTTGCATATTGAATTTCTGGCAGCCTCTTCAGAATCTCTTATTTTATGGAAGCGGTAAAGACCACACTTCCAAATTAAGATGTATAAATAGATCATCTTATCCAAAAGGTTTTTGAAGCAGATCCAACAGCAGCTGGACTGCTAAGGCCTTCGTGTTTCCCAGTGTGATACAGACATAGGGAACGTGGGCACCCTCACCATCAGCTAGAGCATCGGCCTTCATTGTTGTTCCTCTGAGGGCTGAGTGGATGACTCAGGTACTTTTAAAAGTTTACTAAGAATTTCATCCGATCTGCAGAAGGGGTCCAGGTGACCAAAAGTCTAGTTAACTGACATTTTGGGTAATGGGAAAGCTATGCCAATTGCTAGAAATTCTGTGTAACAGTAAGCTATGCTGATTGGTAACATTTTTATACAAGAATAAAGCTCTAATCATAACTACAAAGTTGTGGCCAGTTCTCACTCTACCAAGGATCCTTAAAAGATCTGTCAGCGTAGGGTTGGGTGACAACTGGCCTGGAGCCAGCAGGTAACTAGAAAGGGAAAACAAAAGCACAGCATTGACTCCGTACCTTTCCTAAGACTCGCACAGAGGCAAAAGATCACAGTAACCGTTGACTCCAAAAGGTTATATATATATATGGCTTATCCAAAAGCGGTTTGTTCTCAACAATGAAGGGGAACTTGGGACATACAGGGAGGATTCAGCAGAGGATTCAGCAGCTGCCTTGTCCTCCATCACATGCCAGTCCCTTATCCTACATGTCACATTGAAGCACTTGGAGACACGCATCCCGATACTTGTGTGAGTGAGCAGTCAGCTCCTTTATAAACCTTAATAAAAATGACCATACAGTTATATATCGAGCTTTGTTCCCCTAAGTGCTACTCAGGATGTGTAACTGAAGGTATGATCTATTCAGTATAGGCTTGTCACCTGTTTAAAACTTAAACGTAGACCTTTTAAACAGATCATAGCCTTCTGGTAAGTTTGTGATGTGAAATTTATCTTTAAGTACTGTACTGCTTACGTATCTTTTCCTTGCACATTAAATGTCTAACTTTTTTTCCCCCATTACTTCTTAGCTTTTACTACAGAGCCTTTATCAGTCCCCAGCTGCTCTAATTGCAGGCTCCCCTTATAGTCCCAACTGGTCCACAATTCATGGTGGGGAGTGAAAAAAAACCTATTTTTCTTAGAAATTGTGATGTGCCTGAAGCAGGGAGCTGCGGGAGCTCTCTGGGGACCCGGGCAGGGAGGCAGGCAGGCAGGCAGGCAGGCAGGGAGGAGGGGCTCGGTCTGGAAGGATTTCAGAAGCCGAATGTGATCGCGCTGCACAGCTCCCTGCCGGTGGCACGGTGAAACCACGGACAAACTTCGTCCTCCCAGGGGCACCGTCCAGCCGCAGCGGCTGAAGTGCACACCGCTGCCTTCGTACCGCTTCCCGGCTGGGCTGGCGCAGCGCGGCCTGGCCTGCTCAGGCCCCGGGCCCCAGCCCCTCAGCCCCGAGGACACCGCACGGCCCGCCCGGCGCTGGGCAGAGCGGCGGGAATCGGCGCCAGAGCCCCCGCCTCCTCGCCCAGCTCCGCGGAGGGTCCCGCCCGGGGCGGGCCTTGGTGCCCGCCCCCTCCCCCTGGCCGCCGGCGGTAGCGGTCTCCTTCCGCCTCTCACCGGAGCCAACAGCCGCTGGCTCCGCCTCTGTGCGCGGAGCGACTGCCCGGCCGGCCGCCCAGCGCTCGGTGAGGACGGGCAGCGGCGGGGAGGGAGCGGGAGCAGGCCGGGCGGGCGGCGGCGGTTGGGGGGTGACCCACGGTGGGAGAGCTGCTCGCCGGGCGGGCGGGGAGGGAGTTGCCGCCCCGCCGCCCCTCCGGCGGGGCTTGGGGTGGGTGGCGGGGCTGTTTCCTCGGGCTCGGCCGTTCCCGGCTCCTCCTTGGGGTAGTGGGGGAGGCTGCGGGCGGAGCCGCCCGGGGCCGCCGGCAAGCGAGGACACTGCGGTCGTCTGCCGGGGAGGCTGCGGGCCCCTCTTGAGGCGGCCGGCGGTCCTGTCCTGACCGTCACGGGCGGCGCTGGGCAGAGGCGGGGGGTACCTGAGGTGTAGCGGGTCGGGCGCTGTGCCGCGCGGCGGCCGGCAGGGAGGTAGCGGCTCGTCTCGCAGAACTGATTAACATCAACTAAGTGTCCTGCGAGCGGCTGAGCAAACGCGATGGGAGCTGCAGGCGCACTTTTCGGCCGAGCTGTTTGTCCCCAGAGACATCCCCCGCCCCTGTCACGTTGAGCAGAAGTTTATTTACTGTCCTTCTCTGTAAGGTATGGCAATCCAGGGAGATAGGACTGAAAGAAATTATTAAAAAAAAAAAAAAGCTTTCAGGGTTGTGGACTGTCAGTGTGAGGAAGAGATGTTTTGAGTCCCTTGTGTTTAAGTTCTGTGATGCAAGTCCAGTGTTTGCCTGTGATTTTTGCTTCAGCCTTTCAGGTGGACACCACAAGGTATGTGTAAAGAGCCAGTGCTCGTCCTTGTGTAAGAGGGACACCTGCAGTCGAGTACTGTGGTTGAACTGCCAAACCTGTTTATATAACTAAAGGGGAAAAAATGTTTTTAAAGAGACGTAGGTTGCTATTTCTGCTTTGGGTAGTCAGAGTAGTGTAGTTGAAAGGATTACCTAGCTTATTCCATCTGCAAAGGCAGATGGAAAGGTGAGAAAAAAAGGCAAGTACCCCATCAACACTGCTTTATCAACTTTTTTCACATGCTTCAGGAAATACACTTCATATGGGCTTGGTATTGGTGAAAACTAGAGGCATCAGCTAGAACGTGAGCAGGTTTTCCCAGCACTGGATATGTTTCAGAAGCCTGTAGGAATGCTGGGGGTTGTTTTCCTAGAAGTTGTTATGAGGTTGACTCAACTCTTTCTAGGAGCTCTGTGGTGATGTCAGGCCTTTCCCTCTCTTAACTAGCCTCCTGGGATGACTTAAAAATAGAACAAAACAAACCCAGCTCATCGTGACTCCTGGTAAATATTTTCTAGCTGTTGCATCTGAGAACGATGGGAGTAAAACATCAAAAGCTCCTTAACTGGGCTCTTATCACCCGATTTCCTTGAATTAACCAGCCAGTGTTCCACAACATTTAGATAGACAGAGAAAGGTCTTTCTCTGGCAGAGAAAGCAGACCTGTGTTAATGATCACTTATATGTTACTGTCTGCAAAATTAAAGTCTTTACTCTCGATAGCTGTGCCAGTATAAAAGTTCCCAAGTCTCAAAGCAAAGCCTTAGCCAATGTGCGGGGTAGTTCTGGTGGTGTTTATCAGGAACCGTTAGTTCTCTGTGTGGCTCACTGCGGTGAGTCGGGTGGTGCTTCAGCATTAAAGGATGAAGCCCTCTTTTGTAGTTCAAGCTTAAATAGTATTTTTGTTCTAGGAAACAGTATAGTCTGGTGTTTTGGCAGCAAAAAACATTACAGCATGCTTCATATCAAGTCTGTTATGAGATGTTTCAGTTTCCTGCTTAGTAGTAACCAAAATGGTTTCTCCAGTTCATTGATCTGCCAAGTTTTTAGAAAACTTTTGGTTTGTCATTTTGGTTCTGTTTTCTACTTAAAGCAAAGATGCTTTTTTGTTCCTCCCTGTTCCTACCACTCTTCAACAAAAATAATTATAGATCAGTACAAGAGACTGTCCTTCAAATGCTGGCTTTTTAAAAGCCAGCAAGTTATTGCCTTATGTGTTTTCTGCAAGCAAATGTGTTTTGGTAGTAGAATATTTCTATGCCTGTTTCTAAAAATTACACAAAGCAATGTTTCCTTGCTCTCTTGTTTGCCTTTTTTGTACGGAAAAACAAAAAAATCAAAAGGAGCCTGTTGTGTTCTCTTAGCCACTTCTGATGGAGTACAGGTGTGGTGTGTGCTCCTCAGGCAGTCCTTGCCAGGCCTGTTGCCTGTAAGGGACCAGCTGAGCTGCTTACTATGACCTTCTGAGCCACCAGCTGGGTCTGCTGACTTTTGGTTGTGGGCTGTGAATAAGGGAAGTGGTTTCTTAAATCCTGTATGTGCTGAATTTGCTCATGTTCGTTTGCTGCAACCATGACCAAAGTATCAGCGGGTTGCACATGGGTGACTTTGTCACAGTGTTTGTGGTATCTCCTGATCCTAGTCAATGCAATAATTAACCTGTTGGTTTGATGTTGAGCCTTTCTTCTCTTTGATGACTAATAATCAACAAGTGGGCACAGGAGAGAGATCAATACTCCCCACCCCCTGATTTAAAAGGAATCAGGAGGGAAGGCTGAAAACAGCAAAGAGAGAATAAAGGAAGTAGAAAACCAAGGTGCCATTTGGCTACCTTCATTCCTAGAGCAGCTCGTGCTTTCCTAAGCCTCACCATGAGGGCTTGTGAGAAACTGCAGAGCCTGCTGGTGACTCTTAAGAGGAGGGGAGAAAAAAGAGACAGGAAAAATGGTGAAAACACACTTTATGGTTGTTAACATTAAGTGATTGCTATTCTTTGCCTTCATAAACTGATACTGGACACTAATAAAAGGAAGCTGTTGCTTCACAACAGATTGGACTTCACAACCTGCCAGATCTTCTGATGTGTTGTTAGTAATCAGGGACATCAGAGACTGTTCAGTGATATTGTTGGTACAGGTCATTGCTGCTGTAGTAAAAGTTGCACTTGCAGCCTAATGACTGTTGTCCCTTCTAGGAGCAAAGACCAGTGAGGAACTCCTGTTCTTCCAGTGGGTGCCACACATCTGTCTGAAGGGACGCACTAACAAGATTCCTGAAGTAAGTGGTCTTACCTTTTTTTTTTAAAAAAAGGTTGGAAATATGGAACCTATTTTATTATCAATAGTCTGGTTCATCCTGAAGCACCACGAGTAGCAGCATCAGTGCAACTGCAGATGTAGAAATGGGCAAGAAAATGGAGTTTGGGAAAATGTAAGCTTCTCAACCTGTTTTTGCCACTCAAAAGTATTTCTAAGCTATACTTAATACTGTTATAGCTGCAGTTTTTCAAAGGACTTGAGTACTTTACCATTGCTGACAGGGAATGGATTATTACTTTTTCACACCTTTGATTGCTAGGCACTGCTAGGGTCTTTCCAACTATTATTTGTGTTTCTGATTAATGAGAGTTGCAGATTTTCAACAGTTTTGAAACTGCAAAGTGCAGTGAAAATGTAAACCTGTAGGATTTGTAAATGTAAAGCTGTAGGATTTTATACTTGGAGGAATTGAAGGGAAGGCCATTTAATGAGTGGAAGTGTTGATAATGTGATTTACATATACAGGAAACTTCACAAATCAACAGAGAAGAAAGGCCTTATCATAGCTATACTTTTTCTTAAAAATACTCTTGTGACCTTGAAGCTAGTAATACGCCTTATTGCTGGTATAAATGGTCTCCATAAAATGCAAATATGCCAAAGAGCTCTTCTAGTATGTGCTGGTGAAAGATTACTGTTATTCTCTGTGACTGAAATTAAATTAATTTCTTAATTTGCACTTCAGCCAGTATTCTGTACATAGATTGCAAACTTTTCTCCAATTAGTAGTCATTCAGTGTTGAACGATTTGAGAGCAATACTTCTAAAAGAAGGTACAACTACTAAAGATGTAAGGCAGTTCTTTGAACGTGCCTTAAAACTTGGAGGGAACTTGGCAAGTGTTCAGAGATTGAAGCACATTTCATGGTTGCTCTGCATTTCACAGTAGTTTCTATAAAGTGTGATTGTGATGGATGTGTGTGATCCCTTAACTAAACTAGTGGTAGTTTGGTACAGGCTGTAAAGGCCTGAGCTGTAGCTGGTTCAAGAACTCCTCTAATTGCAACCTGTTCTCAACCCACAAAGAAGTGGAATAACACAGTAAACCTCAGTGCATCTGAGTTTGGAACACCGATCATGTGATTAAAACACAAATAATAGGTGGCTTTTCCAAAAGTCATTTATCAAAAAAACAAAGAAAGTTGTGAATACAAGGAGTCTCATGCCTACTTTTCCATCCAATGCAACTTGACTACAAGCCAGCCACTTGATTCCATAAATATGACAGTCTAAGTGAGCCTTGTTTGATCTCTACCTGCTAGGCAGCGTGGCGGCGATCTCCCCTTGAGCTGGGACACCTCTCAAGATTGTTCCTCAGAGCAGAGAGACCTTTTACCAATGGCAGAGTGTTGGATGAGCCTGATTTGACCTCTCCCTAAATTGCAGCTAGACTGCTGCCAGGTGACTCTCCCCTTGAGCAGGGATGCCTCTCGACGTTGGGGGGTCCCTTATCCCTCGACGTTGGGATGTTGTTGCTGCAGCAGATCCTCAGTAAGTGACTGATAGGTTGTTAAACTTTGTAAGCTTTGCTAACTCAATTATTCTTTGTATATTTCTTCCATGCAGTAATTAATAAGGTAAACCTCACCATCAAACTTCTTGAACCTTAATAAAACTCTGTTGAACTTTGTTAAATTCAATGGAATTTAACAAACTCCGTCAAATTATTATTTTACCTCAATAAAGCATATTGCTGCTTCTCTCTTTTGAGTGAGGTGTATTCCACTCTTCTGTGACAATGGGCATAGTGAGCAGAATGACAAGTAGTATCATTGATTACTTATGGAAGCATGGAGTAAGTCTGAGTCCCAAATTCTCAGAAGAATGGGCTCATGATAATTGGCATGATTGGGAAGCTGTGGAAGAACAAACAGCTAAAGGTGGCTGGGGGCATATAAAGCATGGAAAAGGGAAAGGAATTACTGGCAAAAAGCGAGGTACCTGTTTATAGGCTGCTTAGCAAGATAGGAAGAATGACAGTAAAAAGGAGCAGGACCTAAAAGAAGACATAGAAGGCAGAAAGGCAGCTGAATTACTACGGTCTTTAAAAATTGAATAGCTGCATAACAGTTACAGGAAGAAAAGGATAAAATGCAAAAGTTGGAAAAGATTGAAATGATGTTCATGTAGACCTCTCATCCCTCTAACCCCATGCAAATTAGGAAACCAATAGGGTCCCCAGAGGATTCGGATGGTGATATTTGGGGTGATCCTGATGACCATGAAGAAGGAAAAGTTAACCCTCTCTCCCTTTTGGACTACTGCAAATATAAGACTAGGCATATCATTAGAGTACTCTGAAGGACCTCAGAGAGGTGATCAGTGATATTCTACGCAAAGCATTCCATAGGATGTATTGCAGTTGGCAAAATGACAAGAGAAATACAGCAAAAAGCTAGGTGAAACTGAATATTTATGGCATATCTGCCTCAGTGGTGATGACAGGATAACATTGAGTGGAGATGAAGCAAATAGTTTTTGAGCTTCAGGAGTTTTATTAAACCTAGGATCCAGCTCCATAGATGAAGCCTATTCCATCACCAGCAGGGTAGCCAACTGGGCTGGGGAAATAGATGTCTTGGATCAAGGTGAACCTTCTGTGATTCCCATTTGTTCCCGAAGTGAAGTCTCCACTGCTGTCACCAAAGCTGCCTGGGTACAAGCTATCAAGAAACGTGGAGAATCCAGTGATACCCCAATATCCGCTACTGTAGATTATACCATGGTAAAACCACTAATTAGGGGAAGCCCTGGCAATTCTCAAACCCTCTTTGATTGCAAAATGGGATGAGATTAAAAGACACACAGAGCAAAATGAGGAATTTCTACTACTCCCTAGTAGAAATCTGTAGCTGTCGCATAGGGGTGTAGGTATGTATCTTCTGAAAAATGTCATTCCATCCAAGAAAAAGAGTCTTTGGACTCTGCTTTATCATTAGCTGACCTTTTCCATCATAGTATTACAACTAAAAAGCATGAGCTACAGTTGTATACTCAATAGGTATATATTTCAATTATATATGTGAACTATCCTACAGAGGCAAGGATATTCCTGTATAAAGGAGTCTGATGCTAATATTAGAAAAGCTTTCACCTGTAGGTTTCTGAATAGACTATTAGGAGTTGTTAATTTGTGTGATGAACCTGATCCCAGTTATTAATGCCTTTTTCCCAGAAAATATTCTCATTTTGTTTTTAAAACTTTCTCATGTTTATGGTTATTAGTCAAAAGTGAACATAACTTTTTCCCCTGAGAAGTGTAAGCAATAAATGCTTGGTTGATACCGTGAAACAATCAAATACAATCTTGAAGATTCATTTTGTTCTGAACAGTGATATCTCTTTTGCTGATGTTGGTATGTTGCTTGATATCATGGAGAACTTGAATTTTAAAGCTCATGCCTGGAGTCCATGGTGCTTGCAGAAAATTAACGTTTTATCTTTCAGACTAATCTCTTTGAGCTTGATTTAGATGCTGCTTATGACACATTCAGATTTTTCTGTATCTAGCACTTCTGATTGTTGATATGTCCCATGGTGTTTATCTGTGTTATCTCATTGCTGATGAGAATGGCTTCTTTCCTGCTGTCATTCTGGCTGTGACCGTGATTCCAATGACTCTTGTAGCAGTGCTGCCAGGTGAGATTCTGTAGCTGTAGGACTGTGGATCAGGTCCATTCCCAAGTGCCAAGGAGTGCCTTTTCCTTGGTTTTTGATTGTAGTACTATCTCTGGATAAATTTTAAAATTGAATTATGTAATTGAAATTTCTCAAGTTGTTATTAACTGCCAACTACAAGAAACACAATTTTAATACAGTCTCAAGAGTATTAAACAATTCTGGGTAGCGTAGTGTGCAGAGATCTGTGTAGTTAGTGCAGGGCACCCATGAAAGTTATCAACTGTTGTCTTTTAGATTCAGCATGCACTGGAGAAGAATGACCAAAATTGTGATTGGATTACTGACTAATTTTGTGTACCCAAGTGACACATGGGTACAGGGGTATTGGGTCATAGACTTTGCTCCTGGTCTGTTGTTGGTTATGTGTCTTTTGCATTTTCCTCCTGCGCTAGCTAGCTCAGCTTGAAATTACACTTGCACAGCCACACACACATTGACGTAAATCCACTATGAGAAAATACAAACACACTGAGGTCCCTTTAATTACTGGCCCTTGGACTTCTTGTACACCCCCTGGTCTCTCTAGTGGCTGACATATAGCCCTGTGAGCTGCAGCTCCTTTTCCAGGTGCTGGCACCTAGACTTTCCCTGCATGCCAGCCTTTCCAGTTGCTGTCACTGAGACCTCCAACCCAGTGGCCTCTTCTCCAGGTACTGGCACCCCAGTCTCCTCAGTTGCTGCCCTTAGACCTACGAGCCCCTGGGCCCAGCTGGGCCCTGCTTACTTGTGATGAGCCCCTTTTATTCTTCCCCTCTATTTCCCTCTCTTGTTGTTCTTACATATATCCCCCTTTTCCCCGCGTTGTTAGTAGTCCTGCAGCCCTGTCCTTTTGAAACATAATTTGTGGTTTGTAACATAAATATTAAAATTACCATAACTGATATCAATGGAAATGTGTGAGAAAGCAGCAGAAGGAATAGCAGACCAAGAGTTAAAAGCATGGCCTGTGTTGGCAATGAAGGAGCACCATTTCCAGGATGCTGTTTCCAGCAATAAAACTGGGGAATGTGTTGAGCGTAAAGGAATGTGGAAGGTGGTGAGAACATCTGCTTCATTAAGGTTATCTGCTCAAGGACCTTTTCAGTGCAAAAGGAGACATTAAGGTGGAAGGAATAAACCAAATGTACAGAGACACAGACCTGATGGATGAACAATACTGGAGATAAGAAGCAAACCACCTCAGCTATGCTAATTGATAAGAGTGTGTGAGATGAGTCTTTATTTCAGCAAGATTATCTGATCACGGACCTTGTGAAATGGAATTATATGGAAAAGGAGGGGGGAGCAATAAACAAGACTTAGAGAGATAACCTTGACAGGCAAATGTGAAGGAGACACAATTGGGCCGTTGAGAAACTGTAGGCAAACCTAGAGTTAAACCGATTAGAGTCGGGAGTCCCAGGTGTGGGTGGGAGGAAGAGGATTGGTGGTACTTTGCACGGGAGGAACAGACAGAAGAGAGTGTAAAAGGGGCCAGTTGTATGTCAACTGTGGCCGGTCAGGAGGTTGGTCTGCCTGAGCCCTGCAGCCAGTCCTATCTTAAGTCCTTTCTTAACTATCTCTCTGCGTGGTCTCTTTCTCTATCACTTTGTGTGAGTGCTGCAAGGACTAGCTGCCAGCTACTGAGGAAACCAGTGTGAGTAGGTAACTGGGCCAGGAAGTGGAGTCAGACTGGAGATGTAGGCACCCTTGGGCTGTGGTGCCACCAACTGGAGCAAGAGGGTGTCTTGGCATCAGTAATTGCAAGGACTGCAGGTCTTGGGAGTGTCTCTGCTGGTTTTGCAGACTCACTGGAGTGCCGGCTACTGGGGGGGACAGATGTGAGTGGATTCAGTGCCAGCACCTGGGGTCAGATGGGGGGGTGTAGGCACCCCGGCATGCAGTGCCAGCAGTTGGAGTGGGAACCTCGTCAGGGGCGCAGTGCTAGTGGCTGGAGGGGGACTGTGGGTCACAGCCTGCGTGCCTGGTGCTAGCTGCTGGTAAGGGTGCGTGGGGCATATCTTCCCCAAACTGTGGGTGTGGAGTTTGCCTGTATAATTTGCTAGCGGACTTCAAGGTGGACTAGGTGTTGGGTAGGAGACCCTTGGTCCAGGCAGGGGTATCGGAAAGGCAGAGTCCATGCTGGTATTTGGGAAGGATCTGTGAGTGTGGGGTGCTTATGAAACAAGTGAGTGCATGCATCTGTTTGCTAGTGAGCATCAAGCTGGATAGCTGGCAAGTAGGAGACCCTTCAAAGTGGGTAAGAGGGCCTGGGATCCATGCAGGGGTATTGGATGGGCAGAGAGGCCATATTGGTACTTGGGGCATCTGTGAATGTGTGTGTACTTGCGATTGTAGATAGAGTGTGTGGGTTTTAGAGAGACATTCAGTCCTGACCAGCCAAAGAGGTGGAAAGGCACTTGTCTGTCTTTGCTTACATTTTATGAGTCATATATGTTGGTGCTGTTGAAGGCAGCGCCTTGGCTGTCAATGTCCTCTGTGTGTGTCTGGGATACATGCTTAGCCTTGCTGCAGGTTGAACCTGCAGCCAGGAAGGCAGCAGCAGCTGTGTCCCATGGGCATGCAATGGAGGCATCTGGGTCTCCAGGCTGGACTCCAGCCTCGAGAGAGGAGGACCACCAGGCCACGGAGCTGCTGGAGGTGGTCACTTACGGCATCTCTTAACAAGCACCAGAGCTATGCTAATGAGATAATTTGAAGAGGATAATTTCGATGGATTTTGTTTTAATGGCTGTTGCTTGAACTTGAAAAATCTCTGCCGTGTTTCTTCATCTGTTCTGAAAAGGTCCTGTTTGTTCTGAGCGCTCTTCCCGCTGTAGGAGATCTGGGCCCTGAGGACTTTGAGAATGAAGTGTGTTCACAAAAAAAAAGGGGGGGGGGGCAAACTGACTTGGAAATACTCTTGGATAATACTGAATAAAGTTACATTAAAAATCCTGGTGATTGGAGGAGACAATGCTAAGAACACAAATGAAGGCTGTGAGGAAGAGCCTGGTTCAACAGGGAGTGGGTGTAAAACTAAAATAGGCCCATCAAATAAGCATTTTGTAATGCTCCTCTGTAGCAGCAGATGACATTAAGACAGCAAGGCCACCAGGTGAAAGTGAGAAATACGCTGTTGGAAATGGGCTGGGAATCCGCAAAGAGAAGCGACTAGTTTTCATATGCTTAAAGTTAACTGTAACCAACCTGTGGTTGACTGTCAATATAAGATATAGGTAATTTCTAACAAATTATCTCCTACATAACTGCTAAGAATCCTTGTGGCAAGAAAACCCCTGTGTGCTTGTGGTGCTGCGACATCTAAAATACGGTTATAAACTGAGGAAAATGAGAATTTTTGGTGCGTGTGTACTCTTTTCCTTTGGGCACGCGTTTGGTTGATTCAGGCCATCTTGTACCATGTGTGCGGGTCTGCCAAGCTGCTCTAATCTTTCTGTGATACTGTATGTTAAACATACTGAATTAATGTTAAATGCTTTTGGTTAACTGAGACTGGCTGGTAGAAGTCCGGAAGCAGAGATGAGGGAGCAAAGTTGTGCTGGCCTGCAGCTGAACTTTTGCCCTTTCAGTTCTTGGAAGCTTGTGTTTGCTGAACTCTGAGTCCTGGAGAGGTGGGAAACACCTGAGATCAGAGTGGCTTGCATTGAAATACATATATTTGGTATTCTGAGTTTTGGTCCAACAAGTAGAAGCTTTTAATAATAAGAATATTTTATAACTGTTTTAGTGCCTCAGTTACACTTGTCACAGGGGAGATTCAAACTGCTTAAAGAACCACTGCCAAAGGTAACAGCAAAAGTGGTTTTATTGAAGTAAGATGTTGTAAAAGTGAGGCTTAAGAAAGTCTGATGGTAAGGTTCAGTCTATTTACTGTATGGAGGAAATAATAATAATTCAATAATAGCAATACAAGATCTTAATGCCCTGTGATACAAGGTTATGCATGGTATCAGTCACTTACCAAAGATCTGCAGTTAGTAAGGGGTGTCTCAGCCTCGTAGGGACACCTCTCAAGGTTACTCCTCTCGAGTGGAGATCACCACCATGCAGTCAGTTGTTTAGCAGGGAGAGCTCGAAAAGGCTCACTCGGGCTGTCATATTTATGTAATAAAGTGGTTAGCTCATAGTCAAATTACATGTGATGGAAAAGGTAAGCATTAGACTCCTTGTACCCAGTTCATTTGTTCCTTGCCAAATTAGTCTCGGAAGAACTGCTAAAAGTAGCTGTTATGTATGATTTTTCCAGATCACACAAGGACCTACTTATCCAGAGGAGGGTCACAAAGATTATCAGGGGGCTGGAATACTTCCCCTGTGAGGACAGGCTGAGAGAGTTGAGGATGTTTAGCTTAGAGAAGGCTGCAGGGAAATCTTATAGCGGCCTTCTGGTATTTAAAGACAGTATAGTAGCAGGATGAAGGCTAATGGTTTTAAACTGAAGGAGGGTAGATTAGGTTAGATATAAGGAAGAAATTCTTCCCTGTGAGGGTGGTGAGGCACTGGAACAGGTTGCCCAGAGAAGTTGTAGATGCCCCCTCCCTGGAAGTGTTCAAGGCCACGTTGGATGGGGCTTTGGGCAACCTGGTCTAGTGGAGGGTGTCCCTGTCCATGGCAGGGGGGTTGGAACTAGATGGTCTTTGAGGTCCTTTCCAACCCAAACCATTCTGTGGTTTTATTCCATGCTTCAGTAATGATGGGGGATGGAGTTGAGGGTGAGTTAGGAAGAACAGTTGGAGAGTTGGTTGTGATGAGCTCAGGGAGGGAAGTACCAGTGGGAGTCAGACAAGAGTGTGGGGATTTGGTCTAGCAAAAGAGGGCTGAGGCCCATACGAGAAATAACGCTCTAACTAGGCAAGAGTTCTTGAGGTCACCTTGGGATGACAAAACCAGGAAGTATAAGCATAGTTAGACAATGGAAGGAAGTATATCAGTAAAAGAGGATGTAAGTAGAGCCAAGTAGGAACTTAACTAACCAATCAATGTAAGAGCTAGGGTGCGTGAACAGATGCTGTTAACCAATAAGAATGTAAGAATCGTTGCGTGTTGTATATATCAGTAGAAAGGAATGTATAAAAGCTTGACGATGTTGCTAATAAAGGGTCTGCATTGGCTAACTCAGATTGGGTCGTCTGATGCTTTCCCTAAGCCCGCTCTCCGCATAAGAGAATGCTTAAATGTAGTGATTAAAGCTTTAACCTAAAGGCACACAATGTCAACAAAGTGAGGTGTAAGAGACATGCCACAAAAGGGGTGGTACAGGCACATGGCACACTGATGGTTGGACCAGTATAATGTTTGCTAGTATTTCCATGGTGATGGCTGTGAGAGTCATATGGTTGGGGCCTAAAGGTTGGATTCTGATAGCAGAGATACCAAGAACCCAACACTGGATGCTTATGGGTTGTGCACGTCCTTCAGGGAAAGGAATATGTGAAGGATGTTGCAAAGAATAGATTGTAGAAGGGGGCAATCCACAAGGAGTTCTTCAGCATCAGAAAAGGCAAGAAAAGTGGCAGTGTGTAAAGCGCACTACCATTTCCTATCCGAGACTTGCACATCTTGCTACCCCTTGCTACATTAAAGGGATTGATTTAGAGGTAAGGTCCTTGGGACCTTTTTCCTGGAACAGTCAGCACGAAGCAGTTTGCACTGTAATGGACCCTGCATTCAAGTCTTCCAGTAGGAGTGAAGGGTCCCAAATACCGATACTGTCGAATACTTTTAGGAGAAGGGTTAGGACCTGTTGGTGACTCATTTTTCAGTCTCAGGTGGAATGTGTGCACAGCAGCAAATAGAGAGGATGGCCTAGCTGACTCAAATCTGTGCCTTGCCACAACAAAAGTTTAAAGTGCCTAGGAGGCTCTGATGTTTATGTTTGGAGGAGGGAATAGTTTGGGGAAAGAAAACAGATTGCAAGATGCTTTCAGGAATACCTATGGTACTGGCGTACAAGAAGACTCCTTTAAAAAGAACCCAAACACCTTACTTTCTGGGGAGGACCCTGGCATTTACTGGGAGGAATATGAAGTTCCTGGTGTTCTTTGAGGGCTGAAATTGGACATCATATCTAGTGCAACAGATTCCCACCTGTCTCTGCCTAGGAAAATGTCATCAATATACTGGTGATGAGAGACATCAGAAGTGGGAGAAATCTGAGCTGATGTTGATGCCAAGATACCATGAACAATGGTAGGACTTTAGCAATAGTCTTGAATGAGTAAAGGTATAAAGAATGCCTTTCCAGGTACAAGCAAAGTAAGCTTGGTCATCTACGTGGGTGGGACACCGGAAGAACATGTCTTTAATGTCCACACCTGCTGTGCATAGGTAGATGGCACTGATGACTTCAGCAGCTGTCAGGGCTGCAGTGTGAGGCAGAGAGGAGGCACTGGTCAGATGAGGCTGTTAAAAGGGGAGTGGCTGCAGGAAATACTCCCTGCTTTTCCAATTCTGTGAGAAAGGAGGTGATGTGTTTTGGGGCTTGCAGGTTCACAGGGTGTTAACAGCACGGGCAATTGGAGGTACAGGAGGTGCTTCTTGAAGTACTAGAGGGAGATTTTGTTCAGAAATACCAGGAGAGTGTACCTTCCCTTGAGCACTATGGAAGGTCCGGTCTCTGAGTAGTTCCATATGTGGAAGTAAAATAGCTAATGCCTTAGAGGGTTTGCAGGCCCCTCTAGTCAAGAAATATCTGCAGTGTTACCTAATGGCCTCACTGAGTAAGTGTGACCCAATTATTGGAGTGAAATGCTTGTAAAAGGATGTACTGTCTGGAGCTTATCTGAAGTAATCAGTATGTTACCATTCTTTGTAGTAACTTACATGACTTTTTTTTCACAGAACTACAGCTATGCATCAGATAAGCAGGATGTAGTAACCCAGAGGTATGTACACAGTCACTGCCCCAGCTGGGCAGAGTTCGTATCAGCAGCAGCTGCCACTTTGCTGCTCTGTGGTGTCCCCTGTAGCTACAGTAGTAAACTGCTGTTGGTCTGGCCTGACGAGAACTGTGTTTGGGTTACTCCACAAGAACTGCAGATCCTCGGGCCATCTGTCAAGTCACACTTGACTATGGGAAGGGCTGAAGGGGCTTCTGTGGACCATTGCAGAGGGTGCTGGAAGTGGTCCACTCCAGTGTGATCAACTGAAGGCAGAATTTTGAGTGCCCATGAGGACACACACATGCCAGTATCATTGGTGGTGGTGTGGCATCTGCCTGTGGATGGGAAGTCCCTGTAAACTGCATCCTCCATGCCACCTGAGAGGGATCAGCAGGTTCTGACCAACTCACCTGGGGTGCTAATCATATGTCTCACGAGTCTGTATGGTAACAAAGAGCTGGAGGTTTTCCAGTTTCCAGCTGATGAAGTGGTGAGAGGGGCACTAGGGCCCTTGCTAAGGCTCTGGTGGGAAAAGGTGTGACACAGGGGGCTTGTCAGCAAAAGCCAATGTAACAGATGTTGAGACTCTTTGGGCTGCCTGCTTAGGAACCAAGGCCAAACAGGCATTCCATGCTTCAAGATGCTTTGGGTCAGGGCTTTTTTGCACAGGCTTGGGGGGGCAGGTTAACTAACTGGCCACAAGGGCATTTAGTGGTAAGTATCTTCACAGAGGAGGTGTAACCGATGTGTTTAACTTTTTTTTTTTTAACCAAGGTGGCGGGATAGGTTGTGTATAGTCTTTGTCACCAGGGTGATGGGATCAAGGTGATGAGATTATTAACAATAGTAAGGTAATGGTCGAATGGTTGCTTTATATTTGTTGTTAGTAACCAGTCTTGCTGCTATGGTCCCTGTACAGCCCCAACCTAACAGGTAAACAATAAGAAATGAGAAAAACATTTTAGGAATGAGAACTTGAGAGCTTGGTGGTACCATGGAGCTGATAAACTCCATGGTTGGTACATGAGCCAAGTAATATTTCATTTTCTGTTAAAATCATGTCCTTTGAGTGAACTTTGCTCGTTATAATCTAATTATAATACCAAAACACCTGCATTCTAAAAGCTAATGCCTCCAAGGTGCGACCACCCCTCACTGGGTGTGCTCTCTGAATTTCTTTAAGTCTATAGCTTTAACAGCAGAGTGAGAAAGTTTTACACCAATCATGACGAAGTAACTATGTGATGTAATTGCAACTTTGTGTGTTTTGAGAATATAAATATGTGTATGTTTATAGGCTAGGTGTGCATGTTATGAAGAAAGATTCCCCATGCACCCACTGCTGAATAAACCAATGTTGGCTTTCTAAACTGTATTTCTGTTTGGAAAGTTTTTATTGCCATTTGAGCAGTAACAGAGGGAGGGTGACAGAAGGAGCGTAGCAGAAGCTAACTTTACTAATAGTTGGGATCACGTGGCACTGGGCACTGTGTCTGTAAGGCTAGTGCATGTTGGTGTCACTGGGCTCTGAGTGGACCAAGACCCTTTTTGACTAGTGGGTGCTGCTGGACCTGAAAGGGATGACAACCCAATAGGGCTTCATCTGCCGCACGGGCTACGTCTGAAGCATGTTTGATAACCAGCCTATCTGTGCTTAGTTCCAAATCTGTGGGACTGGCCCAGGGAATAGTCAGGAGGCCTTAGTCATCTTGGGGCCTTTGAGTATATGCTAGCGATGCCTGAAGGATAGCATCTATGTTTCCCACTGGATTTTGTAGTTAGATTTCAGACCCTGAAAGAGAGTGCAGGCTTCTGATTCTGAAATTCAGATGTTATCCTTCCATCATGTGACATTTGCAAGACAGGTTAAATAACCCACAGTAACAGATTTGCAAGAGCACTGGCTTAATTTGGCTGGGTCTGTGCCTGTGAGAGAGCACATAGAGACACAGTTATGATGTCTCCATTAGCATCATACTCAGCTTTCATATTTGGTCTGATTCGTAAGCCCAGCCCAGTCATTCCCCCCAGAAGGGAGGAATTTGACATATACTTGTCTGAAGTCAAATTGGACCAAATATTTCTGTCTGGTTGTCTTGATTGATATATCAAGCTTTATGTATTTTTGTTTAAGAAACTCCCTTTTAGGCAGCTTCCAACTGCCTGTTAAGTTTTTCGTGGGCAGATGCTGCCACTGTGGGGACCATGTGGCGCTCTCATTTTTCCACAGTTGCCTTAAGGCATCTAACCCAGGCAGCTGCAAGAGTCTTATCTATCCCAGCCCAAGTGACCTGCTGGGCTTGAGATATTCCTTTCTGTAGGGAGACAGCTTGGGCTTCAGCTGCATTTGAATGGTGCTCAGTATTTCTAAAACCACAAGCTAAGACAAATAGGCAGGGTAACTTAGTGCCTTTTTTGTCTTTCTGACTTCTATTAGTCAAAGAAGGGAACAGGTAGTTCCCTCTGCAAGTGGAACATGGCCCTGAAACAATCGGTTCAGGCACCTGCTGCAAGGCTGGGGCCAGTCATGATGCTGTGGACTCTGCTGACACAGGACTGGAGGGGTTTGAGGCAGCCTGCTAGGGCTACAGATTTGGGATATGGTAACAGACACCAGACCAACAGCTTTAGGAATAAACAGTTTATCACAAAATGACAGTACAATAACATATCAATCAGTAGGACACTTATCTGGGTCAGAATGACAGTAAATCCAGTAATTTGCTAATACTGGGCTAAACTTAATTTAGTAAATCCAACTTAATCCAAAACTTAATACTGGGGTCTGCAAAGACTTGCATGAGCACAGCCATCAGGAAGGCCAGCAGGAAGTAGGCTTTTTCAAATGAGCGACTTGACCAGCCAGTGGGCCTGGAATATTAAAAATTTTCTGGTCAGACTGTCATGCTTTTATTGTTGAATCGCAGAAATGCTATCTGGACTTGTTGACCAGGCATCACATCCCACCTCTGCTCCCTTCTGTGGTGCTTCTTTGTGTGCTCAGAAATACCGTATAATACAATACTAATCCCACATTTCCACCCCTTCCTGAGAGTGAGTGGGCAGGAGCTGTTGGCAATAGAAGAAAGGTAAATGGGCTGGATGGGCAGTCAAGCTCAAGTGCTTCTCAATCAGCTGGAGCCTCTGCCCTGGCAGCTCAGGGATCCCAGCACCTGTGATGGGCACAGGCTGGGGATGCATCCTGGAGCAGTTCCCCTTCCAGGCATGGCACCACAGTCTCCTTTGGGGACAAGTGCCCGGGGCGAGCTAGGGAGAGCCATTAGGTGCTGAAAGAGCTGTCAGCTGCTGATGCCCCTGCCCTGGGTGGCCTTTCCAAGGTGTCTGGTGTCTCCAAGGCTCTCTGGTGTCTCCCTTTTGTTCCCAGGAGAAGCAGCCACCCACCAGCCCCGGACTCAGCATGTAAACCTGAAGAGGCTCCATAAGAATCAATGCAAATAGGAGCAGGAAGGCAGGAGAGAGCAGGCAGGTCTGAATCCCACACCAGGGACCCTGACTCCAGTCCCCACAAACTTAAGGACTGGTATAAATTCTCCTCAGTTTACTCACATGAGAAAGTGAAGCTGGCTTGCTCCTATTGTCTGTCTCTTTCTTTCTCTCTTCCTAACGCTGAGAGACTTCTGTCTTTAGTCACTTGTCCTTTGCTGTAAGTTTCTTTAGGTTGGAATTGGATAACGTCCCAGGTTCAGGGACGTTATTTGCCAGGGGAATTCCTGGGAATATAGCCCCTGTTTGATGGAATTGAGAGTTGCTGAATTGACAAAGAACTGACTCTAGGTATGCTGCTTTGTTCATAGTAGAAATCCTGTTTTACCAGCAATGATTTTGAAGGAGCCCTGTAGCAAACTGTGTGTGCTTATACATTCATGTTCTTATATGTTATTTTCTGTCAAGTAAGACTCTGAATTTGACTATTGTGATTTGTGTGTCTCACTGGGAATTTGGACCATAAGCCTGTGCACTCGCTACCCAGGACCTCAGAGATCCCAAGCGTGTAGGCATCTGTGAGGAGATGATCCAGGCAGAGTAGGGCCCTGGGCTTGCCTGTCCACAGTGAAATGACACTGCTAGGTGGTGATCACAGAACCCACAAAGGAGAGGAATGTATAAACTGCTCCCTGAGAGCCTGATGGGAGTGCTCCTGAGGAACAGCTGGTCCATGCCTTGGTGATCTCTTCTTACTTGGGACACTGGGTGAGGATACTTTCCTGGAAACTGAGTGATACGTGTTAGGTAGATTATAAGGTATTTGGACTAGAAGCAGGATAGTCCTCACTTGCAGGGTGGTGTAACTGTTACCTACTTAATAAGTGCCTTATCTCAATAAACTTCACTTTGTGCCTTGGGACCTTATTCCTTCAAGGGGTATTTAGCGGCAGAGGGTCTGACTATGACAGCACCATTTGAACTCATTTCCCCACACCAGTCTCATTTTTGCACTCTGAGTGTATGTGTGGCTTAGTCACATGCGCAAGCCCTACATGTAGGAGTAGTGCCTAGAGAGAGACTATTTTAATGCCATTGTACTGGGTGTTCAGATTAACAGTTTACATGAGTAAACTCAGAAAAGAGAAGCTGAATATAATCTCAGTTTAACTTAAGATGCTTATTCCTAGTTTATATTCCTAAGGTTTTCTATATAAATATAGAAAAAAAATATAAAAGTATATATATAAATAAACTCTTAGGGGAGGTGATTCTGCCCCTCTACTCTGCTCTTGTCAGACCCCACCTGGAGTACTGCATCGAGCTCTGGGGGCCCCAATACAAGAGAGACGTGGAGCTGTTGGAGAGAGTCCAGAGGAGGGCCATGGAGATGATCAGAGGGCTGGAGCACCTCTCCTATGAGGACAGGCTGAGAGAGTTGGGATTGTTCAGCCTGGAGAAGAGAAGGCTCCAGGGAGACCTTATGGCAGCCTTCCAGTACCTAATGGGGCCTCCAGGAAAGCTGGAGAGGGACTGTTTACAAGGGCATGGAGTGATAGAATGTGGGGTAATGGGTTTAAACTGAAAGAGGGTAGATTTAGATTAGATGTTGGGAAGAGATTCTTCCCTGTGAGGGTGGTGAGGCACTGGAACAGGTTGCCCAGAGAAGCTGTTGATGCCCCCTCTCCGTTCAAGGCCAGGTTGGATGAGACTTTGGGCAACCTGGTGTAGTGGAGGGTGTCCCTACCCATAGCAGAGGGGTTGGAACTAGATGATCTTTGAGGTCCCTTCCAACCCAAGCCATTCTGTGATTTAAGAAAAAAAAGTGGGAGCTCAAAACACAGTTTTAACTTAAATTCCCATATGTAAGTGAAATGCATAGTACCATTATCAGCAAAACATATTGGCTTGAATGGGATGCCATGTGCAGTTACCTCCAGGCTCAAGCCAGATCTTCTTTGGCCAGCTGAAACCAGAGAGCAAGCTTAGGTCTTATTGTTTAGGGCAAGTTTGTACTCAGCCAAACAGACAAGGCTCCATATCTAAATGGAAATAAGTCATATGTTTGTTAGTTAACCCTTACATTTAAATCATCATCTTGCAAACTTGAGGCAGATGAACTACTGTTATTCTCATTGTTTTCTATGCCATGCAGTACTTCCTGTTTATGTCCCTGAATTATTTATTTTTACTTGTGTGGCATGGGGAGATTGTTGTAGCACAGCCTCAGTGCTGTCTGCATTCACCACCAGCTTGTCCCAGGGCAGCCACGGCGCTGGAGCACAAGGATCAGTTTGTAGTGGTGGATACCTTTAATGCCTTCAGCATGCTGAATTTCATCATGGTGTGCTGGAACAGTTGGCTGATTAGCATGGAAGTGGTTATGCCAGGGAAAAAGATGAGCCCTTAATTCAAGCATATGTTATTTAAAACTAATAAAATAGTAGTTCTAAATAAAGCATATCAGCCATGAGCTTTACAGTTCAATGCTATTTGCAACCTTGTACTGGGCGTGAGTGGGATGGAGTTAATTTTCTTCCCAGCAGCTGTATGGTGCTGGGTTTTGCATCTGTGGCTAAAACAGTGTTGGTAACTCACCAGTGTTTCAGCCACTGCTGAGCAGTGCTTGCACAGCGCCAGGGCCTTCTCTGTTTCTCACTCTGCCCTGCCAGTGAGTGGGATGAGAGTGGGCAAGAAGCTGGGAGAGGATACAGCCAGGACAGGTGACCTGGGTTGGTGAAAGGAGATATTCCATACAGTAAAACCTCATGCTGATCAATAAAAACAGGTGGAGGAAGAAGGGGGGATTTGGCATCCAAGGGGGCTGTTGCTCAGAGGCTAACTGGGCATTGGTCTGCTTGTGGGAGGTGGTGAGTGATTTCCTTTGTGTTGCTTGTTTCCACGCCCCAACTCCCCTTTCCTTTACCTATTAAACTCTTGACCCTTGAGTTTTCTCAGTTTTTTCTTCCAATTTTCTCCCCCCTTTTTTCACCCCTTGGGGGTGAGTGAGCGGCTGCATGGGTACTTGTCTGCTGGCTGAGGTCAACCTACCACAAGCCCTGCTACAGTTACACCAGAGGAGTCGAGCTCCCATGGACCTATCCTGATATGTAACTGGTGGGAGGCCAGCCTTATGTTGGCTGTCACACTGTTAAATACAAGGTTCTGCTGACTGCGGTTCAAATCAGGGTACAACTCTAGCTTCCTCCTTATCAGTGGACCTGGATGAAATAAACTTCAATGCTTTTGAAAAGCAGTGAGGTCTACTCACTGCTCTGGCTGTTTCTCCAGAGTGATCAAAGGATCTTCCACAGTTGGCTTTGTGTTGAATTTGTATTACTAGTCTCCTGGTCCCAGTCTTACATGAGTCACACAATCAAATACTCCTTATTTGTCATCATTCCTTTCATCTCCTGTTGCTGGTTACTTCCTTATGGTACTTTTGGGTTATTGATGCTGTTAATCTCCAGGTGAACATTGTGTACTTCCTTCCACTAATCATGCTTAAGGTCAGTCTGTTAGCAGGAGCGAATGTATAGCAGTGTTACCTGGTGGAGGTTAGAGACCATGACTATGCTAACATTAGTGAACTTTTTTTTTTTTATATAGCCTACGCACTACAGTGTACAATCGCAATAAAAAAAATTGCACAGATACAGTAATGTATGGTTATGGTAAACTGTTGTAGACACCTATTCTGTTTGTGTAGTTTATTCAAGATTGAACATGTAATTACTGGCGATCACTCAACTATATCTTCAGAAGGAAAATTGGTAATATAAGAAATAAACCACAAACTGTGACACTTTAAAAATGTTAAGCATCTACAGTTTCTGGAAGCACCCACTGTTTCTAAACACCCTTCTTTTATCCCAGAAAGTTCTAATCTTTGTGTCACATGCATCCCTCTCTCTCCACCTTCCTCCGATGTATGGATTACAAGCACAAGCCCTCTTCTTGCACACACCCTCTGTGGTCGATGGGATTGCTCCAGCTTTATGTGAGCATTTGCTGTTCTCTAACCTGCTGATCTCTGTGCTAGTGAGGTGGCATCCTGTGAGTTTGCATGCATACAGCTGAGATGTGGGTCCTTGCTTGTTGCACCCTGCACTGTCAGTGCTCTAGGGGGATACCGGCTTGGCTCCTTACAGCATCTGATGGAGAGGATGCTCTGTCTGGCACAGGTAGAGGTTGTGATGTTGGCAGGGTGACTTTGTGCAGTGTCACACTTGACTACTGCTGTTTCCACTTCAAGGTATTTTTCTCATGTTAAAAATTTCACACTTTTATACTTCTATTGAATTCTTTTTTTTGTTTCAAAAGTTGTCTTGAACTTCTCCACTGTTTAATCCAAGTGATGATTGTATTCTTCTTCAACACCATCAGTTGGTGGTTGATGACCATCTTCCCTTTTGACTTGATCAATTTTGGGCAGATGCCCTCCAGATAAACTAGTCTTTGGCATGTGCGCACACAGAGAATGCGCACTTATATTCTGACCTTACCAGATATTGTTATACAGCCCATTTGTCAGGAGTTGTCTATAGGAGCAACCCCAGAATAAGTTCTCCCAGCCTGTTACATTCCCATGATCCTTGTATTTGCTCTTAAAGAGACCATGCTTGTGGCACGGGGGCTCCAGGAGCATCTATCCTTGTGTGTTGACATAGCCTGGAGAAGGATGTTTGCCTCCATAAGTGTTCATTTTTCAGGTGGTGGGGATCTTCAATTTTGTGATCCTCTGCTGCTGGTCTTGGCCCACAGTTGTTGAGTTACCTTTTTATACCCTTTAATTTCAGCAACCTGTTGCCTTCTGCAGTTGCTCACTCCCTTTGAACTGGTTGTCCATGTTCCCTGGTGAATCATAGAAACTGATTGACAGGTGAGTAGTTTATGATCATCATGCAGGTGTCTTACCTGCTCTGTTGTTGCATTTACCATTTAATCAAAAGGTTAAATACATTAATGTGAAATTAGCAGTTTAGTTACTGCTAAGCTGCTCTCTTCAAAAATGGTAAATGTTTGCTCAGTGTTGGTCATTTAGTTACTGTCCAGTCTCTGCTCAGTAGTTTGCACATCATGGTTCTGCAGCCTCCTGCTGCATTTATGTTACCTTTCTTTTCTAAGAATGTATAGGACAAGGGACGTAACCTCATGATTCTTTACTGCATGCCCTACTATTCTCTTGACTGATGCCAGAGAACTGGGTTTGGGTGTGCTTTCTATACCCTCTAGGAGTCAACTGTTAATGTGATCTTGGTTTACCTCTCATGAGTCTGACACAACATTGCTGAGGCTCATACTCTCCCTATGTTTTCCCTGTTTAAGTGTTTTCTGGCTCCAACGTGCAGGTGTACAGACTTTAATGTTAAGTTATAGTATTCAGTGAATGAAGTATTAAATCTTTGCTGGAATGTCTTACTCAATCCAATGGATCAAAAGCCTGTAACAATTTCTTCTGTGTTTTAGGCTTCATTTATCTTCCTCTGTATGTATTTTCTTAGAGGAAGGCCTCTAAGAAGAAGTAGTCAAACATTGCCAATAAAAATGTAGGTCCTTCCTATTAGAAATGAATTTAGATGTTTTGCGCAGATTAAGGCTATTAGAAAACTGAAGGGAACATAGTCTTCCACTGTTCGAATATATCATTCCTTTTCCCCTAGAATAGAAATCTCTTACTGGTAGAAATCAAGTTGCTGGTTGTTGTGGTTTAACCTGGCAAGCAGCTAAACACAACACAGCCATTCACCCACTTTCCTGCAGTGGGATGGGCAGGGGGGAAGGTAAAACTCGTGGGTTGGGATAAGGACAGTTTAGTAGGACAGAGAAGGAAGGGGAAGTAATGATGATGTTGATGATAAAAGAATATACAAAAGAAGTGATGCACAATACAGTAGCTCACTACCTGCTGACTGATGCCCAGCCAGTCCCCCAGCAGCGGCCCCTGGCCGACTATCCCCAGTGTTTTTGTTCAGCATGATGTTGTATGGTATGGGTCAGCTGTCCTGGTTGTGTCCCCTCCCAGCCTCTTGGGCACCCTCAGTCTCTTTGCTGGCAGGGCACTATGAGAAGCTGAGAAGTCTTTGACTTTTAGTGTATGCGCTGCTCAGCAACAACTAAAACTTCAGTGTGTTATCAACGTTATTCTGGTCCTAAATCCAAAGCACAGCACTATACCAGCTGCCAGGAAGAAAATTAGCTCTATCCAAGGCGAAACCAGGACACTGGTCTTCACAGAGATGGCCCAAATTCCCCTCAAATCTCTCTGTGAGGTGAATGTGAGGTGTCTCCACAGAGACACATAGGGATATTACATAAGATAGAGGCCAGAGACAAGCCTAAAACTGATAGAGAAGTTTAGATGTAGGCATTTTAGCCACATAATAGACTTGTTGAAGAGCTGTGCTGTTACTCCTACATTCAATGGGGGTGTCTCTCCATTCCTTTTCTATGCACTGTCAATGAGAAGTTGGCAGTTGCCTGTGTAGTAGTTGCTGATGATTTCTAAGGCTTGTGGTCGAGGTGAGGAAGTAGCAGGTGAAAGAGCGAAGCAGCTATATGTGAAGAATGGTATTCTCTTTGTCTTTGAGTCTTATACTGATCTTCTCAAATGTTCTTCCTAAGACAAGCACTTTTTGTCAAATACCACCCTTTAAAGTAGCATATGTTGTTGTGTTAAAGTTATAAAAAAATTTAAGGTTATGATCACAGTTGGAAACTTAGTTTTCTTAATAGAGCTAATAACGACGATGAACTAAAGTTGTACTTATTTTTATGGTCTTGACAGTGACAAGAATTGAATTTTACTCTTGGCTAAATTGTGTGTTGCATGCAGTCAAAGTTTCTTCTCTGTTTAGCAAGGATTTTACAATTACTACTAGTTGGCATCTTAGTCTTGTTTTTATATCTCAATCATGTTTCTGGGATGTATAAATGTCTTAAATTTCTTCAGGAGTTACCTAATTCACGAATGTGATTGTTTTATCCCCTGATTATTTTTCAGGAAATACCTAGTGTAACATTAGCAGTCTGAAATCTTTAGCTTGGATGCAAAAGCCTGTTTTCTCATCTAGGATTCCTGCATCACTGTAAGTACTACCTTAACATTGTTGATGGTTTTTGTCAATTTCAGGTCAACTTTGTTTTCCTGTTTTCTTTTGTTATTGGTGTTCTTTGAGAGCAGAGAAAGTAAGAGAGTGAAGGAAGATACAGCTATCTTTGAATCTTGATAATAACACCTGAAAATTTTCAATTTTGTGGCTCTTAGAGGCTAGATCTGAGTGATGCTTCTAATTCCTAAGTTTGAGATCAGGAGAGTCTTAAAATCTGAAAAAGCCCATGAAAGAAAATCAGGAGAAATTGTCTTAACACCCTGCACAAAGCATGTTGTTCTGTCCTAGATGGGTTTGGCCATACTGAGAGGAACTTACCAAGATGCAAACAGCATTCATGCTTCTATGTTGTCTTGGGTTTTTTGTGCTTTTCCATTTTTGAAGACTGAAATAGTATTTGGCTTTCAAGACACTGTTTCTAACAATAACTTTCTAGAAGTAACCAGCTCACCCAGTTGGGCTTGTTGGTAATCAATGTAAATTCTGGAATATAACACATGAAGAGTTAGAGATTTGTGACTTTGTCACCTCCTGGTAGTGTACTTACTGCAGTAGCAGAGGTGGTGATGTCATCTCCATGCTTCAGACTGAGTTAATGCTACCAAACAGAATTAGGGTGATTTGCTTGTAGCTACATGTGCTGTTAACTAGAGTCGTGGACTCGTGTTTCTCAAGAATTAGTAAGTGCCTACAGTGTCAGGAAAGAGCAAATGACATGTAAAATAAAAACAAGTGGGGCACGTTATTAATGAGATCTTTGCTGAACCCAAATTAATTTTCTCCTTTCTTTTGTTGTATGAAGGTGTAATTGAAGTCCAGTCTTCTTGTATGAAAACTCTGACCTGTATTATATTCTGTAGGTGCCTCTTATGCTCAGCTCTTAAGCGTTGCTTATTGTATCATGTGACACAAATACATTGAAGTTTTTTCATCATTTTTGTATAAGAAGGTAAATATAGCAATCTATCATTAAATTAGAAAGTTGTATGACAGTAGAATCAGTGAGGATTTTGCTGTTCATTAAGTAGTCAATAGAACTGTTGCTCTGTCTTTTTGTATCTTAATTGTGTTCTGGGAAATAATTTATGCAACTTGACATTGCCAACATCATTGTCCATGGGATGTGCCAATGGAGTTGCTCTTCTACACAGCAATTTAAGTTCAATGGTTCTGTTCATAAGGCATTCTAAATCATTTCTTGGTAAGTGAAGTAGGTTTTGACTGAAAGATCAAGGTTTGATTTTTTTTTTTATTTTATTTTTATTTTTTTTTTTAGTATTTTGGGTTTTGGCTGAAGAAAAAGAAATCAAGAAAAGATGGACTGGAATGTAAGACCACTCCAGAATGCTGACGCAGAGAAGAACCTGCAAAGTGAAGCAGCATGTTACACTCAGTTGTTTTCTAATGCAAATGCTTTTCCTCAGACAAATGTCTGTTCATCTAACAATGCATGCACTTATGCTGGAAATAACCAAATCATGTATCTGACAACTAGCAATGTTGCCTTCCCTCTTGTAAATGCTGAAGGATTCAAAGCTTCAGATCAGGTCTTACCAGGAGCATCCGTAGCTGGTAATGATTTGTTAATCTCAAAATACTCGGGTGATCGACATCCACCATCCAGCATACCAATAGTTCCAAAACCTCCCAATCAGACATCACGTTTGCAGGCAGAGATGACTCAGAATTCTTGGCCAAACTCTAATGCCTACGTTTATTCCCTTGGCAAGTTACTTCCCTTGTCTTCTCAAATGAATGCTGGCAATAACGTGAAGAATGTACTTCAGGAACCTCAGTATGCCACCACAAATGCTTACTCTGTGCGGCCACAAATACCTCAGCATAATTCTATGAGAACTCCAACTTTATATCAAAGTAACATTAATTCCCAGAATAATTCTGTGTGTCTTGGTACATCTGGGCAGTATGTCCAAACCCAAATATATCATCCCAACACTCAGTTTAAAGTTTTACATTCACAGAATCAAAATACTGTTGCAAATGTACAGCTGCTGCAATATCGACCGAGTCCAATGGGATCAGAAGCTCCTAGCAGATGTTCTGCATCATCTTTGTTGCCTACCAACTGTGATTCAGGACCTGCAGCACAGTCTTCAATAGGCGTACCACAGGTGGTTCAAAATGTGCCTAATGGATACACTGTTAGCCAACAGAGGCGCCCATCAGATCCAAAAAATGCTTCTGGTTTTAACAGTGTTCAGCAACACTGTCAGAAACAGCAATCTGGACAAGTCAGTCAATCAGTTAGGAACATCTGTAATTCAAGTGGAAATGAGACAGCAAATCAGCCTTTTAACGGAATGTCTGTGCCATCCCCTGGCATTTCCAAAGAACTGTATGATGTTCTGCAAGAAATGGAAACTCTTTATTCAGTGGCACCTTCAAAGCCACTGAGTGATCCTGCTTTGGTTCAAGAAAGCCAGACTAGTAGTTTAATGAATGGACCTGTTAATTCTCAAATTTCTTCAGCAGCAGCAGGCAGACCAATTACAAAGGACAGGCTAGCTTGGGAAGCTCAAAGGCTGCTCACTATTAAAAAAAAAAGTGCCCTGCTTGAAAAGATGCATCTTTATAAAAAAAAACTCTTAGCAGCTTCAGAACATCACAAAAGTATTCCCTCACTTCCTCCAAGTTATCAAGCTGTCCTTACTGATTGTCATTCATGGGTACCCAACCAAAATGTACCACCTTCCCCATCTGCAACAGTGAGGACAGAGTCTCCAATACTTAACTCTTCACCTGAAGAAAGAAGTGACAAAAACATAGCTAATGCTAATAACAGAGGATTAGAGGTGACTCAAAGTAACCCTCAGGTGGAGCAGGGAAGCCTTTCATCAAGCTCCATGCCTATTCCCTCTCAGAGCAAACTCTCAGCTCAATTAAATGATCCTGAGAGCACTCCCATCTTGGAACAAAACGGTGCATGTGCCTCGGCTTCTTCACAAAAACCTGTGACATCCTTGAACAATGCTTCATGTTGCAATCAAGTAGATAGCTCTATCAAAAGTGCATCAAAGAGTTTTCCAGCTAGCCCCAAGAACTCATCATTTCTTCACTTTGTATTGAGCAGCACGAATGTATTGAAAGAGAAGAGAGCTGGTGCTACGGCTGATAGAATACTGACTAGTCTCCTGCGTAGTGAAAAACCACTGGTAGATACGTCTGCCTCAGGTGGAAGCTTACTAAAAGATACTAGTGAGAAGAAAGTAGAAAGTCTGAAAGGTGAGCAGGCATTTGCGGTTCACACAAAGTCTCCTGTATCTGAACCAACCACATCTGATGAAGCTAAAGTCCAGAATGATGTAGCTCAGAAAAAAACACCACTTACGGACAACACATCTTTTAAACAGAGCAATTACAAGTACTCTGTGGAAGAGCTAGCTGCATGCCTGGGCTTGTGGAGAAAGCATCCATCAAAATCTGTAAGTGAGCAAAAGAGCCAGTCAAATGAAAGCTCCACAGCAAATCAGATTTCACCTTCCAGCCAAAACACAAAAAATAGAGAACAAAATAATGTTCCGGTTAGTACAGATGAAGCAATGTTGCCTGTAACAACTGCTTCTGTAGGACAAAAACTTGATACATTGAGTTGCAATTTGATAAAAAGCTTTGAACTCCAAGTTGCGGTTGTCTCTCCTTTAGTACTTTCTGAACACAGAACACAGACTGATCAGGCAGACAAATGTCCAATATCTGCAGGTAAAACCTATTCAGGGATTGACTTGGGATGCACATGTAGCTTGCAAGAAGAGGGGAAAAATGGTGCAAGTGTGGTAAATGCTGATAAAGAAACAACAGAAACTGTTCAGTCGTCACCTGGTAATTGTGTTCTGATACAGAAAGTGGACTCACATTTGCAACAGACCAAATTAATTGATGGAAACAGAATAGTAAAAAACAGTGTGAGTACAAATGATTCATATAATGAAAACCAAAGGAAAGTTAGTCAATCTGCACAAGATGCCAGAGAAAATCTGCAGCCTGGATTACAAAGCAAGCCTTCTCTTCCTGAATTGGGCATAAATTTTTCTAGTCAAAGCTTTCAAGAAAGTATAAGAGACCATAAAGACAAGCAAGCTGTGTTAGAGACAGGAGATACATCTGCAGCTGTGTTGGAAGAACAGATGTTTTGTATTTCTAGTGTATGTTCTCTTGTTGAAGGTGATACATTTTATAATCCTCAAATAGCAAGTATCTTCAGGTCAGTCCCTGAGACACATGCATTAAATGGTACCTCATCAGAAGGAAGTGCATCTGAACCAAGGCAAAAGGAGCCACAGCTGGCCTTGTATAAAAATGAGCTGAGTAATAACACTCCCCAAAGAGAGAACTCGCTGCAAAAGATGTCGGACAAATCAACAAGCTGCATGAGTAAAGCAGGTAAGATTTTGGATGGTATCACAACTAGTCATTTGGAGAAGGAAAGCAGTGGCAATCCTCTTAAGGCAATTTCTACCTCAGAACGAAAAAAGTCATTCAATGCATCTTTCAAGCATCCTGAAAATGACTTGGAAATTCTTGGTAGTATAAACCAGGAGTTAGCTCAGAATTCACTAGATTTCTCAATCTGCATAACTGCTGAAACAAATGTGTTCACTGCTTCAAGAGACAACAGTAAGCAAAATAACATATCCAACAAAAATAGCACAGAAAAAGTGATTAACCTTTTTGGAGCAGAACCTATTACATGTCTAAACAATCAGCTGTCTGAACTAGTGAAAGAGTTTCCATATGGCATTGAAGGTATTGATATACTAACAAAAGAACCAGTACAAAATGATTCTGTGGATGAGCAGATAGAGAATCAACCCCCAAAAAAGACTCAAATCTGTGACGGAAATTCTCATTTGAAGGACCCAGTAGATCAGATAAAAATTGCGATGTTAAGCTCTGATCAGATACGACAACTGTTACCTGCACACAACCAGTGTTCCTCTAGTGACAGTAAGACAGTATCAAGGCAACAGTCAGAAAAGGCTTCAGCTGAGAAGGAGAACCTTGGAGGCAGTATTCAGCCTAGTCAGAGTCTATGTGAGAAGAAAAGAAAACCACGAAAAAACTCTAACCCCAGAAAAAAAATAAGTGATGATTGTTCTTTAATGGGTTTGCAATCTGTAGCATGCCACTGTGAACTTGGAACTTCTGGTTCAGAGAAAAATGATGATCAACTTTCAAAAGCTGAAAATAATACCTCTGCAGACACACATGTAAACAACAGTAAATCTGATGCTGTAATGAAGAACAACTGTGCAGTAGGAAACCTGCCAGTTTCTGAAGAAATCCCAAACAGTGTTAGCAAAAAACATATTTGCAAATACACCTCTGTAATGAACAAAAAAGCTGGGCTGAAGGTGAATAATGAATACAAACCGCTTACAACACAGCAGGAAAAAAATGGACCACTTAATTCCTCTGAAAACCAGGATGTTGATAAATCTAAAAGGAGCAGCTGGAAGGAAGAGCTGCAAATTAACAGAGGAACCCCATTGTTAGACAAAGAATTTCATTCTGACAAAAAAGAACATCAGACAGTCTCAGAAGAGTTGTCAGAGCAAGCTGGTCATATGGATGCAGACAACATGACAAAATCATCCAAAAAGAAAGAGAAAGTTTTCAAAAAAGAGTCCCTTTCAAAAGATAAAACCAAAACAAATTTGGCCATTAAATCCAAACCAGACGTTCACAAATTTGCAAAGTCAGAAGCTGTTGAAATTGAGCATACTGAAGTCAATGAAAGACAAAAAGTTAAAAGCTGTGAAGAGAACTCAGCTGAAGAACAGAACTGTAGGAAACAAAAGGAGATACTTGGGCAAGATATAGGAACTAACACTAAAGAGAAAACCAAATTATCAGCAGAAATAAACCATAAAAAGCTGAACAGTTATGCTGATACTATAAAATTCCCACATTTTGGCACTGTAGACTTGAAATCAAGAAACCACAAATATTCTCAGCATAAATCTATGAAAGTTCATCCTTCACAGGAACAGTCGTACAAACGGAAGAGAAAGGAAAATATGATTGGGAAGAGAGACCCTAAGAAAACAAAGGTGGAAGAGGAAAGGTTGAAACAATCTGAACCAAAGAATTCCAAGCAGCTTTCACATAATTGCATGATAAATACTGATAAAGCTAAAAAAATTAATGGAGAAAATGGCTGGAAACAGAAGAGTTCATTAGCAGATCGCTCTGTGCTTAAACTACAGAGAAAAAGGGCTCGATCTTCTACCATCTCTAAAAACTACTTTTCTAACAAAGAGAGACGTCTCGATGGTCAAAACAAAGAGAAGTGCTCTGAGAAAATTTTTCCTGATAAAAACCTGCTATACTTAAATAGAAGAAATAACAGGTTAAAATTGCATCTTCAAAAGGAACCAAAGAAACACTACCTGAACAGAGTTGCGTTTAAACGTACGGCACAGGAACGCATATATCTGACAAAATTAGAGACGTCACCTGTCAGACCTGTCTGGCATACGAAGCCCAAAGTGTCACAAAACAGCCCAGATGGAAAAAGAGATGCTTGTGTCTCAGAAATTGGGAAATCACGCAAGCAGGAAGTACTTGAATTTAAGCTGTGTCCAGATATACTGTTCAGAAATGCAACCACCGACGACGAAAGCTTAGCTGCAAAGAATTCCCAGGAAAGAGAGAAAGCCATTGTGGCAGGTATGATGCTATCTTGATTATTAATTTGTAAGTAAGGTAATTTGCAAGTAAAAAGTATGTATTCCTTTTAAAATTCATGTTACACAAAACTCCAGTAAAAAGGTGGGACTCTAGAAGCTGACAGTTGAAGTGGCTTAGCTAGCTTTCTGACAGACTGTAGCTGTGTGTTAAGCTGAAAAAGAACATGAGACCTTTCCTTCAATTTAATGTTTTATTCTTTTTTTTCTGTAAATTTTACGGAATAAAGTTAGAGTAGTTTAGAGCATGGCAGTTTGAAGTAACTTCATGACAAGGTTTTTGAATCTAGTTGTAGAAGGTAGCTTGGCTTGTTCATAGAAAGCAGATTCCCTTGCCGCACGTACCAAAGGTGACCTCATTTGTATTCAGTGTTCAGCTGGTTGTGTATAAATCTGGCTGAGTAGACAGTGGAGGGAGAGATCTTTTGCAGCATTGAGGAAGAGAGGGCACTTGGGCCAAACATATCCCCCACAGTCTCTGTAACCTTTGCCATCTTTGCTTTAGGCTGCCTTTTTTCCTTCTCTTCCTCCCTATCCCCGATCTTTTGAAATTTTATGTGGTGCATTGTGAAGTATGTTTGTGTCAAATGCTGTATTTGATTTTAAATACAACTAAATCTTAAGTTGTACATACCGGCCCTTGCAGTCATTTTCACAGCCAAAGGAAATTGCATTCCTATTGCATTTGCTAGTGTATGCGTTAAAAGTTCATGCTGAATAGAGACCAAAACTTGTCATATAGGAACCTCAAAAACATTTTAAAATTTTCTCTTTAGGTGTCAAGAGTAAAAAAGAAGATTGGTTAAAATGTGATACAGTGAAGCAAAAAAAGCCGGAAGAGATTTCTACAGGTGAAATGACTTCTGATTATCCGCTTTGAAATATGTTAAATATTCTTTGCTTGGTTTTAAGTGTTCCTTTACAGTAGCAAATCTTAATAAAGTGTTTTAACGTATTCTTTACTAGCTCTGCTGCTGAAATGGATACTGTAGAGTAGACATAGCAGTTTCAAAGATTTGTGGAGATTTTTATTGCTATAAGAATATGTTGTTGGAGATTGGGATTTTGCTGCATACATGCATGCAGTTGAATTGGAGGTGGTGTTGGTGACAAGGTTCAAGTACAGTTTTAAACTATGGGTAAAGACCAAGCTAGCTCTTTCCCACTTTAAAATGTAGGAAGTGATGTAACAAAATCTAGTGTGAGACTATAAAAACAGAAAGTGATTTTTTTTTTATTTTATTTGGTTTTCACAGTAAGGTTTTCACAGGTTTAACACTGTCAGCACATACATCCGTGCTCACAAGTACTGGGACCTGTGTGTCCCAGTAGTCTGGACAGGATAACTTGCATGACACACAGAGGGAAAAGTGGTGCCACTACTACATCTTCCTTGTTCGTCTTGATTGGCAAATTACTTTTTGGGTGGTATGTTGTAGCCTTTAGGAGTCAACAGTTACAACAGTGGCATCTTTCATCTCAGGATCTTGGTTGTTCCATCCTTTGTAAATCCTGGGCGAGGTTGCTCCCTGCTGTCTGTTTCTTTGCCTTAGGTATCTTTCTAGCTGTAGTCTTGTTTTCCTGCTGGTCTAACAGGATGCAAAATGGTTCATTCAGCATGCTGTAACCTTGTTGCCATCCTCCTATTATCAGAGTGCAAGTCCTTTGCTGACAAGTTATCTGTGTTGTGGTCTTCCTGCAAGCAACTCATGTTTACATCTTGTATTGCTGTTGAATGTGTCCTTGGCTATTGGTGTCTGCCATTCTTTTAGCCCCTCCTCTGGTTTCTTCTCTTTCACAAATACACATTTTCATTCACACCTCTCTTAATATTCTTTAGAAAGGTCTCTTACGAAGACACTCAAATGACCATTTGGTGCTTAAAGATGCATTGGAGATTGATTTAAATCTGAGGTGCCTGGTGCTTTAGGAAGGAAGCTTGTGGCATCCTTTTTGACAGTGAGTGGCCTTAAGTACCACCTGCATAAGGAGTAAAGTCATTTGAGACTCTTAGACTTCTGCTTTAACCTGTTTCTCTGTCTGTCTTTCAGCTGAGGACAGTATTCCACTTGATAAAGCTATACAGATCCTGGATGGAGATGGTGAGGCTCTTCACAGTCATATCAAAGACTCAAAAGAGATATTTCAGACCTACAGGAAAATGTATCTGGAAAAAAAGATGCAAAAGCCTTGATAGCACTCCTGTATCATAGGTCTTACTCAGTATCACTGGGAAAAAGTTACCAACACTAAAATGCTTTTTCCTGTGTACTTCATATTTCTGAATAATTGTTAAAAAAAAAAAAAAAAGGGGGGGTGTTGGCAGTCTTTTCCCCCTGTTTGCTTCGTATTTGTGAATGATTGAGATCTTATTCTTTATTTATTGCACAAATACGCTTTGGTGCCGAAAATGCCATTGTCAAATGTATTGGTTTTTTGGCGTATTTGAATTTTTTTTTTTTTTTTTAAATACAGGAGTCAGTTGAATCTTGACCAAAAAACCCCTCAAACTCATTTAAATGATCATAATCTGTTTTATTTTTTCATTCTGGAAAACTTCTACTTATGGTACTTTCCATTGCTGGCAGTGGAAAAATATTCCTACTGGAAAGGGATTGCAGTGAATTCCCAAGCATTACACCTTTATTTCCTACTTATGCTAGTCTGATTATTGTGTTTCTAACAAGGCTTTATTTTTTTGTAGAAACTTTTTTTTTTAAAAACGAACTGGGAATACAAATACAACACCCTCAGATCAAACATACAGATCAGGGGATACCGTGAAGTATTTATGCTGCTACCCAGTTTTCTTACATTTCTTTTTGTGGAACTTGTACAAATTGAACTCAGAGGTCTTCATCTGATCACAGTGCTGTAAACTGATAGTTGACTGATGACTTCTCTTGTTTCTCTCTCTCTCTGCTTCCTTTACACTTGAAAGAAAAGTGTTATTGTTGACGAGCAGGGAGTTTGAATTCACTCTTGTCCGGACTATACTGCTCACTTTAACCAGACTGTAATTAATTTCTTTGTTTATAAAGTTTTAGATAATGTTTGAGTACACATTCACTGTGACATAAGAGTTATATTTGTTGCTCAATATTTTTTGTTTAAGTGCCTTTCATTATTGTTCGGAATTTTTAATTGAATCCTATTTTTTCAGAAATTTGGTACTCGAGTCTTTCTGTTTAAACCTTTCTACTGAAAGTAAAAACTCTGTAGATATTTCATTGAACAATTTTTATACTTGAAATAAACTTTTGAAGGCTATGCCTTGTCTTTTTTTTTAGTGTAAAAGTATAAAGTTGTGTTTATTGCACTTAGTTAAATAGGCATTGAAGATATTCCTGTAGATGAAAAGCAGCTTTAAAATAAGTGCCACATCTTCCTTCTTAAAAGGTTTCATAGTTGCATGTGAGAACTGAACTCAAGGCCAAGCTTTTTCTAATGAACTCCTAACAGCATGCACTTATACTTCAGAAAATACATCAGGAATGTTTTTCTCTTCAGCATCTTTTTTCCTTTTTTTTTTTTTTTGTTTTTTTTTCCCCTCCTGTTCTGACTTGGAGTTGGGAATTGGTTGGAATGAGTACTTAAAAAGTCTTCAGTATTACTCCATTCCTGACAATATGTGCTTGTAGGCATCTTGGATAGAATTACCCCGTGGAGCATGACATTATAGTTTCCTAGCTCTATTTGTATGCTGAATTAAAAATTGGCTTTTTTTTAGGAAAAGAAGTCCTCTCCTTCCATCATGTGTACATTTCTTCTCAAACTATGGAACTATTCAGGAGCTTTTTAACTCCCTGACACAGCTGTCCTAAGAACATAGATTACCTTTTTTTCTGGCTGGCTGCCCAACTATTAGTCTGTGGGGAATGTTGCTACTGGAGCATTTTCTAATAATGTTGGCATTATTAGTAAAAAAAACCTGAGAAGGTTTTACTTTGTATTTTCTTGGGAGTTTAGCACCTGTATTATACTGCCTGCATTAAGGAAGATTCATTGTAGTCTCAAGTGTACCCAGTTCAAACACCACATAGTTCCTGTCAAGAATTTGTTTTGGGTTTTGTTCTGCATAATGATACATGAGGCTGACTTAAATGCTTGAGTGAATTCTTTTCAATAGGAAATTATTCAATCCATTGACCTATGGTGATTATGTTCTAAATATTTAGAGAAGTTTGCTGAACTGACCCTGTGCACCCAGTAAGTGAGAATATATCCACTGGAACTGAGAACCGACAACTACATCTTCTTTCTCTCTTATACCAAGGAGTAAATCTTAGCTCTGTGACCATGTTTACATGGTGACTTGTGTTTACACTGCTTTGGTATGGCTAGGATCTTTGAGATAGACTGGCCACATCCTTTCTGCTTGGTTCATGTGTGGGCTCAGTAGCTATTCCATAAGCCTTTGCACTTAAAGTACTTTGTGCTTACAGCTGGCCTCTAGCCTGTGCTACACTTAGTGAATAATTGTTGCATGCAGCTGCATACTAAGAGGACTGTGCCAGATGCTCTTATTCAGTTGCCATTTCTCCTGCTCCTTATGGTGCTGACTGAAGCCACGATACTACAGCAAGCCCTTGGTCTTGGACAGGCAAGGTGCTGACATCCACCTAAATGTGACTACTGTGAAAAAACTAGTGCTGTGTTGTTTGAACTGACAAATGTGAGCATGAGGGCATTCACAGCACATCACGTCATGTATGTGATGTGTGCCCGTTGTCTTGCGTGTTGCCTGGACTTGAGAGGACTTGTAATATGAATGTCACCAGTATGGTTACTTTGTACAAACCATGGATCCTGTCATGGCTCTGAGAGCACTACTAGGTCTTAATGGTCCTGATTATCCCTATGTGGGACCTCCACCTGCACCCCCTGCTTTTGGGCCCAAAAACTCCATTTAAGATCAAGCCAGGGCTTCAGTCCCTGCCTGAGGAATGTTCAAGGTCTACTACTGATCTGTAACTCTGTTACAGTCATTCCTGTGTGTGGGCATGGAAATTGCCCATTGATCCAGCCCCTGACCCATGGACAATCTTCCTGCCTGGACTCAGATGTATTACTATGCAGCTGCCTGTCAATCATGACTATGTCTGACCTGGGTTATCATCACTGGATCTGATCTTGGCCTGTGGATTGACTTCCCAGCTTCAAATTGGCTCTCCTTCATCACTACAAGCTTGTCTGGTGATCTGGATTCTGGCTTGACCTTGGTTACCATCACTGTCCCGCTTGCCTTGCTTGGGTGCTGTGGGGATGGAGCCTTGGCTGGTGAGGCCCCTGCCTTGCCAGTCATGGTATGTCCCTCAGCTTCTGGCCCCTGATCCTTAGGAATCTCCTGGTCCTTGCTGAGCCCTGACAGATACAGGACTGTAGGATGTAGGCATGCAACATCCTAATCTGTTGGTGTCTGTCTTCTCTCTTCTTCCCATTCCCTTCTAGGAAACTTTCTGTGTCAGTAAGAAGAGTTCCCACTTCTGTCATTCTTGCCTTTGTGCCCCAAGAGAGTCATGGATGAGGTTCCTAATAAGTGTGAAAAGGTAAATGTCATTTGCCACCCATTTTCAAAAGACAAGATGATGACCCACGGAACTACAGGAGACTGGTCAGCGAGCCTGACTCCTTTATTTGGGAAGATTATAGAACAATCCTCCTTGAAGCCATGACTACCGGAGTACAGTAAAGATAAGGTGTTTTGGAACAGTCAATGTGGATTTACGAAGGGTAAATCACACCTGACCAACCTGATGGCCTTTTATGATGAGATGACAGATCTTGTGGACAAGGGGACTGGAGAAAATGTTGTTTACCTTTAACAAGGCTCTTGTTGTGGTTTCTCAAGTAGTATTGTAGCCAAGTTGGAGAGAGATGATTTGGATACTGACCTACACAGTGGGTGGAAAATTAGCTGACCAGCTGGGCTTGGAGGGATATTGTCTGTGATCAGTGGTACAGAGTCCAGCTGGCATCTGATTACTACTGCATTCTTCAGCAGTTGATATTGGGGCTGTCATTGTTTGCTGTCTTCATTAATGAATTGGAGAATAGGATGTAATGAACCTTTGCAGGTTTGCATGGAGAAATGGTGTCCTCAGGAAGCTCAAGAGTAACTTTCTGTGGAAGTTCAGGAAAGACACACAGGTTGCCTCCCAACGAACACTTGCTTCCTCTTGCTTCCAACAGGTGAAAATAGAAATACTCACAAGAGCTGATTTCTAATGGTGTGGTGAGGCTATGGCCCCAAAGGAGGCCCTGTCCAGCAGATGCCAATCTTCAGCTTCAGGCAGCAATGCCTGTGTAGAAACTGGGCTCACATCTGCTCCAGGACCTGATAAGAAGCCCCTGCCCTGACCATCTGGTGAAGTGATGTTCGAGAAGGTCAATAGGGTGGAAGTCTGGCTAACAGCAAGATAATAAATTTGACGTGTTTAACTGCAACACTGTTATTTCCTTTGACCAGATATGAACACAGATGTCATAAATTCAGTGGCGATTTACTTGACATAATTGTCATGACACATTGTAAATCACACACACTGTCTTGCCATATGTCTGGTCATACAGTGACCTGGTCCTTGTAAACTGAGAATAGAGTTAGTCATCAAGAGAAAAAAAAAAAGCGGAAAGACATGCATTACAAAGTGCTAGGCTTGGGAACTTGGAAAAATGTTGCCACCACATTTGGTGTTGACAGTGCTTTCCTTCCCAGGTGTTGTAAGTAATCTTTTTTTCCTACTGATTCCTCATTAACTGAGTGCTAGGTAAGTGTGTGCTCTGCTTTCCAGTCAGGAGGGATTTTCTTGGTGGCAGACGGGTGGGTTGTAATCTAGAATGCAACCTTTATTCTAGAAACCTGGTCCTTTAAACTAAGTCTTCCCTTGAACTTGGCTGTAGTGGCTACACTTACTACATCCCTGTCTCAATCCTTGTATCTCTACCTTCCTAGACCTACCTATTTTTCCCTTCATTTTGGAAACTTTGCCTTCATCCTCACTTTTTTTTCCCTTCTGGGACTTCCTGTTGAATTTGCAAGGTGCCACTGCAACCTTGTTTTTTAGAATCTTTGTTGCTTCTCATCTTCCTGGGCTCCAACTTGTGTTGCTTGGCCTGCAGGCCCCCAGCCTTTTTTCATCCCAACAAAGCTCACAGTCTTGAAACTTTTCCTGGGCTCTGACTCCAGCACTACAAGCTCAACCATACAAAGCCTACCTCATGTTTAGACTTACGCATTTAAGTCAGGGAGCTTTTTTAAAAAATTATTTTTATTTTTTGTGTGCCATCTGTTTATCAATATTGAGACTACAAGGGGAATATGGTTCCCTGCTTCCAGCTCTTGCACTTGTTACTAGAACATCTTCCAGGTGACAAGAAAAACAACTGAAAATGCTTGCTTCCCCCCTGCAGGCTTGGGCTGGACCATGCCCATGGCAGCAGGAGCTTTGGAGCACTTAGTTCTGTCTGAGTTTCAGTAAGTCCCCTTAGGCACATGCAAACAGATTATCCAGGCTAGGGTGCTCTATTTTTTTTTTTTTTGGGGGGGGTGGGGGGTGATTCTGGGGGAGATCAAAAGGCACACAGCCACACCAGAAACCTGTGGTCCAGGTTTCCAGCCTTTCATCATCAACGGAAAAATGTTGAAATTTCCCAGTGAATGCAGCATAATTTTTCTCACATTTTCTTTGAAATGACTGAGGTATTTCTAAAGCAACTTTAAAAATAACCTGAAGCCAAGTTTCATTTATGTGGTGTTTCAGATAAGGCGGTTAAAGTTTGGTAGTCTGTGATGGGTTGATTCCAGCTGGCAACTAAGAACCCACCAACCAGTCATTGACCCTACCTCACCCCCATCAGGGTGAGGGAGAGAATAGGAGGAACAGAAGCAAGAAAACTCATGGGTTGAGGTAAAAACAGTTTAATAAGTGGAAAAAAAGGGGGAAAAAATCCAAGTGATGCAAAGGCAGTCATTCACCACCAGCAGACTGATGACCAGGCAGTCTCTGAGGAACAGCTACAGAAAGACTATCCTCCCATTTTATTGCTCTATTCCATCATGTGGTGTGGAGTGTCCCTTTGGGTCAGCTGTGCTGGCTGTGTCCCCTCCTGGCCTCTGGCCCACCCCCACCCACTTGCTGTGGGGGCAGAGTGGGAAACAGAGAAAGCCTGGAGGCTGTGCAAACAGTCCTCAGCAATTGCCCAAACACTGGTGTATCAGCAACGCTGGTTTAGTCACAAATTAAAACCTGGCACCAGATGAAGAAAATTAATTCCATCCCAACCAGGTACAGTACATAGTCACAGATGGATTGAAGTTTTTCAGTCCAAAGCTATGACATTTGTCATGGGAAAACGAAGATCCACGTGGTTCTCTGCAAGCACCTCAGTCCCAATGCTGAGACTTTGTGAGGAGGACACCTTATCAGTAAGGCTGTGACGATGGAAACCGGTGTTGAAGATGAAATGAATGCGGGCCTTGCACTCTTTAATGTTGGAGGTAAAATTCACCTCAGTGTTTTCGTTTAATAAATAGTAGGAAGAGAAGGATTCCTATCTTTATGGTTATATTATGGCATTAAGTGAAAGGCATTTGTACAGTGTCAAGGTATGTGTTTTCTATAATGTTGCTCTCTATGACTTCATACATAAGCCTTTTGCAGTACTAATTAGTTCATATTACTCCTTGCACTACTAACTGATGAGTATCACTGGTTTGATCCTATAAAGCTGGCTTAGATTATTCATAAACTTATTTCAGTCTTAAAATGACTGAAGTGCCTCAGTGTAAGATGACTGAGGTTTCCTGCTTCTGTTTCAGTTTTATGTTGCTGTGGCACTAATAATTCAAGCACTTGGGGAACAAACCTTTGTCTGAAAGTGTTAGGATCTGTAAAACTGAGCCTGCACCATCATGCACCTCAAGCCCTCCCATTTTCCCCAGGGGACTATCCTCTTTCCTCCAGTCATCAGTGCTATTAAAAAAGTCATAAATAGTATTCTCCTTAAAAATAATTTTATTTTTCACCTATACCATAGCAACAGTTGTTCGATAGACTATGAAAGCCAGAAACTATAGTCTTTGGAACAAAATATCCAGCAATAAATTGCCACAGAAGATGCTCTTCAGAACAAAATGTGGAGATACAGCTAATAAGGAGTAAAAAACCACTCTGTATGTTAATTAGTTCACAGTGCCTTTTACTTACACCCCGTTAGATATTTTTCAGAAAGAAATTAGCCTGCCACTGTGCTCTCACCCAGTAAGTTCAAACTCTGTTGACTAATATCAAGCAAAAACCGTAGAACATAACATTGATGGCTGGTTTGAGATGAGAAAAATGACAAGTTCGTTCTTTCCCCAACGCTGCGGTAAAGGCAAGGAGAGCTCAGCCCTCAGGTTAGCCCACAAATTAGCATACATGTGGTTCCCATCTAGCCACAAGAGGTGCTGACTTGTACCCTACCAGAAAACAATGTGGGATGAAGTTAGGGTGCTGTATTTGGGCCAGGGAAAATACGGGTCTGAACAGTGGATACTGTAGAGAGGTTGCTGATTGCAGCAGTGGGAGAGCACCTCTTTGGAGATGTTGGATGCATTTCATTAATCCCACTGCTTACCGTACTTCTCTGCCTGTCTGGTTCTTTAATGATTTAACTACATTGATTAAAAAATAGGTCTCTTGTGCTTTAGAAGTATGGAGACTGTCCTGAATCTCAGGCACTGCAAAACCAAGATGCATTGTTGCCAGAAGCACTAGAAAAAGCCTAGGCAGGGAGAATTTATTGCAGGATTCACCTTTGAAATGAACTGAAATTGTTTGGCATAGAAAAGTGTTTGTTCATGCTCAAAAACATAAGGACCTAGAAAGACCGGTACCCATACAAACCTGAAAGATGATGTTTAGTCCATAGTGTTCTCTCAGGAGGTCAGACAAAACAATATAGATTGAAAATAGCAGGCTATGAATACAATGGATATGAATGAAGAGTGAGATAAATACCTCCACGTGCAATCGTTCTGCAAGTAACAAGAAAAAAGAATGCTCTTCCTAGACCCCAGCGGGAGATAGATTGTGGCCCATCATGCAAATTCATCTTCTGGGACTTTTAATTAGAACAACAACAAAAAAAAAAGTCAAAAATATTTGATAGGCACAGCAGACATATTCTGTAGGGGAATGGAAATTTTCCTAGTACAAACCAGGAGGACCACAATAACAGCTTGTCAGCTGATAGAACAGACATTTTCCTTTAAAGAGTTATCTGCAGAATCCTAACTGGATCTGGCAGCACGCCTTACAGGAAACTTCAGCAAAAGTGTCTGTAAATACAACGTGTAAGAGATTCATTCCTTGCTGTTCCCGGTTCTTAGTGCAGGAGGAAAAGACAAATGGAATCATCATACCAATGTTAAGAATCCCTTTGTCAATAAAACAGTAAAGATCATCTATTTCCAAATATGAGCAAATATCAACACACTAAGAAAAAGACAACAGCAAGACAGCAAAAACCATATAGGTAGAAAAAAAGGCAGTTTTTTTCTATTCATTATCACAGCTGACTTGCTGAGGCATACCGACAAAGGGAAAATTGTCTGATGTTATCAACATAGAATAATTAGTTCAGTGGCAGTTATCCTCAGGGTATGTCAGAGGCTGTTACACATTTGTAATTTGTCAAGCTCTGTAAGCAAATGTCCTTTAATGTAATTTGCCGTTTGGGTTCAATGATGCCATATTCAGCAGGTTACTGTTATTTTAAACCCTTCTATGCAGTTCCAGTCTCCAGTGTATTAACTTTATAGCGATTTTGCTGATATTGGAATCTCCTTGATAAATTGCTGTGACTGATAAATTGGCCACTGTCCATTCAGACAGCTGCTCAGAGGAAAATACCTGCAAGGAGCAGCATTATGGCTACAAGGAATATCTACAGGGAGCAGCATAAAAAGCCTGAAGACCATCTGCTCCATAGAAGAATCAGTCTGGGTAGGTGCATAAATGTCGCATGTTAACATCAAACATCTTATCGTGGTCATGCTGGCTTGGCAAAAATGCAACTGTTTTCAGTACTGTCTGCTTCACCTGCGGGCATCTCCAGGAACTACAATATAAATGGGCGGCTCGGTAGAAGAGCCAAGAAGAAGAGCTTTCCGTAGGGAAACCTGATGTTGCTCCTCAGCATCTCTGCTCTGCATCTCATGCAGCTAGCTGTGGTTGAACCTGTTTTGAGGTACAAGTACATCCAAAGAAAAATTTCTTCTCTGATAAGGTCTAAAACAGTTACAGACAGGACTTAAAACATGCATGAATCCCTAAACCTTAAATTTTCAAATGGTGTTATGACAAAAAGATACTCTCTTTATAGAAAGAGTATGGGAAAGAGAGCACAAGTAAAGCACAAAACCATGACATGATTTAATATTTGGAGGTGACCATATATATAGATAAGATTAGTTCTAAGGGTTTAATGGCTCTGTAAACTTTGTTGATTTTGTGGTTTTAATGTTGAAAGACATCACTCAGTCATAGCAATATATATATTCAGAGTAAGTCACTGCTGTCTCTCACATGGACATAGTTTGAAAAAGCTTCACCCTGATATAATGAGCAAGATGAAAGAGATGTTTAGTAATGACTGTATCATGAGGATAATTGTGCTGGATTTATTTGTGAACACTAGTCCCAGAATGCTTTTGTCTTGTATTAATTTGGCACTGGGATGATAAGTTTCCATACGCAGTGTAAAGAAAGGCTCTCAGGGAAAAAAAAACAAAGTAAGATGAGAAGTCCCACTGCTGTCTGGTGGGGATGCACTCTGCTGGGTTAGTGCAAGTGGCTTTCAGCTTTTCTGTGCTTATGGGATGTTTTGTTCCAAGGGAGATATGAAACTGCAGGGAGCTGTTCTGCAATGTTTTGATGCGAACTTCACTTTCTCCATTGGTCTGGGTGTTGGGAACAGGAGAAGGGTCAAACACATAGTGATGACTAGATGTATGGATGCTGTAGCTGCAAGTGCTGTTTCCTATACGGAACTGGTCAGAGGTCTTCCTGGGATTTCAGTAGAAGAAATCCCTGCTGTCTTTCTGTAGCCCTGCTGTTTTGTAACTCTTTCTTGGTTGTTATGCACATTCATGATTAATTCTGATGTGGATACAATTTGCAGAAAGCACAAAGGGGATTGAAAATGTGCTGGTTTACTTCTTGAAGCTTCTGACCAGCTGCGTATGAGCCAGCAGCATGCCTAGGTGCTCAAGAAGGCCAATGGCATCCTGGCTTGTATCAGAAACAGTGTGGCAAGCAGGACTAGGGAAGTGATCAACGCCCTGTACTCGGCACTGGTGAGGCTGCACCATACTGTGTTCAGTTTTGGTCCTCTCACTACAAGAAGGACATTGGGGTGCTGGAGCATGTCCAAAGAAGGGCATCGAAGCTGGTGGAGGGTGTAGAGCACAAGTCTCATGAAGAGCGGCTGAGGGACCTGGAGTTGATTAGCCTGGAGAAAAGGAGGCTGAGGGGCGACCTTATTGCTTGCTACAGCTACCTGAAAGAAGGTTATAGTAAGGTGGGTGTTGGTCTCTTCTCTCAAGTAACAAGTGATAGAACAAGAGCAAATGGCCTCAAGTTGTGTCAGGGGAGGTTTAGATTGGATATTAGGAAAAAATTTCTTCACCAAAAGGGTTGTTAAACACTGGAACAGGCTGCCCAGGGAAGTGGTTGAGTCACCATCCATGGAGGTATTTAAAAGACACATAGATGTGATGCTTAGGGACATGGTTTAGTGGTGGACTTGGCAGTGCTAGGTTAACAGTCGGACTCAATCTTAAAGGTCTTTTCCAGCCAAAATGATTCTATGATTCTTTTGAAAGATCAGCGGTGACTGAGAGGCGAACTGCTTGATGAAAAAACTTGACTGAAATTAGCAAATAAGTATGTTTTTAGAGGACTCTGGTTTAGTCAGGCTGAGATGTCCCTTTGGTTCCGAGTCTAGGCAATGCCTTAATGAGAGTCTGGGAAGAAATCTGGACGGTAAAACATCATAACAGCATGCTAGTAATTTCTTATTTGATTAATAAGAAATACGTGATTTTTAATTTTTTTTCTGATAATAGCTATAAAATTTTGTATTAGGTGTCAGTGGTAAGGTTTTGGCAGTGGGGTGGCTGCGGGGGGGGGGCTCTGTGGGAGGAGGCCAGAGGATACCCTGGCTCCAGTTGTGTCCACAATGCACCCACCACTGGACACAGCTGAGCCCACCACCCAAACTGATGTTGTCTCTGGGAAAACATATTTAAGAACGGGTAAAAAACACCACAGAGGAGTAGGAAACAAAAAGGTGAGAAACAACAGAGGGAACACCAAAGTTGGAGAAGGATGTGCTCCATGGTGGAGCAGATATTCCAGAAGTAACTGCTGCCCATGGAGGACCCACACTGGATCAGATACTCTTTCAGAGGGATTGCAGCCTATGGATGAGCCCGTGCTGAAGCAGGTACACCCCAAAGAGACTGCAGCCCATGGAGTACCCACACTGGAACATGGGAAAGAGCAGCAGAGAAAAAGTGCTATGCCCTGCATTGCCTGTTGCCTCAATGAAGAGACAGAGTGTGCCCTGCAGCAGTAACAAGGCAGGAGGAGAGGTGCCTCAAGTGATGGGTGAAGCTGGGTCTGGGAACGGGGGAGGAGAAGTGTTTTCCCTGTGTATAGGTATTTGTTTCTTTTTTTGAAAGAAAAATTCAAATCACTACTTAAATATTTATATCAATTGACAATTAATTAAGTTAAATTCCCTGACATGAGTCTGTTTTGCTCATGACTAATTGGTAAGTGATGTTGCTGTCTTTATCTCAACCCAAGTTTTCCATTTCTTCTTTGCTGTTTCCTCCCCCATCCCATGGAGGGGTGAATGAGCAGGCAGTGGTCCACCACAAATTTAAAAGGCAAAATCACTACACCTTGAGGGATCAGTAAACGTCTCTGTGAGAGTAGCGCATAAGGTGGTGAAGAACATAAAATGCACTCCTTGCCCATGGCCAGGATGTTACATTACCATGTAGTCCATGTTCTCCAGTCCTAGGCACGCTTTTGCTCCCAGGATGCCCAGAAGCTGTGACACCAGTGCTCAATGTGTAACATTACCTATAAGCATAGCAAAAAGGTCATTTATTCCCCAAAAGGGAAGCAATAGCAGAAGCACAGCATGAAAAATTGTCCTGTGATTATATCTGTTTAAGGGTTGCTGAACTTGTTTCACAAGCAGAGCTTGGAAAGCCACCAGTAGCACCTACTGTAGTTCCCACACCGTGAGCTCATGTTTTCACATCCTTGAGGGTTTGTCATGTAGCAGTAGAGAAACCTCTAGCAGAGGAGGGGATGACATCTTCTATTCCAACAGTTGACTGTCTATTTTTCCAGCAAGCGAAGAGCCCAAAAGAAGTACCAGGTCTTGCTTTCCTCTCAAGGCTGTGTTCACCACTTCTCATTTTTCTCAGCGATTCCATTCTCCAATCCCTGTGTGAAAAGCATTTCAGTTTCTTTATTAGCGTGCCTAAAATAGAGAGGTTTCCTTTTTGGTTTGTTTTTTGGTGGTTTTGGTGTTTTGTTTTTTTTTGTATAAGCAACACCTGTGAAACATAATGGTTTACAGTAGAGTGAACTGGACACTTAGAAATCTATTATTATGATTTTTACTAATGATAATTTATAAAGGCAACACTTCTACTAAAATAGACCAAATCATACCAGTTGGAAATAGCACAGTGGGACAGAGCTCAGAAACGAGACACATCAGAGTTGAGAAATGGACCAAGACTTCCCCCCCAAAAATGAGCTTAACCACAAGTAACAAAGTATGTCTACTTGCCTTACTTGGGACACTTGGTCTAAGTATTCATGATAAGATTATAGAAGGAGAAATAATTTTTCTCCTGTCCTGAATTCTGTTACTCCAATGGTCCTTTCAACAGGGACAGGTTTCTATTAAGAGCTTGGTGATAGGGTAGGTTAGCCATTGTCTCCAGGATAGTGGCCACCTACTAGTGTTACCAAAAAGCGGCAAAATAATTCACTCTCTAAGACTTATTTTGAAGTTTCAGAAAGCAGGCGTTCTTTATTGCAGCGCTGGGTGCAAAGGGGATAACTCCACCTAACGTGCACACCCAAAGGACAAAGCTAACAAGTATTTATACTGTGTTAATATACATATTCATTACATTTCCGAGTAATGCTTGTCACATTCATGGATTTTCAAGGAACTCGTTAGCATATGCTAATGTCTTTCGCACATGTTTGTTGGCACCTCTGGGTGGTCATTGGGGGTCTTCAGATGAAGGCTCAGACTCAGTCCTGGTATCATGTATACCTTATCCTTGAAGGCTGTTTTTGTGATCATCTTGTAATTTTCTTATCCTTGTGCATTTGTTCTTCCAAGGCCGAGCTGATTAAAATGAGATTGTTCTAGAGCTTCTTATATTACAACTGATTGTCTTCTAAGTTACAATGGTTTCCCTTTTGTTTGGTTACATCTACTGAGCAATGACTCTAATTGCTTGAATTGATCTTAATATTTGAATATTCACAGATATCACTACCAACGTCTAACAAGAGACTTAATTCCAGCTGTTGTTTGCAGCTCCTAAGTCCTATCTGGTACATACTCAAATTTCTGTATTCTTTTGTCCTTTGTGTGTCATATCCTTCCTAATTTACTTATCATCATTAAAGTAAATCTAAATTCTTGAAAATTAATTGCTGAAGAAGCCAGGTTTCTCTAGAATTGGTTGCCTGAATTCTGCGCTCCCAGCTTTTGTCTAGGAGTTTGCCATGAACGTGGCAATGGGTGTCTTTCCCAGCTAGATCAACACCGTAGCCTGTGGAATAGACTTTTTTTTTTTCCCTTTTTTTTTTTTTTTTTTTTTTTGGCAGAAGGTCATTAAAATGGTTATTAAACTGGAGATTTTTATTAAAAATAACCTCAGAATGCACTCATGCAAGAAGTTTTTGGTAGAGCTCTGATGTGAATGCAGAAGCAGAGATCCAGAAGAAAAGCTGGTCTGGACTATTAGCTTGTGGTTTGTAAACTGTTAGACTGAACAGTGTCTAAAGTCTCACTCCTTTCTGTTCCATGTTAATGGCCTCATCGTCTTCCTTTGCAACTTCTGACAAGCCATTTACCCTTCTCTCAGTTTTTGTAAGAGAAAAGCTGGAGGCAGCAGGGGGGTCACTGACCCTTGCTACAGAAAACAGAGCTGAGATGGGCCAGTGACAAAATTATCAAACTGTTGTCCAAAAAAGCAGATTTGTTGCCCGGTGTGCAATAAGCCAATTCTCTCACGCACAGCATAGATAGTGCTTTTATTCAGGCCTGGGTGCTCGGTGGGTTCCCACAAATCAAGCACACCTAGTGCCAGTTCTCTTGTGTTTATACATGAGCATTACCAAGTGGTACACTCGTGAATCAAAAAAATTCACTCAATAGCCAATGTGACTATTAAGCAGGTATCCTTTATTGCAGCGCTGGGAGTCACACCGAGATATTTCCATGAAAGTGCATCTCACCAAAAAGCAAATTGTATGTGATTTATACTACAAAAGTGTTACATATTCATTAGGTTTCTGAGAAATCTAATACATATTCATTACTATTCCAGGAGCTCATGAATATGTGCTAATGTCCTGATACACCTGTGCAGTTTCTTCCTCAGGTGGTTGTCAGGGGTCATCTTCCTCAAATCTTCCTCTTTCTCCTTCGGTGTACACAGTTGGGTGACCTCTTCATCATCCCCGTTTTGAAAGCTCAGCGACCTTGTTATCCATCCTGCCCAGATGGTCCCAGGCTTGTTGGCATATTGGGCCCCCTTTATCGGGATGTCTCAAACTTTGTATCTTTTTCTAGTTCATACCCAAGGGCTGCTCCCTACTTTATGGCTTCTCTTACCCTGTTTCTACATTTCAACTATCCTACTAATTGTTTTCTTTCATACCGGAGCATGAGACAGGTGAAGCCTGAGTTTGCAGGGCCTGACTCAAGTGCTGCCAAGTTGTATTCTGTTTTAAAATTGTTCTACACTAATTAGTTTCCCTTATTCACTCCCAGTTACAATAATTGCTTCAGGTGTCTTCACCTAGTATGCAAACCAGAACACGTGCTCAGTTCTCCTCTCTGACCTTATCTTTTGAGTAGGTGGTGTAATTTGGGTCGGGGCTTCATGGGTGGGTGGTGGCAGATCCCCCTGCCAGAATTCCTTTTCCCCTAGTTTCCCAATGCTTTTGGTAATTCCAAATGGTTCTTCAGGGTCTGCTGATCAAGCTAACAATTCATCAGTTATGGTTCTACCTCTTGAAAATCACTTCTTAATTGGTACATTGTATAAATGTCAGCTAACACATGGGCAGGACCACACGTTGGTCATCCTTAGCAGTACCTAGCAACTATCTGCAAAACTATCTGTAACATTCTTAACTACAGAGTCATGATTAACTTTTAAATTTGATGCAAGATATCAAAACCAGCACAAGTATATTAAGCATTTCTCCTGATGGGACAGAGACTGGCCAAATCACTGACTTAGTATAACTGTAAAGTGGTAATAGAATTGCTGACCTGGCATTAATGTATTTAGCTAATTGCTGATTTAATCACTGTAGCTAAAACAGCTGCAGAGTGAGGATGAAGTGATCAGTTATCTCTGGGTGAGTCCTGGGAGCTGACTCCTCAGGAAGGCATCTGGGGAATGCGGGTGAAGTGATGGTTGTCTTTTTGGGGATGATGCAATCTGGCTGCATAAAGGAGGAAGTACAGAAGGTCACTGAAACTGAAAGGATAAAAGAGAAACTCAAAGACCAAGAGGTAGGCTCAGCAGAATATGATCAGCATTGAAGATTCCACTCATTGGGAATCTGCAGTTATGAAGGCAAACATCTTCTCCAGGTCACTTTGATGGATGAGCCGGGAGACCCCTCATGAGTGTGGACCCTAAAGGCCAACAGCTGCATCTTGCAAACCTTCTTGAACTGGGAGAACTCAGGATTTTGGGAGTGCTTGTCATGCTAATAACACCACTTTGCTAATATTTATCATACCTGCATACTGCTAAGTTTATTGTAGTTACACACTTGTTAGGTTTAGGCAAACATAATTGGCATAGTTGTATGTCATAATTTCCTTAGCCCTGTAGTATTTGAGTTTATTGGGCGATTTTTCAGAGTAGGAGAGTGCCAGCAGTGTAGGGCTGGAGCCTGGAGAGGCAGAGGCACCATGTGAAGAGAGAGACAGACACCCAGCGTGCTCAGCTGTCTTTGAAGACTGGTAGGGTATCAAAGGGCACCTACACCACTTATAGTACATCTATAAGGGGATTTGTTCTTTCACAGACAAGAAACTTATTTCTACCTTACTGTAAGGAAAAGAGATACTTTCCTAAAAGGAAAAGACATTCTGCAGTCACTGGCTGGCAGTGGGGAACTAGCCTGCCTGGGAATTGCAGTAACCCAAAGTAAAAGGGATTATTGTACACAGAGATTAAAATGAAGAGAATAAAATTATTGTAAAAAGAAGATTCAGAAAGAAGTAATCCCAAGAAAACTGGGTGAGAAAAGGCAGAAACTGCACAGGAGAAAAACAAATGTTTAAGCTGCAGTGTATCTGGTGAAATTACAGTGTAGTATTAAACTGAGCGGTGGGTATCACTACTAAATCCACTAGGTGACAGTGTGGAGACTGCATTCAGCCTGACAGCAACATCTGTCTGTTCTTTACAGGCCTGTTGGCATTGTCTCACTGCTCTCTGCTATAAAATCAAAGTTTGCAATGTGCCTCTGCTTGTAGCTGGGGGCTTCGCATGTGTCCATGGAGAAAAGGTGGTCTTCATGCTAACAGTAAAGGTAACACTGGAATGAAAGAATTGACTGTCACTTTTTTCAGAACTGGCTGTTTTTTCCTAAACCTAGAGGTCTGGGGGCTTGGACTAAATTGGGAAGTGATGATGGAAAGTGCACTAAAGGATGAAGGGGCAGCCACCATCTCTCTGCTGTGCCTTGCAGCCAGTTGTGCAGGGGGACAGACTTTTTAGCAAGGCCTGTTGCGATAGTACAAGGGGTAATGGTTTTAAACTAAAAGAGGGTAGATTCAGACTAGAAATAAGGAAGAAATTTTGTACAACGAGGGTGGTGAAACAGTGGAACAGGTAGCCCAGAGAGGTGGTAGATGCCCCATCCCTGGAAACATTCAAGGTCAGGTTGGACGAGGCTCTGAGCAACCTGTGATAGTTGAAGATGTCCCTGCTTGCTGCAGAAGGGTTGGACTAGATGGCCTTTAAAGGTCCCTTCCAACCCAAACTATTCTATGATTCTATGCTTCTGTTTGCACGCCACGAGCTCTCCCCATCGCTGCCTTGGTGCATTCCCAAAGTGTGGGCTGCCTGGCCCAGCCATCCCCCAGGGACTGCAAATGGGTGCAGCAAAGAAAAAGCTGGAAGAAAGGGACTAGAAGCCAGTGAATTGACAAGGATTAGATGCGCAGTACAAGGATTAGATGGCTTCTGTGGCTTTTCCAGTTTCGTATGAGGTAATGGGCAAAGCAAGGCAAGAACACCTGGGGTACACAGCAGGTTTCATTTCATAGCACTGCTTTCTCCACACAGCCTCTTTCCCCCTAGGATATGGTGTGACCCAGTGTACAGATATTAGCACTGTAGCTGTGGTGTGAAGAACCACTAAAAGTTACGACTGAATATTTAATTCCCAATTTGGATTTACATGACAAGAAAAAGAAAATTGAAGCAAAGTCTGTATATTAATAAATATCAGTGCAAACTAGGTTAATGTAAATAAAGTGCTATACATATATAATGTAATTTTTATGACAACACTGTCTGTTCTGAAAATGTGCCATCAGTGTAGAGCCAAGATCTAAGTCAATGAGTACGCAAACCTTGTTTGCTGTGATTAGCCTTGCTTTAAGGTGATGTGATCTTTGTTGCTTAGTCCTCTCAAATATCCTTCATGTGTAGGACACAACACATTTTCACCTTGGTATTGTCTACATTTCACACTTGTTCCATGGGTTGCTCTCCATCCCTTTCTTGCAACACTAATGGTTTTTAGTTGCACTCCTGCGGTCCAGCCCAGAGAGGTTACGGACGTGTCTTCTCATGGTGGCATCCATGGGGCAGGAGCACTGTGGGAGGTACAAACTGTCCCGTTGGAGGGCACAAGCCACCTGATTGCTGGCTGTGGGGCTGAGGTGATCTCCCCTTTCCCTTCTGCTCCGTCTCTCCCCTATTAAAAATTGCCTTAGTTCAAGAGACATGAAATATTAATGCGTTGTGCCATTTATTGTAGCGCAGCTTACCACGCACTGGAATCCCAAAGTGCCCTGAATTTTGTCTGAGCCTGATACAGATGCCTTGAAACTGGCACTTGGCAGCTGTCCTGGTGATTTTATAACACCCAGGCTTTTAGGACTTTTGATTCATGTGCTGCAGAAACTTGTCCTTATATGGGATAACATGAAATTCCACGAGTGAGAACGGATGGATTTTCTTTTGCTCTGCTTTTTCTTTCCATCTAGGGTAAGATCTGTCAGTCTAATTTTCCTTACTGCCCTTTCTGTAACTAGAAAGAGGAAAAGAAATACAGTGAGTGATCTCGCTTAATAACCACCGATCCATGAGTCTTTCACAGCCTTTGGATCAGGCGGCTGTGCGGAGAAGGATTTAAAATCAGGATGTCTGTGAATCTTCCTTTTCTTCTAAATTAACTGTATATTGCAATTTCATAAACAATTATTTCAGTCCCTTTACTTCTCAAACACAGTATTATTTATCATTAAAGGCCGCTTTGAACATAAAACTATTAGGATGCCCTTTGTTAGAGTGGCTTACTACAGCTCTCTTTCTAATGAATTTTTTGCTTTATGACTTGCTGGCTGAGTTTGGGCTCTTACTTTAAATCACACAATTGATTCAGTGTTCAAAGTCAGTTTATCAGACCGTATCTTCGTGAAATTGCCTGCCAGCAGAACAGACTAGGCAATGAAAAATAAGGATGGAAAACAAAGTAACCTTGTTATTTTTTTAAATTGTCAACCATTTGGGGTCTGCTTTGGCAGCCTTTAAACCGTGGGAGGGAGGGGAGCTTCTGATGCCAGCCCAACAAAGCCAAAAGCAAGCAGTCCTCTGGGGTGACACCGCTTCCCCCTGGAAGGGGCGATGAGCAGCCTGGGACTGCGGCAGCTTTCCTGACGGTTCATCACGTGGCAGGCTCCCTCTTCCTATTTTTCCAGTGAGACGTCTGCAAACGCCTACGCTGTAAATTCGTTTTGCCAGTGGAGCATGCAGGGAATGCGGTAGGCCCCAGGAAAGCCATCATGTGTGCCATGAACGATACATGGGGAGTCGCCATGTCCATCTTATAAAGCTATGTAGTGGTAAAAGACATTTTATAAGATATTATAGTCGAAAAGATGATGAGAGATGTCATCTGAGGGGATGAGGTGCTGCTTTTGGCTGGGATCAAGTTAATTTTCTTCATAGTAGCTAGCACAGGGCTGTGGTTTGGATTTGTGCTGGAAACAGCGTTGGTAACCCAGGGATGTTTTAGTTCCTGCTGAGCAGTGCTCACACAGAGCCAAGGCCTTTGCTGCTCCTC
>VXBL01000960.1:1034668-1117512 GCA_013400195.1 Aramus guarauna | reverse complement strand
GTCAGCAAACTTGCTGAGGGTGCACTCCATCCCGCTATCCATGTCTCCAATGAAGATGTTAAACAGTGTTGGTCCCAGTACCAACCCTTGAGGAGCACCACTCATCACCATTCTCCACTCGGACGTTGAGCTGTTGACCACTACTCTTTGAGTGCGACCATCCAGCCAGTTCCTTATCCACCGAGTGGTCCATTCGTTGAATCCACGTCTCTCCAATTTAGAGACCAGGGGGACAGTGTCAAATGCCTTGCACAATTCCAGGTAGATAATGTCCTCCACTCTTCCCTTGTCAACCAGCGCTGTAAATCCATCATAGAAGGCCACCAAATTTGTCAGGCCATGTTGGCTGTCTTCAACCACCTCCTTATTTTCCATGTGCCTGAGCATAGTTTCCAGGAGGATCTGCTCCATGATCTTGCCAGGCACGGAGGTGAGACTGACTAGCCTGTAGTCCCCTGGGTCCTCCTTTTTCCCCTTCTTAAAAATGGGGGTTATATTTCCCCTTTTCCAGTCAGCGGGAACTTCACCGGACTGCCAGGACTTTTCCAAAATGATGGAGAGCAGCTTGGCCACTTCATCCGCCAGTTCCCTTAGGACCCGCAGATGAATCTCATCAGGTCCCATGGACTTGTGCACCTTCCATGGACTTGTGCACCTTAGTATAAACTCTAGTATATACCTGAATAATCTGTAATAATAATTACAGGATAATCTGTAATAATTGTTAGATTGAAATAATTAATCCTAGGTGTTGTGTGAATGGAGGTGAATATTAAAATCTTTCCTAGGCATGTATTATTTGAAGAACATTTTCTCTAAATCTATTATAGAGACACTGAGGTAAAACTGTTTGTTATTTTAGCTGAGGAAATAGATTTCTCTTCTAGTAGTAGTCATTTCTTACAGTACCTATCTGTCAAGATGGTCCTAGTAATTATCATTCCTTATCGTAATGGCAATCAGATCTCCTGTTGATTGATTTCCTAATACATCTTTGGCATTGGCTGGGATGTGAGATGGAAGGTAAGTTAAATACTGGTATAGAAGGTAGTACTTTGGTTTAAGTCTGTCTTAAATTCCTTGGCATCACCTTTACAAACAATGTGAAGAAAATGACTGGGTGTACATGGGAGCTCCAGTCTGTAATTGCACCATTTCTGTGCATTTTCTCAGTTCATATGATTTATCTATTGAATTCTGAGTTCAATCAATCTAAAAAAAAAAATAATTCTGATTTTTCCTCCTACCCCTGGTTAGGGAGAGAAATGACAGATCTGATATTGTCATCATTTTGCCATATTGACTCCTCATAAAATGTAATCCTCCACATGAAATCCTAGTCTTGTGGTTAACAATGGAAAACGGAATTCATTGGAAGGCTGATTTCAGCCTCACAGAGGAGATCTACTTCCTTGTGCTTTCTTTTTGTCCCACTCATTTGTACAGTTTTCTATTGTTCTCATGTCTCCACTCCTCCAACTTTAAGATTTTGAACTTTATTTATTATTCAAGATATGTAGATTTTCTTTAAGGGAAAAGTAGCGTTGCTTCTGCATGTTTGATGGTCTTGTTGAAACAATCAACATGAATTATTCTAATGTGATTTCTGATTCTGACTATACAGCCTTTGTAAATAGTCACTCTGACCAAGTAGCAGACAAACAGCTGTATTATGTCAGAACAAAGGTCCATATACCCTATCTGATATATTGTATCTCTACAATAGCCAGTGGTAGATAGTGAAGAAAAATGCATAAAACCAGGGCAATCTTGGATTTCTTGGATTCATATTTTTTCCCAAGATATCCATTTTCTGATTTAGAGAGTTTTTGATCTACAGATTTTATCTACATCATCGTTTTCAGCTGCCCTTGACAGAACTTTTTTCTATGAATCCATCTAGTAGCTTTTGGAATTTATTTATACTTTGGGCATCCAAACAAAACAGGATGTTATGTCCTGCAATGCAATTAGGTGCTGCATGTGAAAGTGCTTTCTTTCATTTGTCTTTGACCTACTGCCTGATGACTTCATTTAGTGCCCTGTAGTTCTTGTCTTCAAAAATAATGACTAATCATTCCCTTGCCACCTGCTCCACGTGATTTATGTTTTTCTAGACCTCTATCATGTCCTCAGCAATCTCTTTTGCAAGCTGAGGAAACCAAATCTCTTCACTTTCTTTTACAGTGGAAATTGTTTCCTATTTCTGATCAATCTGACCCTCCTTATGAGTATACTCTCTAGCTGTAAAATCTCATTTTTGAAGTGACCAGAGCTTCACACAAGGTTGGGTACCATAGCTTTATGGAGTACCAAATGATAGTTTCTGTTCCCTTCCTGGTCTTTTTGATGGTGGGGGAGTAGAAAGCTTCATCTTCCAAAGAACTATCTGTAATGATGTAGAATACTTGGTGATAAAAGCTGACAATGAGAAGTCATATTCAGAACATAGAATTAGGGTCACTGTTCACCGTGTGCACTCCTTTGCATTCATCAGTGCTGCATTTCTTCTGCCACTTTGTTAGCCACGCAGTACCGGGAGATCTTTCTGTAACTCCTGGCTAGCAAGTTCAATTCTGTCACTCTGCAGCACTAGCCCTTCTAGGAAAAAAAAACCAAAACCAAAACCCAAAATGATAGGTTTATGCCACATCTCACAGAAGAAGTTTGGTTTCATTTTTTTTTCGGGTGTTTGCTTCCTGTTGTTAAGCAGCCTAGAGCAAAAGAAACCAAAATAAATACAAGAATTGTTTTTTCTTAACTTACTTTGCCTCCCAAGTTGTCAGGCAAACCATTCCCTTCAGTTATAAACTGAAGGCAGAGCCTACAGATAGGTTCCCTGACTGTGGAGTCTCCATGAAAAAAATTTTCAGAACAGGCTGGACAGACAGCTGTAAGGAATGCAGAATAACTGCTGTCGTGGGGAGGAGGTGTAGGAGAGGTCTGTCTCAGATCTCGTCCGATGCTGCGACTAGAATAGCCTTAGACGTGGGATCGATACATTCACAATGAGTCCTTGCTGGCTTCGGCACATTTCATTATACTGAGTGAAAAATAATTGGTCTCATTGGTATACACTTTTTATATGTGTTTTTAAGGATGGGGATACATCACATGTATATTTTATCAGTGTCCTGTCAGTACATAGCAGCTGAACCCAGCAGCAATGACAGTATTATTTAGATTAGAGTTTATATATAGAAACGCCGTGATTTTTTACTTTATTAACTGCTTTTCAGGAGACAGGCTTCTTGTCTTTTATTTCATGCAGTATAAACATGAAACTAAATTATCTGAAGAAGTGTAGTTTTTATAGGACAACTTAGTATTGTCAATGGTATGGCGGCAGGAGAAGCCTGAGGAAAGCAGGGAGTTTAAAGGGAAACGAAGTGAGCACAAAAAGAAGAGGAATATGCAGAACAGAGTGCTACATAGTCAAAGGGGGATTTAAGAAAAACAAAGCTGCTCAAAGACCAAACAAGCAGATTTTTTTGTCTCCCAGGGGACCAAATGAAGTTGCTTGGGAACTATTGACATACAAACCCACGAGGAAGAACAGAGAGCAGAAATGTAAAGCGCTGAGGCCTATGACGAATAATTCTTGCAGCAGGCATGAGCTGTCCCTGCCCGCTGCTACCTGTGGTTCAGAAATGTCTGCAAATGATGCAGTGGGAAGTGCAGAAACACACCTGAAATTTACCACAGAAGCCTACCTTCGTCATTTGAAAGACCAGACGCTCACCCTGGGCGCTGTACAGTTCTGCTGTCCCCATGTCAGCATGGAGCCGCTGTAGTGGTTAAGATGATGAGGTGTCCTGTGGTCTGTGGAACGGGTAAATGTGATCTTTCACGTGTATCGGCAGGTCTGCAACATTCAGCATGAGGTATTGTTTAGAGAAGTATGGATTTACTTCAGACATCATTCCTAACTCAAGGAATAGACGCCATTAATACAGAGCCATTGAGTGAAATCTGTGTGGAGAGAATGAAACAAAAGGCAACAGAGACCTTTATCTTTAAAGACTTTAAAAATTCACACTGCCAGTCAGTACCTCACGCTCCAAAGATTTAAGTATTTAGTTGTGTAGAGGTTAACTGCGATCAGTGGAAGCAGTTTAGCCATGCTAGACTAATCGTGAATTGGGGCAGCCTGTCAGGTTTAGATGGGAGAGTGTTTGAGGAGCGGTGCCTCGGGCAGTGCCTGCTCCCGGAGTCCCAGCATCCCGATGCTCCCTGCTCCCTGAGCCAGCCCGGCAGCTTGTGACGCTGTGTGCTGAATGTGATCCACTGGGAAATTTTGGTCATCTGTAATATTTTTTGCTTTTCTCTTTAAACAGATCACTGGTTAAAAAGAAAATCAGGAGCCTCAGAGCAGCTAATGTAACATCCAGCTACATTCATTGCATCCAATCATTACAACCACAGCTGATTAATAGCAATAGTTTAAAAGAAACTTTCCTTAATAGTGAGGTTTCTTTTCCCCTTAGGCTGCCAGCAGCTTTCCCGTATATAATCTCATTTTTCAAGATGAAGTTTTGTCTATCAGGCTGGCTGTAATAGGCCTTCATTATTTTTTTAGTGCTTAGTCACCTAAGTAAGTTTTCTCTTGATATTTTTATTCAAGCCTCTCTACCGAGACAGTAGAATCTGGAGCGCACAAAGCCCCAGACTGAAGAGAGCGCTGGGCACTGGGGCAGGCGGCTGGCTGCTTCTTTCCTGACATCCATTTCCCATGAGCATGGGAGTAGCAGTGTGCTGCTGGCCGCGTTTCCTGAAGGGCCGGGAAGGGAGGACCCATTTCACTCTCCGGTCATATCCCCAGATGCTGCTGACAAGGATCAGATGGCAGGTCGCCATCCCCAAAGGTTGCGCTGGGTGGACGAATCCCTACCGCCCTCGGTTCTGTCTCTGAGCTGCCAACAATTCCCTTCTCAGCCAGTCACTGAAGTCTCACACATTTCCCATACATTTTCTGATTTTCTTCTTACTGTCATATTACCAAAGTCATCCTTCAATCCCTCTTTCTCTTTTTTCTGTATTTTTCTAGTTCCCATCTGTCACAGGTGGAAAAGAAACACCAGACAATGCGATACTGCCAAGCTCAACTTACTTAGTTCACCAAGCAAGGGACAGGGTCTATCAGGAAAAGTTACACACGCGGTCCTGCGCGCACACAGATTTAACTGAGACCTTTACCGTGCACAGTGAGTTGGCAAAGTCAAGCCCAGGGGAATGTGACGCTCGCTCTGTCCAACCTGTCTCCGTGTCAGGCTCTGGGCAGCAGCTCAGCACCAACGGGGGATGGTTCCTCCTTGAGCGATCTGCTTCCATGAGGTGTTGGACATCTTCAGAGTAATGCTTCCCCCCAGTCTCTATTACTGTCTAGTGCTGGGGACTTATAGCCAGCTGTCAACACAGGCCACCAGCCAAATCTGTCTACAACAATACCCCTTTCCCAGCAGTTTCAGATATTGTTCTCCTGTGAATTGTTGATCCACGGCCTGTCCCAAGGCTCATCACAGTCATTGGCATTATCCTATCAGCTATAGCTCATGATGCTCAGTAACTCAACCCTTGATCAAGGCAAAGTCATGATGCTCCTGGAATATCATTATTTATAAACAAGTATATAAATAAATGTGTGCCTGTAGGTGTTTAAGTCTTGTGTTGTATTTACTTAACACCAAATCTCAACTGCTTGTTGTAAAAGACAAAGAAAAAAAATATTATGCTTGCCCTTTTCTTTGGATAACCTTGAAGCGTATGTGTGAGTGTGCATCTGTTCCAGCTTTCCATGGATTAAGAGTCAAAGGACACCAGCTAACAGCCACAGAGGTCAGCCAAGAGACATGTCTCCCTGACCATTCCTATGAGGAATCTCTTGTTCAAAACAAGTCCTTCATCCTGCTAATTCATTTTCAAAACATGTTTCTACTCTGACAGATCCCTTACAGAGAGAATCTGTGACAAGTTTGCAAATCAACCTTCCCTTCTGCATCTAACATCAGTAAATTGCCAAATCTCTTAAAATGTGGCAGCTGCCATTTTCTCACAATATTAAGGAGAGGGAATGCTCTTAAAGAAAAGTAGGGAGGAGAGGAGGTTAATATTTATTTTTCTCTTTTTAACTGGGCGCTTGTATTGTCTTCTCCATGGTGGTGAATTTTCTTATTGAAGGATATTGTCTATGTATTCAGTTGCCTATCAACAACAGCTTTGACAGACATCAGAGGAGCCAGAAGTCAGGCAGAAGCAGGAGGATGATCAGATGCTTACATTTATTTTCCTGTGGTTGTACCGAATGCTCCAAAGTACCATCTTTCTTTCAGATAAGTTTATGTCTCTGTGTTTGCAGGGATTGTTCCATTCATATCACATAGAGAAATGTGATGATAATAGCTGCCTGACTTTTCAGACAGCCTGAAAACCAGAAAGGTTCATGAACTTACTCATCTTCAAAGGAATAATAAACGGTAATCATCAGGCATCAATGTTAAATAGTATCAAGAGGAATTACCTCTTTGCTCATCAAAGCAGGCAAGAATGAGAGGTGTGATCAGAGATGACGTCGATAGCAGAACTGGAATGTTCTGCAGGACTGTACAGTCTGGTACCACAGCTATAGTATGATCTTTGTGTGGACTTTGCTTGTAACTAGGTTTTCAGAAGATTATTATCACTCAGGTGTATTCAATGTGGGACATCGGGGAGCAGTTACTTTGCATGTTGTCCTACATAGCTGAGTTGTTTCAGCTTTTCACAAGCCTATTTCAGGACTTACCAAGAGCTGAGCAGAATTACAGCTCCCCTTCTTGCCATGTCCCCTTCCACAAGCAGAATTACTCTCTCTTCCATCTTCTCCTATACAACCCACATTCACATTTGCCATTCACAGGCTGTCTCTGAAGCTTTTCAACATACTATCTCCAGGAGCTCATGGGGGAAGCAGTAGCAGATGGGTTCCTTGCATCAAAAGAATTGCCATCTGTTATTTCTCTTCCCAATTTTGTGCAATGCTGGCAAGAATGTGATTGTTTCTCCTATTCTCCCTTGATCCTTTGATGCCCAGTTGGGCAAACAAAGGTAGGCAAATAGCAGCATCCCTCTTGCCTTTTCTCCTGGTTACAGGAACTCCTGTAAGCAACAGTAACATTCAGCACCCGAAAGTGGTTATACCCCCACTTCACTGCCAAGCTCCATCTGCTGCACTTTCAGAAACTCCTAATCATCCAGGAAGGAATGAAAAAAGCCTCAGGAGACAGCCTCACAGAAACTCCCAATTAACTTTATCCCCTCCCAAATGGTAGTGCATATCACGAAAGGCTCTGACACTGTGGGATTGGTTTGCTCTACTCTTGCTTTACTTTACTCTTATTGTTTCCCAGCTAGATGCATTTCGATAGCTATTGTTAAAATACAACATGATGCCGTTCTACATATCCTCATTTCTTTCTCATTTTCTACATATTCTCTTTTCTTTTGAAAGAAAAATGCTTCACCCAAAAGCCTTACCATGTTTCCCACCAAGAGACCTCTAGGAATTCAGTCGTGTTTTCTGGTTTGTAAGGTCAGGGTTGGCAACTGCTGCAGTCTCAGTATGTCTTGCTAATTTGCAGGTTTAGCTACAGTCCATCTCTCCTGGACCTCAAAAGTTCATTTAATAATCTGTTGGGGGTGTATGTTTGTTTTTTTATTTTCTGTTGTTGTTGTTGTGTTTTGGTTTTTTTTGGCATTGATTAATTTTTTTTTTCCTTTTTTTTTAATAAAGCTCTTGGTTATAAGGAAGAGCTGGAACCAGGTACCAGCCAGTATTGACCTGGCTCAGAAAGCATAAGTCAAATGAAAACAGCTCAAAATATTGTGGCAAAACAAACCACAAGGAAAATACCCTCAGGATTTTTTTATGGCTTTCAATTTTTTTTTAAGCATTAGATTCGACAATACAAAATTCACATGAAATAAGTTTATGCAGTACTTGTTTCAGCTATTCCAAGCCTTGTCTGTGTGTTGAATAATGTGATTATTATAAGAAGAAGTGTTTATTGTGCAAATACAATTATTGAAAAAAAGTTCCAGAGAGGTTTTTAAGTAGTTAAGCTTGCGATACCCTGCTTTATAACAGACCAGTCATTTCATCCAAGACATATAAAGTGTGAGTGGGAAAATTCACACTGAAGTCAATCTCCAGTTCAAGATCTTAATCTCCTAATTGTGCTTTGACTCCTCTCTTACCTGAGGAAAATAATTGTAGCTTTGATCCAGATGACTTCTTTGTAAGCCTTTATTTTAGTGTTTTGAATACACACCACCTGTTCTGTATCGGGTATTTTGACAAAAACCTAATTAAACCCAAGTTTATAGGATAGTGTCATAAATCTGGCACCTTTCCCAAATGCCACACTCACTCAGTTGAAACATAATATAATTTTCTTTGTGTCGTGTGTTCTGCATTCTTTATAATGTGTGGTTAGCAGCTGCATTTGCAAGAAGGCTACCACCAACCTATTCCTTAGTGCTGAAATATTAGCTTATAGCTCTTTAAAACAAAAGCTAAATCGTATGCCTTTTTTAGTATCTGAATCAAATTTTCCTAATATTATCAACACAGCATTATAATTAGATTCCACATAAAAAATTCAGTTTCTCTCTCAGCCATCATTGTCTGTAAATGTTTTTAGTCATTGATGCATGATAAGGAATGTAAGGCAAACGCTAACTTTAGCAGAAATAAGTGCTTTTTGAACCTATATTTAATAGGTGCACTGCAGATCCTAGGCTGTCGATTTCAGGACAAGGCACATTATTAAATACAAATTTGTTCCTCTCCCACACTAATCACTTCTGAGGAGAAAAATCAGTTAAAATGGGACCATAAGCCACAGTTTGGTTCGTATGGCATAGCCAGCTCCATTTCAAACAGGGGATCTGCTTATTAATCTGATTTTGCCAGCTGCTTTTGCCCATGCTGCGGTGGTAGGAGGAAGCCCGGGAAGCGGGCAGCTCTGCACATCCACTCGCTCCAAAAACGTTGGCGGGAACTTGAGGTAATAAAAGGAAGAAGGAGACTGGAGGAATAACATATAGCCTCATTTCACTTCCCAGAAAGACACTACAGATGATTGAGCAATTGATTTGTGAGAGTCTGGAAAAAAAAGAAAATAAAATAAATCAGGTTTAAAAAGTGCCAGGGTAGAACTGCCAAGAGAAGAGGGCATCGGACCTGTCCCTTTCTGCTTTGAGGAGAGCAGCTGGCCGGGCTTGGGTCACCGCTGCCGGAGCGAAAAGCCGCTGTTGCTTGGAGGGACCGGGTGCTCGGGATGGCAAAGCCCCTCGTTAATCCGCACAGGTACTTACCCATCTCGGGGGGTCGTTACTGACGGCTTGATGGCAGTGTGACAGCTTCACACACGGTGCTGGGGAGCAGCGGGTGGGCTGTCTGGCAGCCATGGGAGGACCCCCGTGCACCTGGGGCAGTGGTCTGGGGGTACCAGTGGGGCAGAGCCCCAAGGCTGGTGCTGGGCTGGTGGGGACTGGGGGCAGCTGTGGCAGGAGGGAGGTGGCCGTTACCAAGCAGGGAGAGCTAGGGGCTGTGGCCAGCGGGCAGCCCCCGAGGAGTTTGAATTTCGTGCAGGTTTTGGAGTATTTCTGCTTAAAAAACCCCCTCAGCTGTCACGATGGTGAAAAACTAACATGCTGCTATCACACTGGATTTAAGCGTGGCAAACTCAACTGTGTGTAGTGAAGAAACTGCCTGATCTGATCCTGCTACTTGGAAATGAAAGATTTTTAGGCAAAGGGCACTTGATCACACATTTGTATGACTTTGTTGATGCCTCTGTGCAAGAAATAACCACAGGCCTGTTGGAGGAGAATATTCAAAATCATCTTGATATATTGAATAAGTCATCCAAAATCAACAAGATGAACCTCGGCAGAAGTAAATGCAAACATGTAAGTGGCTGGAAAAGCAGCAGGGCAAAAAAAGATCCTGAAGCTATGGTAAACTGCAAAGTACATACTAATTAACAATGTGTTGTGGTTTCTTAAAACATAGGATGGCGTACTAGGAGTGGTCCACTGGCAATGTGGGAGATATATGACCCATATTATGCAGTAGTGAGGAAGCCTTCACCTGGAGGGACTACGGTCAGCCTAGAAGAGAAAGAAATACAGTTCAGAAAAGACCATCCAGAGCTCTGGATGGGATTAGAAGGGATGATTTACAAGGACAGACTGAGGGATATGAGAAAAAGCTGGAAATTTGTTTCATGAAGAGAAAACTGAACAACCTTCAAACATTGAAGAAACTGATGAAAAGGGCATGGTGTTTACCGAAGGATAGGAATAGATCATCTTGATATGTAGTGAAAAAAGGTTAAACTCTACATTAGAAAAGTTTCCATTTGTGATGGCATTGAAATATTGGAAAAGGCTTTGTAGGCATATTGTTCTCTATCTGTCACCGAGGGTTTTAAGAACATATTAGATAACCCTAACCATGAATGGTCTAGATGCATTTGATCCCACCTACACGTGGGATCGAACTCTAAGATGCCTTCTAGCCCTCCATGTCTGTAATGCCGAGACAGAGAGGCTCGGGTCTTCTCAGGAGTGAGTGACAGGTGAAGATGGTGGGGGGGACCATTCGAAGTGGGGGGGAAGGAGCAAAGTGCAGCCAGCGAGCAGTGCAGACACTGTCCTGCTGCTCAAGTTCGGAGGGGGGAAGTGGAGCTGAACTTGTCACTGCTGGAAGGATCCCGTCTCCCAAATACAAGCTGCCTTGCCTCTCCACCTCACCTGCCTCTCAGTGGGTGCAGCAGTGGGTGCCTGGTTTTCCGAAGCTCCGAGGCAAAACTAAAAAGGTGTTTCAGGATATAGTTACTTTGCCCTCATCTCTCGTAACAGTCTGCTGCCCTAGACAGCCGGCTATGTTCCAGTTTGCCTGAGCCCTGATTGTAGTGGTTCTCTGGGCAATGGATGCTTCTGCTCTGCACCTGAGAGAAAACGTGTTCTCCCTTCTCTTCCTTGTTTTAAATCTGTCCGGGAAGGAACAGTTTGCACTATGACACTGATTTATCTAGGCTAAAGTGCTGAGAAGCTGTTTGGACAAGGTATTCTAAGTGGACAGGTCTTCCTTGTGTCACTGGAAAGTGCCTACTAGTTTGAATAGGCATCATAATCCTTTCTGTGCTTCTTTCAGCCTTTTTTTTTTTTATTTTTTTATTTATTTTTTTTTTGTACTGTAAGACTGCACAGAGTGGAAGAGCCGTGTCCTGGGTCTTGAGCCCAGGGGCAACGCTGTCAATGAAAAGACTCAGCTGACATCTGTGGAGCTGCATCAAGACCCGCGTGCAACACTCGCTGAAAGCAGCACCCTTTCAGGCTGAGGTGGTATTATTCAGTCTTAACAGAATAATAATTCACATTCCTTGCTACAGCCTGTAGTTTTTCTGTACTGCAGGTATGAGTTTGCCAATTAGTTCTTGCTGACTGTGTTTTCTAAATGTCCTTACACTTTATTTTTTGCTAGTTTTCTTGTAAGACTACTATTTGGTTCTCTAACCCCTGCTCACTACACTCAAACCAGCCTGCCAACCAATTTTGTACAGCCCTTTTTTTGTGATTTCCTTGCTGAAGTATTCTGGTTTATCCGTTCTTCCTTTTGGATTTTGTTTGGTTTACATTAGTGATTTTCAACCTTTTCATGTTTTGGGGGCTCAAAATGATTCTGGTGGGGATATAGGGCCCTGCACACCAATTTAAGTCCACCTGACAATATATATATTTTTTTTTGTATTTACTTACCTTTGCAGATCCTTTAAAGGTACTTCACAGAGGACTCACATAAGGACACTACTGCTTGAAAGCCTTTCTGCTGAATACTGACATTCATGTTAATCAGCATAACATCATTACTTTTCATTATATGCATTATTTTTTATTAGCTCCTGTGTTTAGTTTCTTTTAACATTCTCCATAAACTAATTTTCTTAAAACCTATTACCATTTCTATTGCACTAGGATCTTGAAATAACTTTTAATTTCATTTGCTTCTCAGTGCCTCCCTTTTATCTCTAGGCTGGTCATTCATTACAAATGTGTGACGTATATTCAGCACTCGAGAAAGATGAAGCTTTGGCAGTGTAACAGCCACTTGTTTATTTCCAAACCAGCGCAGTTACCGTCCTGCCTTTCCTCAGTGCTTTTCCCCCTCTTTTCACTTTCAGGAAATCAATCTCATTCCTACTAACAACGACAGATTGGTCCTTAAACCTATTTTTTTTTTTTTTTTCCCATTGGCCACTCTGACGAGCCTGCCAAACACTGCTAATTAGCAGATTTGAGCTCCGGTCTGCTGAGATACTCCATACAAATGGACTCAAAGCGATTTCTGCGTGTGCTGTACGTGCAGGGATTCAGCCGTCTGCAATATATAGTACAGGGTGGCTTTTATAGCTGCATTTCCACTAAGATGTAGAACCAATAGTTCTTTTCATATAGGTCATTAAATGCTTCTTAAATGGTTTGAAATTCGGATAATATTCTCTGGAGCAAGATTTGAACTGCATCATTTTGTCTTGTCCTTGAATACCCAATTGTCTCAAAAAATATGTAATCAGAACAGCATTTTTTTGGTACTGGAACTTACTATCCTTAGTTGAAGAGTCCACCAGTGCCACGTGCCAGGAATTCAAAGGGCAATTTCTGCCCGTGAAATGCATGCAATCATAAGGAGGCTCGTTTTATGAGGGTATGCGGAATATCACTGAGTAACTACAGACCAGTCTGAAATATTCATGTGAAAGGGGGGCAGCAGGGCAAAATGAAGGAGAAATAACAACGCGGGGTGATATGCCAACCGTTAATAAAATTGGGGCATATTTTTTGAGCTGGGGAGGCAGAAAATGTAAAAGCATTGTAGCAGGACTTAAACCAATGTGATGTGATGTGTATCTGGGCAGTGAAATTACTTAAAATGCCGATATGACTGGTTAGGGCTATCTGCACTGATAAGTAGGCTCCTAAAGGTACCACATCTGTGACCCAGAGCAACACTTTGCTGGCACCACTGTACAGTCGTCTGAATCCATACATTATTATAGGCACTCCAGAAAGCAAGAAGTCTCCATTAAAGGAGGTCCTGTTGCTTCAGCTACGAGATCCTCTCTAGGGAATGACAACCTTTGGGTCATGCTGCAACACTTCCTTCTTTAATGATGTCTTTTCCCTATAACTGAGATGCTATTTATAGGACCGTCCATCTCTTCTCATCTCCACAGAGTCAGGAATGAGGCAAACCAGAGCTCCTCATATTGGGGAAAGGAGCTTGAATATTTTTCAGGTCCATTGGTGGCCTTAGCAGTCCATTATAAATATAGATGGAGGAGTCTGGATGGTGGAGTGTAGGTGCCAGTTTTAAGCCCTATGAAAAGACACAGATCCAAAAGGCGGAATTCATTTAATTAAACGTATATGTCTGAGTGTATACATCTGTGTCAGGTCCTCTGTAGTCAGTGGAGAGGAATTGACAGCTCTGAGGCACGATTCATTTTTGTCCTGAAGAAGACTTCCAAAGCAGTAGACTTCTAAAACAAAGACAAACATCACCAAAGGAGCCAGATTTGATGTTGCATATGTTTAGGAGGCAAGATGCAGAATAAATGGGTACTAATGATAGCAAATCATGGGCACGCTGGGTGTTTTTTCAGAGTAGCTAGAGGACCTCCAGTTTATGGAAACTCTCTCCCACAGCCACTGTGAACTTCTGCACAGTGTGCAATACCTGGACTGCACTCCTCCTTCCAATTTTAAAAGGAAAAATTCTCCCTAACTTTCTTGAGAGGTATTGCAGAAAAACGACACATTTTAACAAGCCAGATTTCCCCTCTGGGGTACAGATGTTCAGACATGTGGTGAGGCTGCCCTTGGGTTGTGAGTCAGATTGTCAACTAAATGATGTTAGGTGGAGTTACAGCAAGGCTAGATTAGCTATGGGCATCTGGTTGCTTCAGCCAGTTTCCGCACTGTCCTTGATGCAAACGCTCATTTTCAGCACTTAAGCTGTTTGTTTCCCGATCCATTCCTGAATGAATGTTCGCAAAAGGCTTGCTTGCGTAGTGCCCTAGGTGGAAAGCCGAGGAAGGCAGCTGGACTAGAACTGGTAAAAGCTCTTGAGACAACATTTTGCTCCTGCTTTGGGGTTTGGGGTTTTTTTTTCCTTCTGATTTGTGGAATCTTTCATCCTCTTTTAAGAAAAGGATGTTGAGGTTAGGTGTGCAGTTGGAATTACAGTTGGAATACTGTTTTTTTCCCCTCTGTTTTGACATTCAGTCATCGATGAGAGCCACTCATTCGCCTTACCTATTAATATTCACACTTGTTTCTTTCCTATTAATATTCATGCTTGCTTCTACACTGGAATTTATTAAAAATGTGCACTTTTGGAAGCTGCTTTCAAGCTACAAAATTGACAGAACATCTACTATTTTGCTTGCTTCTTCCATTTACGTTCTCTAGGCAACAACAAGAAGTGTTTATGCAGGCTAGATTACAATGTGTCAGTTATGTATGCACGCATGTATATTTATAAAATAGATATGTTATATACTGTATACATCTATTGTATAACTATCGTTAGTGGTTCCATTTGCAGATCTCAAAGCACTTTGCTGAGGAGTCTAAACATTTTTACCTCTTTTTTAAACATGGGGAAGGTGAGGTAGGAAAGGGGATGTGGCTTGTTTAAAACCGCATTAACAGCTCAGCAAGAAAGGGAATCTATGTCTTTGATTTCCAATACAGTCCTCCATTGGTGGGCAACAATATCCATCTTCTATACATATCTTCTTTTTTAAAAAAAACACAACAAAACCTTCCTTTTCCTGGAAATTCTAACTCAATTGTTAAATACCTAATTTTGCTAGTATTTTAGAAAGAAAAAGATATGTTTGTAAAGCATGAAAACCTGACCCCGCTAGCACCGAGAGCAAAATATGGTCAATATCAATAGGCTGTTTGCAGGCCATAGTTTGAAGAAACATTAAATTTGGGTTTAAGACTCCTAGCACCAAACAAAAAAGGCTGTGATATGGGAGATTCTGACATTGATCCAGGATGAACTCACTCTTTCAATTCAAAGATGTGAAATGCCCCTAATCTGGTGTGTTAACTTTTTATTGGCAGGCTTTGCGTGCGATCAGTTACTGTCTGTCTGCACCACTCTAATTTTATGCTGGACAAGTAGCATCTGTCTTTCTGCAGCCAGCATAAAGGCAGCATAAAACTGACATCAGGTCCTCCGGTTAATTTGACAGAGAAACAATGGTGTGACCGCATCTGATCTGAATCAGTTTTGTCCTGCTGTCTAATGAGCAGCGCAGAGACCTTGCGCTAACGGTGATGGAAGTCAGGCCTCAGTCAATGCCCCGGTCCCGCCGCTGTTTCACGTCCAGGTTTCCTTGCCCGTTCCCATGTACATTCACCGGGCACAGGGAAGACGGCGGGCAGCTCTTCCTTCCCACTTTCCCGAAATGGCAGGCCAATACTTGAGGCTGTCCTCCTGCTCCCGCACTTTACTGGGCTGCATCTCCCTTTCTATTTTTACCAGCCCCGCCGCTAACGTGCCCATCGCTGCGACACGCTGACAAAAACCAAGAGGCGCTGATATTGCACCAGGGCCGGCCAGCCCCGCTCCGCTGCCAGGGGCGCAGCGCGGGGGACGCGGGCGGCGGCAGGAGCGGCCCCGCACCCGCAGCCCCGCGGCAGCGAGCGCAAGACGACATCTCGGCGGGAGGCCCACCGGGCTCCGGCTGCGTCCACCGCTCCGGGTGCCTCTGCCCCTGCCCCCCGCGCTTTTACTGCTGCTTTCCCTCTCCCCCGGCGGGGAATGCCAAACCTGAAGACGCTGTCATCTTAAAGAGCGCAGGGGAGGGACCGTGTGGAAGGGAGGCGGAGGTGCCGGCTCCCTGGGAAGAGGCGGGCGCCAGCAGCAGCATCTTCCCGGGAGCCGCCGTACCAAGGCGCGCTCCCGGTCGCNTGCCTCGGCGGCGCGGCGGCGCGGCAGTGCCGGCGGGGCTATGGCTGCGGAGGAGGTGCTGCAGGGCGCGGACCATTACAAGAGCGAGATCGAGCGGCTGACCCGGGAGCTCTCCGAGACGACCCACGAGAAGATCCAGGCGGCGGAGTATGGGCTGGTGGTGCTGGAGGAGAAGCTCACCCTCAAGCAGCAGTACGATGAGCTGGAGGCGGAGTATGACGGCCTCAAGCAGGAGCTGGAGCAGCTGAAGGAGGTGAGCGAGCCCAGGCTTTTGTCTCTGCCCGCCGCCCCGCACCGCGCAGGGGCGCGCAGCCCAGCCGGCTGCGGGGAGCTGCGGGGATGCCCCACGCGTGTCCCTCCTCAGAGCCCCGGGCCAGCCCCCTGCAGGTGGGCGAGCAAAGATGTCCGGACCCTGGAGCGGCTGCGGGGATTCGTGGGGTGGGGAGGAGGGGGCCGGAGGATCAGCCGGGACCGCGGAGCTTGGGGACGGATTACACAAGATTGCAACCCCCTGCCCTGGGAAACGTCCCCGGGGCCGGGGCCGCGCTCCAGCCCCCGCCGCCGGGAGCCACAACTTCTGGTAACGGGGATTTGCGGCACTGGAGGGTGCCTCCAGTCCTACCTGCATCGTCCAAGGCTTTTTTAGGAAGAGGAAATTATCAGCCCGTAGGATGAGAGCTGAGCAAACCTAGTATATGAGGACACGGGTTCGATGTAAACAGTTGTCTGCAGTGCGTGAGGAGAGAGACAATTCCTTTGGAAGTTATTTATAGACCTGCTCTATTCTACCAGTCAGGGGAGCCGCTGCCATTAAGGGGGGATGAAGTAGCCATACAGTAGTCTTGAGGTCACCCCCCATCAGTGGAAATTAAACTTCTGCGTCATGCTGAAAGGGTGAAATATTTGACCGGAGAGGTGGTTTTGGTTTATCTTTCAAATGTGTTTTTTGTAACACTTAAAGTATGAAGTAGGGGAACGCTACACCTTACCTTTCAGCTTAGCTAAACATGACTCTGAAATATCATCACGCTTCCTATGTTCATCATTAAGGGAAGTAACTTGAGATTGATACAGTGCCCATACACGGGAGCCACAGAAGGGGTGTGTGTACACACATGCAGCATTCATATCGCTACATTTTATGGTATTTTTATACTACCTTAAAATTACGTATTTTGTAAAGAAGAGGTAAAGTATTAAACAGCTATTCTCCCAAATTTAAAAGGTATCTTTTTTGTTCTACAAAAATATATTGCTATATATAACGTGCAGAAAGTCTGTTCAGTTAGAAATCATGAACATATGCCATATTGAGGGAAGCCACTTAATAAACTTAGATTATGTATGAATATGTTCTTTGGAATACTAACTGATGCACTTTTAGAAGTATTTTTAATAAAATAAAGGTTTCATTTTACTTGCAGGTAAATGAGTTATGCTACAGACTTGGTTCAGATTCCAGAAGAGTTGAAAAAATTCTATTTTCAATAAGAAGAATAAAGCTATTTTTCAGAAAAACCTATTGATCTCCTTAAACTTGATCTCTGCCTCCCCACCCACCCTGAGCCTATGCAGTTGGCTCAGGACTTTGAAACCAGTAATCACAGGTTGAGGGGTAGATGTACATAATTTGCACTGGCATGAAGGCAGTGCTGTTTGAAATGACCTGGCAGTAATAGAGGAACAGAATTAAGGAGGAAAAGTGCAATGCAATTTCTAGGGGGGGAAAAAAAAAAAAAAAGAGCTAAGCAGAGCTGCAGCTAGGTGTTATCCATCATAATGATGTACAAAAGAAGACCGATCAGAAACCAGGCTGACACATGGGTGGACATGGCCACAGATAGAAGGGATACGACAAGGAACCGAGTTGAAATTATTAAACTAGAGGGATTAGTCAGCACGATTAACTGAAATCAAGGATAGACACAAATTCTCTTCCTGTTTACCTCGCCTTGAAGTCAATGGGATTGCATGCTCTGCAGCCCAGAATGTCTCCCGTGGGGCCGTGCCTTCATGCCGTGCCAACCACAGCATGGGCACTGAGGATATCCATGGAGAGAGGAAGAGGAGAAATCCTGTAGCTTGCCTGATGCCAAGCAAGAGTGGAGCCTCTCCAGTTTCCAGTTCAGGCCTGGGTTGCTCAATTCCAGAGCTCTCCATAGCTGCAGGTAGGGCATTTCCATCCACCACCTTGGCAGCAAGAGATTTTTTTCTTGCTTTTAACCTTTATAGGAGAAACCACACTGATTCTTACTGCATATGCAGCTCTGCAAAAGAGAATTTGCTCGTGTTCCTTACTGTCGCTGTAATCTGTTTTCTAGCTTCTCTGTTACCACCTCCATTATGACTGCTCCCTGAGCACAGATCAGACTTGTAACTGTGAGATGTAAGCAAATGGCACCTCTGACAACACTGTTGAGTCAGAATTCAAGTCGTTCAGGCAAACTGTCTTGTGGAGACTTGGAGGAGTAGATTTTGGGGCTATAGGGTTCTGTCTGAAAGCTCTCAAGGTGGCAGAAGAAGTACAAAGACAGCTTTGCTTTTTCATTAAGTCTCCATCCAAAACTGTGTGGAGGAGAGTCTGTAGGTGTCATCTCCAGGAGGCCCTGCAGAGGATGTCCTGGACGACGGCCCGGGTGTGGTCTGCATGGCGGGACATCAAAACGCCATGACTGACTGATGGGAGCTAGGAAGACTCTCAGTACGTCAGCAGGGATCTCTGCTTCTGCTCGTACATCGCTACATCTGCAGCTACTCTGAAATCACTGAGTTATAGAGATTAGGCATTGGGTTTGTGCTGAAACAAATAGTTTATCCATTCATGAGCAATAGTACCTGCAAGAATGTGGGTGGGATTATGCCTAGGACCATTATCTCTCCTTCTGTGGACCTTCTCTGAACAGATTCAGTTACTGGAGTTGAATTTTATTGAGGCAAGTCTTCATTTTTTTAACTGTTCCATTATTAAGTTCTTGTGTTCTGCTGTTAGGAGCTCACCGTATTTATTGCTTAGCAAACAGAACTGCCTGTCTTTAACTACTCAGTCACGGCTTAGCAGTCTAGGATCTGAAGTCTTCTCCCATCCTCCCTGGCAATTCAAAACTCCAGTGAACTTCAGCGGTGTCTTTTCCGTGTAGATTGCAATACAGAGCCTCAGCTATACAATAATTTCCATTGTTGGAGAGGGAGATGGGAAAGCAATGCCATTATAGGATGTTGAAGTAAAAGCAAATTGCAATACATTACATTAAATATTAATACTTGTATACATGATATATGCTAATCCACCATGCAATATGAATTGGTTTAGCAACCTCTTATGTTTCTTGTGCTGTATTCAGAGGTCTCTGCTTTAGCCTAAGATTGATGTCTTGGGCCATGAGATTGATTTACATTACAAAAACTTTGAAGTTTTAATCAGTGACCTGATAAGGACTTCTTCTTCCAAAATAGGGCAGTTACTACTATGTAAGCTGTCCAGGAAAGACTCAAGACATCTATCAGCTTATGTTTTCAAAAGTTAACTGAATGGCAGGAATGTGAAAAGGTACCTGCTCTGTTGTGTTGACTTTAACAGCTTTCAGTGTTAAGAGATGGAGTACTTATGGTCCTGATGCTACACAAGATTGTAGTGTTAAACAAAACATTATTATTTTTAAAGCTTTATTAATTTTCATAGGGTTTTTTTTTCCTCTTCAGTCTATAAATGATGTTTCTGTGACTCACTAAATTACATCTCAGACTAGTGGAATTTTGTGGTAAAAACACTATAGTTTTAGGGCCCCTGTTCAGAAAGTTACTTTAGCAGATGTATCTTTTAACTTGCAGTCCATGAGAATGCAGAGAATAAGACTCATTGCTATTAGTCATAGGACTGTAGGTAGCCTGTGTTCACTCTCTTGCTGAGGTGGGAGTTTAATGACCAGCATATTTTATGGAAAGCCTTTTTCCAGTGGTTTTAGTATTTGTGGTCTTACATGTTCACATTGTATTTACTGTAAGGATAGTGTTTGTTGTTAGTTTTCGTTCTTTTAATGAAGTGTAAAATGGCTTCATATTGATCTGCTTGCCTGAGCTACCGGCTGTAGCTGTCCCTACTTGAGCAGAGGGCTAGATGAGGTGATCCCAAGAGGTCCCTTCCAACCTCAACCCTTCTTTGATTCTGTGCCTGCAATATTTTTAAAGGGGAGAAATATCAGTCACCCCCAGTTGTGGTAAAATGTGGATGGAAAGCAGCTTTGATGTCCAACTCTGCAAGACATTTAGGCTTGGGAAAACCTAAGCAGAGATTTCTCTTTGGGAATCAAATCATGAACATAGCAGCTGAGTAGATCCTCAAGTCCCTCTCCGTGACTCGCTCTCTAACTGACTAACTTAGGCAATATCTCACTTGGCTTCTTGGCTTTTATGCATTTCATTCTATGAGGACAAAGTCTTCCCCTGGATTACACAGAGAACTGTCTATCTGGTTTCCAGGTTGAAGATGCAGTTTGGTGTTTGCATTACATTAAACCCAATTATCCTTGGTAAATTATTTGAAACCAGGCTGTTGGTGAGCAGCCCTATCCTTGGTAGGTCAAAAATTCTTCTTTTCTTTACTTCACAGAGATGTTTTGTCAATGATTATGAAGTGCTTAGTCAGTTTAGTAATGGAGTTTCCACAAACAATTCTTGGTCTGTGACTTAAAGGGGTTTTGAGGAATACAGCTGAAGCTCTCTCTGGCAGCTTCTTTTCTGTTCTGTTCTCCCTGCACTACTTTAACGCAGGTGACTCCATCTCCATCTCCCCTCTCTCCTGACACAGTGCTGCCCCTCCAACTCCTCCACTGTTCTCTGAAGCCTCTCTCACGCCTGCTGCTGGAGTCACCTCTCTGCCTCTTCCATCGCTGAAGTGTACAGTCTCTGGGACCTCCCTGGATCCAAAAAAGGCAGACAAGGGGGAGAATCCCTATCCCAAATACAGCCCTGTTAAACCGGTATTGCTCTACACAGCTGTCTGTGTAAAGCATCACAGGATGCTTAGAAAAGTCTGAAGTGGCTCATAAATCCTAATGAGATGTGCTGAATTCTCCCCAAAGATGAATGTGTCCCAAATACATGACTACACAGCTGTGAACTGATGCCATCTCAGATATCTTTACACCTCCTTCCAGTGACAGTGTCTGTGGGCCGGATGAGGCCGAACATTTTCAGCACCTCATCTTGATCTCAACACTTTGTCCTTGGTGTCTGTTCACGTTGCGTCACTCAGAAAGGCCATGCTGCCTAGCACCCAGCTCAAAGATGAGGACAGGGCAAGGGTGAGAGCCAGAGGGACTGCACTCTGACGCGCTCCGCACCGCTGTCTCCTCCAGAGCCCAGCCAACGCTACCTCTGCCTCTGAGGCGTACGATGCTCATGGAAGAGTTTTTATTCAGTTCCCTTTCGCAGCTGGCTTGGTTAGGAGAAGAGAGCAGAGCAGTACGGGAAACTGTTAGATGCAGAAAGGAGCATGTGGAAGGCGATATTAGAACTTCAGTGATCAAGCCATTACCCAGGGGCTTGCACAGCAGCTGGATCCCGAACAGCCCTAAGTGGCATTCACCGCTCTGTGCTTTCCTCGTAAGCACAGGTCTGCAACAAAAAGAGTCTGAAGATGCTCTGAGCAGTTCATTTTGGGAGATATGCTTACAAGGAATGCCTTAACAAGGTCAAGCAGCAGCTTGCAAAGCTTTCATTCAGCTATTACAGGCTGGGGACTGACTGGCTGGGGAGCAGGTCTGTGGAAAAGGATTTGGGGATCCTAGAGGACAGTGAGCTGAATGTGGGCCAGCAGTGTGCCCTGATGTTGAAAAGGCTAACAGCATCGTGGACTGTTATTAGCAGAAGCATAGCCAGTAGGTTGAGAGAAGTGATTATCACTTTCAAATCGGCACTTGTTAGACACTATCTAGAAAACGCCATCAAGTTCTGGGCTCCCCTAATAAAAGAAAGACTGGGATAGACCAGACCGAGTTTATCAGAGGGCTACCAAGAGAGTCAACAGCTGAAGCACTTGCCCTGTAAGGAGAGGCTGAGGGAGCTGGGTTCACACTGGATTTAAAGACGAATTATGTCCCCATGAGGACAGGCAGTGCCACAGGTCGCCCAGAGAGGTTGTGTGTGTCCTTCCATGGGGGTTTTCAAGCCCCAGCTGGATACAGCCGTAAGGAACCTGGCTGGAGCTCAGAGCTGACCCTGCTGTGAGCAGGAGGTTGGAAGAGAAAAAGAAGGTAAACAGCAAGGGACCTTGAACAATGCAAGGTCTTGAGGGTGCCCACTGTGCTCGGTTAAATTCCAGTAGGAGCTTGCTGTGAGTTACCCAGTACATAACAGCACGCTGCCTGCAAACAGTGACCATTAGCAGAGCCACAGCCTCACTTCTTGCTTGAATTTCATTTTCTCTTGCTTGTCATTAAGCCTGCACTGAGCTGGGGTTACTAAGGCTGTAGTCTAACGTGCTCTTCTCTCAGCCTGCATCTCCCTTTGTCATTCCTGCCCCGGTTCTCACTCTCAGTTGCAACTGTTTACACTGTCACACCAGGGCAGAAAACTGACCCCAGTTAAAAATAATGGAGGAGGGGGTGTATGCTATCTGTAACCCAGATTAGTTACCCGATCTGCTTCACAATACGTTCCTGTAAACTGTTTTACCTGTATTGCCCAAAAGTCAGCACGAGGATAGGAATGAATGCTGAGGGAAGAGGGGGATGGGATGAACTGCTTAAACAGGTACTGATGTTAAAAGAGATGCTCATCAAATTATGGCAGGATTGCTTCCTCTAAGAGGAAATGAATCCTGTGCATTAGCCTATAGAAAACATAAGAAGCTGAAATAATTTTAGGGAAGTTAGGGCTATTGTTGGAGCTTTGCTAGCATGCAAGGAAAAATGTAGATGAACTTTTTTTTTTTTTTCCCCCCCAGGGACTTGTGTTGCCAGTTGCTCTCAGTAATTGCATTGCATCCTTATGAGCCAGTGCAGATGAACATGTGATTTTAGACCTTCTACAATAGCCAGCGCTTAAACAATGATAGTCAACTTTAAACACTGGGAGCTCACAGACCTCTAAAATAAATCTATCTAGAGTTCAATTTGTTTTCTCTCGTAGTTAAATTATTTTCTTACTTTTACTCTTTCATCTAAGAAGTCTAAGAAATCCTTCTCTAATCTGAGGGTCTCTGATTGAATCAGTAATCTGGGTTGAATTCCTCAGGAAGTTGCAACTGGATTTTATGTCATGGAAAAGTTAATTTTCCATAGATTTTCTATAAAATATTGGATTAGTACCAAATCTAAAATGACTAACTGAAGTGTTAATGAGTGAGACAGACATTATTATTGTGAAATACTTCCTATTTGAGGCATGAGAATATAAAATTAGGGCTCACTGAAGAGATTTTAATCTAAAGGTCCCCGTCTGTCTGAAATTAGGCCTTTTGTAATGGATTAAAAAAATTAATTTTCTACCATCTTTTCATCTTCCTTTAGGTGACATATTTTTCCTTCCCTTCTGTATTGCATTGTGGATTTTCTTTCAGTCTGTATGCACAACAGCAGTCAGATCGAACACCTGGCTCTATTGAAAGTGCAACTAGGAGCAAAACAATGGTGGAAAAAATAAGATGCGGCATAAAACAGTAATTTGTGAACATTCATCATGATAAAATGAGGCGCGTTCTCAAAGTCAGATATATAGAGTAAATTTGCACCTGGACGACTTTTATATACCTTATGCAATTAGCACTTGGAGGAAAATATGTGCAAGATCGTATGTTTTCCTGGCTGTATTGAGGGCTTCTAGAAAAAGAGCTTTCTTCTTGAACAACCTCTCAGTTTTTCAAATGAGCTCGTCAGGTTCAGCACCTCACTTTCTCTCATGTTTTTGCATTGATGTTTTGTTCAGTATATGAACAATGGGAATAAAATCTGATTCTGCATCCCTCATGGCCCTGCCACATTATAGGGCTTTGCTGCATAGTTGCTTTTGCTATGGATTTCCCTTCCATATTTGTCTGATACCTGAGGGGGTAATGTTTAATTCAATACAATTCTGTACCGTGTTTTTTTTTTTTTTTTTCTTTGGGATGATTTTAATTTCTAATGGCAGAGACTAAAAAGCACGCATTCATTTCTGCTGAACTGTCTTACATTTGTGGCGTGACTTTCATAGCCCTCTTTCCTCATTTCCTTGTGAACTCAACAACGGTCTACGTCATGGGGGAGGAGAGAGGGTATATTCCTAACGTAGAGGAATTGATATGGCATGTAGAGGGGCGAATGAGCCCTTTGTCCGTTTACCCCCTTGCATCACCAGCAGCAGATGATTACGAGGAGAAACCAGCAATTTTTCATACTGTAGTGCGAAAGCAGTCCACGAGTACAGACCAGCTACAGATGGAAGTAGTTAGGACTAGTCAGAAGGTGAAAAATGCATCTCAGCAAGGGCAGGTGCCTAAAGCTGAAGTAAGCAGGAAGAAATTAAGCAAGATTGCAGATTAGTGTTCTAGTGGGAACTCTGCTTCCCTGCAGAGGGTAATATTAAAAAAAAAAATTTTGGGTTTATGGTTATTTGTGGGTTTGAATTTCTTTCACTATCGAAGCTTAATTAACATAAAAGGAAAAAGCAGGCCACTGTCCTAAATATACAGTTTTAGGACAGACCTATGAAACCTATTAACACCAAAAGGTTTTCAGTAAGACCGAAATTGGTACACTCCCATTTTCTGCATCTCTTGTGGTTCCTCCCTTTCTGCCTGCAGCCCATCATTTTCTGCCTCTCATTCTTGTACAGCATTCATGTCCTGTCCATGATGGTTTATGTGCTTTTTAATCTTCTTTTTTTCAGTCTTTGCCCTACATCTTAATTAGTGTTGATTTGCTGCTCCATAAGACACAGAGCTGAATTTTTTTATATTAAAGACCCATTTTGTCATTGTGTGAATACAAGAAATCTGGCCATTTGTGGCAGGCTAGACCTTCCATACCATGCTCAGATATTGCAATGATATGAGGGAACCCTAGAAATACTTAGAAATGTTGTTTTAACATGGGCTGAATATGAAACAGCAGAGGATTTGTCAGTTCTGCTTTGTAGCAGCCTCACCATTAAAATAATCTTGGAAAGATCACTTGTAGGGCAGCTTTAAAATTCGCTTGGCTGCATGTACGCACAGGAAGAAGATACTTTTTCATAAGGTTTTGCAAAAATAAAACTTTTTTTTTTTTTTTTAATTATTGTTTGATTTCTGGGGTTGTTTATTTATTTAACCCCAGACAGGAAAATTGATGCCCAGTGAAATTAGAAAATGCACTTGGTCCTTGTGATCAGCGCTGGGAGTGGGGCCCCTTATCGCCCCAGTTGTGCCGTACCCCCTCCATCGCCCTCTCTCCCCTGAACCATGCCTGATTTACCTCTGCGCTGTACAGCTGTGTTAAACCCATCTACATAGTTTCCCAGGGCTAGCAGTAATATATAAAACACCGTGCTTAACCAAGAAGTATAAAAGAAGACCTCAGTTACCTCAGTTAGTCACCTTTCGCTTCAGTCAATCCCTTCTGGGGAGATTTCAACTGAATTACATAAACTTCATCTTTCCTTTCTGTTCTTTTTTTTGTCTGTTTGTTTATTTTTAATTCTGCGATCTCTCGGAGCTCACAGATGACACACAGCAGCAGCAGTGCCATACATTCAGTATGAATTGGGAAGCTTACCTGCCCCAAACAGCCTTTCCTTGGTTCCCCTAGTCATGCTGGATGGATTGAAATGTCAGTGTACCGAGAATGAACTGAGAAGTGCTCTTTGTCATCGCTGACTAATGGTTACGTCCCTGGAGGGAAGCTGGAAGTTGTTAATAGTTGGAGTTTTAACTTCTGTTTTGGATACTTAGAGGAGGAAAACCAGCTCCTAGTAGTTGTAAAGCTCAGACAGGAAGATGGAAAAGGGTCAGCAAGCTTCTAAGACTAAAGATAGGAATTTGGGTCAGGCAAAGGGAACAGGTGGCTTGGTGAAATAATTCATTTATAAAAGTTTGGCTGTTGGCCAAACATGAACACAGCATGATTTGGATTTAGTCTTGCTCAGGACTGGAGTCTTTTCTATTCACAACCACAAGGCAAGAAGCAGGATGCCAAACTGTACTGAATCCTGGCCCCATATTGCCAGCAAGACAGAGCTCTCACCCTTTTTGACATTCGAGTTTTTAAAGAGTTAGAGCATTCGGTATGGGGGTACATGGGGAGTTCACGACTTAACTTAAACTGTGTAGACGTAGCCTCTGGTTCTCAATTTGATGGCTAATGCAGGATACTTAACAACTATTGCCCAACTTGAATCTGTGATTTCTCTTATTAAAAATGTGTTCTCAATCGCTTGTATTTTGTATAATTCATAGTTTTAATATAGACAAGTTGGGGTTTTTTTAGGTGGGTGGGAAAAGTTTTTCTTATACCCTGAATACCTCACAGAGTTTTTATTAAGCATGAAAAGGTTGCTGTTCTGGATAATTCTGGGTGTCTACACGGCAGTGGCAAACATGCAGAGTTTGCTCGAGTTTAGTTGAGGGGAAGATTTGCATTCATTCCTTTCTTTCTTTGATAACTCCCACCTAAAACAGGTTTCATTTAAGCATCTCATGTGAAGAATGCTATCTGTAACAATATATTCAGGATTGCACTGCAGGGTCATTTATAGCAGGTGCAGCTCGAAGACCAACATTGAAGTCCTGGCTATATGGGTAAGTCAAAGGTAAAAAGGGGCAAAGATTTAATTGTTGAGTCTGTGCTCACCACCTGCTGGTAAACAGCACTGTCATAAAGATGTAAGTGACAAAATGTGTTATAAACTGAGAATTCAGATTTCTTTCCATCAAAGAAGGGAGAACTGGCATACCTATAATACTGGGTTTCAAACACGTGATCTTGTTCTTGCAGCTTGATGAATTGTCGTAACTCATCTGAGCTCCAGTAACTGATCATGTGTGTGCACTTGGCTAGCTCCAAATATGTACGGGCAAGGTAAAAAAAAAAACCAAACACAAAACCCAGCAGAAAGCTGAAGGAAAGAGTTTTCAGCTGACATGTATCTTCTATCCGCAGTGAGCTAAAAATGTACACTAGATCAATTACCAATCCATAAAATCATAGTCATAAATCTGGGTCCTTGGTGACAAATTTTTTGTGAAATATAAGGATATGGTAACAAGGACACCTCTGTGAAATAAAGTGTAGGATATATAACTATATATAAGAGAAACAGTAGTTAGATGGAGTATAATTGTCTAAGTATACCAATATGGGAGATGGAGGCATGTGAAGTCTGTTAGGAGTGCAGTACTTTGGGCATTAGGTAATTCCATTTCTTGGGCATTAGGTAAGTTTTCTTTTTTTCTGCCAGTGAAGGGCTGATGGTTGCCACTGACGATAACAAACCTTTCACTTAACATGCTGTAAGCTCGGCTGTGTAAAAATAGTAGCAAATCTGGAACAACACAGTTGAGTGATAACTTTTTTCCAAATGTGCTGAATTTGAAGTTGCAATGATGCTACATATTCTTAGATGCTTACTATTCATAAAATAAAATCCATTTTAAAGTTACAGAATTGGATTATCAAACTTGGAAATTTGGACCCCAAAGCCTGTATTTTAGTTATCATGGGAAAAATTGGGTTTGCTTTATTAAGCCAGCTGAGCAACCTTGTATTGAAACCTATGTGACTTCTTTTTGCTGAAATAGTTTGAAATTACAGATCACACCTGTTTGGGTGACTATATGTAGATTTTGGGATACACATTTAGGGTCCTGGATTTAAACTTTTTTGCTGTAACCTACTTAACACTGTTTCATGATTTGTGATTTCAAGTATTTTCTGTCACCGTGCTTGTGGAGAGATGTTTATTCAAGAACAGAAAATGCGGAGATGCCTCGAATACAGCTGTGGCACTTGGTATTTGAAAAGTACTTTACTCAGTGTTCCTTAGGATGAGATTAGATACATTCAGAGTCATTCCTATATTTACTCTGTTGAGTAAAACAGTAAAACTCTGTTTAGGCTGTTGAATTTGCTTTTTGAGCAGATGAGACTGATGAGAAGAAACTTAAATCTAAAATGACCATATAAGCCTTGTTTGGGTATAACTAACCCTTTCCCTGGGTATAACAGGAAGAGCTGCAGTTAAAGATCACACTGTGTACACTTCTTAATCTGTGAAGATCCATTATTTGCAGGATTCTTCTTGAAATGGGGCCCCTGGTTTCTTTACCAGTGAGAACTTGAGCTAGGCACCCAGAGCTGAAGCTGGGCTGGGTACCAACAGTTGCTGCTTTCTTGCCGTTACCCAAGGATCTGCACGTTAATTATTCCACTCTGAAGAAGTGAGTCTGGAAAAGGAGAACCCAAAACCCTGTGGCAGAGACTCCTCTCCTGCCAGGTTCCTTAGCTCTGCTGTTCCTTAGGAATGCTGTCTGGTCGAAAGTGAGAGGAATCTATTTCAAGTCTTTTATCACTTAATTTTTTTAGTGGAAAGTAACCTACCACTTGAGAAGGAGTCCAAAATCTGATAAGCAACATTTTTAGGAGCTTGCAGTCCAATGCTTTGTGCTGTCCGTGGACAAAGGAATTGCAGCTTTGCAAGTGACTGCATTATGAATAGTCAAGCACTTACCGGAGCGCTGGCGCTGGATGGATGCGGGGGAAAAGCCAGAGGCAGTGAGTCAGCATGACCTTGGCTGCTGCCGGAGGGATGGGTGCCGCATCCAGCCTCGATGGTCGTTGGCATTGGTTGGGGTCTTTAGCGGGAAGAGCCTCCAGTGAAATAAAATTCACTTGAGTAACCACTGCTGATGTATGTCTGACAGGTATCATGTGTCTGTAGTAGTAATGCAAATGTGCATCAGCATAAAATAGTCTGTAGTTATTAAAAAGTAATTTTGTTAGTGAACCGGTCTAGTTCTTTGTTACCTTGTGAAGGAACAGGCGGCGCGACGTTAAAGCAGAAGCATTCTGAAAAATCGAAACACTGCTTGTTTTATGAGCTGCTGTTTTGCACGCTAGGTCTCAGCAGGGTGGGATAAATTGTTATTTATTGCATGACAGTAGTACCTGGGGATTCTGCGATGCCTGGCACAATGAGTTTCAAGCATATAAATAAAAGGTCAGAGATTTTACAGTGGAAATAGACAACCTTGTCAGGGATTTGCTATTAAGGAATAATAAGGAGAATTTATAGATGAGTGATGGAGGCCCAGAAGCTGTGGAGGGGTAGGTTTTTCAGCCATAATTTCATAGGAAATCTGTGGCTAAATCATCTGTTTTTCTCAGATCTAGTCCAATAAGTTCTCTTCCAAAGATCCTTCCATTTTAAAAAGCCAGTCAACCAGAAAGCCAAACCAGTCAGTTGCCCTGTGCTCACGGACCAGCGTGTGTACTGGCAGTACCTCCCACTGGTGCTGGTGTGACCAGTAAGGCCATTTAGAAATGGTTTTGCTGGTAGTTTTGCTACTGTAACACAATCAAAACTTAGGGAAAATTGAGGATGAAAAACTTACAGAAACCTCTTTGGTTTCTTAATTCATTACTTGGCAGCATTTCAGTGGTGAAGCCCTTGTCATTAGAGACCATCAGTAGCTCTCCGCCTGCGTCTCTGCCTCCTGTGGAGCTGCCCCCTTCACCTTACCTCCCATTTGTGGTCCCTCTCCCATGTACGTTGGTGATCCCAGAGCCCATGGAAAGTACCTGGGATCCCAGAGGACATTGGTGTCTGCCACCCCCGGCTGCCCTTTCTGCTCTGCCCTTTCTGGAAGCTGACCGCTCCTGGCTGCCATCCCAGCATTTGTAGCAGTCTTCCTCCTCCTTCCCACTCATCCCTTTCCCAACCATGACTCTTCTCAGCTGTCACTGAGATTTTCACATCAGCATTTGCAAATCCCTACAGCTAGTTGAAATGCTTCATTTTCCTTTGGTCTTTCCCCACATCTAGTTGCTCATTGCGGGGGGAGGGGGAAGACCAAATTCCACCCGCCTCTCCCTGCGAAGAATGCGTTTCGCTCTCCTCGCCTGCTGTCTCTGGGTAGTCTCACCCCACAAAGTGCCTCTTGTTCCAAATCTGCACGGGGAAAAGTTAAATGACACGCTTTACTGTATTGAGCTCCAGCATGTGGGATGCCCTTTATAATGAGAGTATGTGGGAAATCCTAATTTAATACTGCGAGACGTGACTTTTTTTTTTACAGTTCTTTGGAAGCTTGGGCCAGCTAAAAATTTCACAGGGTGCGTTGAGAACTAAGTCAGGCTTCTTGCAGAGTTGGCAATGGTTAATGTGGAGCTTGGACTGGGAGTTTGTAGAGAGCAAGCTCTGTGGGGCAAGGCCTGCCCTTCCCGCCTTTTGTATTGAATGTAACACAGTGAGCCTCTATTCTTGGCTGGGACAATTAAGTTCTATGGCAATATGAGTAATTAATAATAATAATGGGGCCTCTTCTGTGGATGGGCTGTTAGAAATAATTTCCTTCTGCCAGTTGCTTCTCTAGAATGTGGTTTTGAACTTTGAGATCCTGAAAGAGATAATCGAAACACAAGCAGCTGTCACAAACCTTTAGCTTTGTTTGTGTAAGCAGAGGTGGAAATTCCCAAAACTAAATAATCAGATAGCTCACTGGTTTATGGATCTTTTGTTGCAGCATCGAGCTCTTATGCAATGGACCCTTGTTTTATTAAAGACACTTCTCACTAAGAGTGGGTTTCAACTGTCGCTATTTTTAATAAGAGGAAAAGAAGCAAAATCATGCAAAGCAAACCACTGATCCCCTGTTGCTCTACACCCGGTTCACTGACGGAGCACACAGAATTAGCTGTGCTGTGCACTGCCAATGTTCTGCTGTCAGGGTGATCCAGCTGCTGCAGCTGCAAGAGGTTGGTTCTCGTTTCCAGAAGTGGTTTATGAGATGGTGGTGACTCTGAATCCTGCCTTCACCCATGCGGCAGTTTGGGCCTTTGGCACATCACAGTCCTTCAACAGCCGTTCTTTGTCCCCTTCACAGGAGGGGTGACATCTGGCCCACAGGTTGCCATTTAGATGAGTCTGTTGAGTGGTGGTAGTACAATGTAAGGAGCGACGTAACATGGGTCCTCCTGTCCACGGGGTTCTTAAAGGTAAAAAGGCTCCTTCTGTCCATCTTCTTCCACATGCATAAGGAAAGTTGAACTGTAGAGGCCTTCAGAGACTCTTCCACAACCTTCATTGTAGCCTTCGTCAGAACTCTGCCAAAAAGGGTATTAATAGACTCTGAAATTTAAAGTTAGGTATCCAAAAGACACTTTATTCCTCCAAATATTTTCCTAATAATAAAAACCTTGTTCCTTCAATGAATGCAAACTCGAATTTTTCAGAAAGCTGTCAGCTGGTGACATGATGATGAAGAGGAGTATGATAGAGAATGCCCATTGTAATTCAAGGTTTCAGTAAGCAATGCAAGAATGCAAGCAACCTCCTTAGATTGTTACTAATGAAGAAGATAGTAATTTCTGAATCTTTTTCAATCCCTGTTCTATTTCTACTCTGATAACCATAGTAATCACACTTCTGTTTTGTGGATTTAACCTATCCATGATCAAAACCTCTTCTGGTGACCAGTTTGTATTATAGAATCACGGAATCACAGAATGGCCTGGGTTGGAAGGGACCTCAAAGCCCATCTAGTTCCAACCTCCTTGCCATGGACAGGGCCACCCTCCACTAGACCACCTTGCCCAAAGCCCCATCCAACCTGGGCTTGAACACTTCCAGGGATGGGGCAGCCACAGCTTCTCTGGGCAACCTGTTCCAGTGCCTCACCACCCTCACAGGGAAGAATTTCTTCCTTATATCTAATCTAAATCTACCCTCTTTCAGTTTAAACCCATTACCCCACATCCTATCACTCCATGCCCTTGTAAACAGTCCCTCTCCAGCTTTCCTGTAGGCCCCTTTAGGTACTGGAAGGCTGCTATAAGGCCTCCCTGGAGCCTTTTCCGGACTGAATAACCCCAAGTCTCTCAGCCTGTCCTCATAGGAGAGGTGCTCCAGCCCTCTGATCATCTCCATGGCCCTGCTCTGCACTCTCTCCAACAGCTCCATGTCCTTATGTCGGGGGCCCCAGAGCTGAACACAGTACTCCAGGTGGGGTCTCAGAGAGAGAGAGATAGCAGTAGAGGAGGAGAATCACCTCCCTCAACCTGCTGGTCATGCTTCTTTTGATGCAGTCCAGCATATGGTTGGCTTTCTGGGCTGCAAGTGCACATTGCCAGCTCATGTTGAGCTTCTCAACGTGATGTGTGTGTGTATCTATCTATCTATAAAAAGAGCATGTTGTTGCCTGCAGGCAAATGCACTGGTACTAATACAGAATGATTTTTATCTGTTCTCATAAGCCATGCAGAGCCAGGAACAGCAAGTATTTTTTCTTCTTTTTTTTTTTTTTTTTTTAATAAAAACTTTGGGCTCCATGACAGCACTGTGAATTATGATCTGAAGTGTGTGCTGCTGCACCTCTCCTGAAATCAACAGAATTATGCTAGAAAATAATTTGGACCTTCATAGTGTTAAATCACACAACTCTAACAGCGACTATCTTGATGAAGTTCCCAGAACTAAAAAGCGTTTTGATGGGAGGATGTGGCAGCTGACTGGAAGCACTGGTGACTCAGTGGGCAGTGCTCTGCCTTCCAAGTAAGAAATTAACTGATGCCCCAGCAGTGCAGTTTGTAGTTTGGTTTCTGTGTTGTTCTTGTGAGTTGTAAACCCATCTGTTTTCATAAAATTACTGCACTTTACATTTTCAAAAGGAAAATTAGTGTTCTTGCTGCTTTTTTTTTTTTTTTGTAAATTTAGTGTCAAGATAGCTACCCCTGGCTGTTTTTACAGAGCTGTAGGAGAGATTACTCACCTTTGCAATCTTTATCCTTCAGTCAAATTTGGTCATAATTAGCCAAAAAATTCCAAGTTACTAGAAAAGGTGAGAATTTAAGAGCTCATGGGAAACAGGCTAAGACTTGCTGGTTGTTGTTTGCCCTCAATAGTTAGGTCTAAATTTGCGTTACTGAACTTGGGTCACCTTCCATGCTGAAATGCATCCTAATAAGGTTTAAAGTCAAATTCCTTTCTCATTTTCATGTTTGGGATCTATTTGCAGAAAGGTTTTCTTCTATGACAGTTGTGAGAAGGCTTTTGCCTCGGTGCAGTGTGGCATGAAAAGGGCAGCAGCACAAGCGCCAGCTTTTACAAAGCTGGCAGCCTTTTAATCTAGAAGTTTAGCCTTCTAATCTAGAAGTTGCGCCTTTTTGCAAATGTTAGCTGAAACATTTAACTAATCTAGTTTAAAACTCCCTCCAAATGAACAAATGGTCTGACAGCCAAATTGCTAACTTTGACCTAAGACGGAAACATGGGTACATCAGTCTCCAAGTTAATCACTTGTTAGTATGTCGCAGTACATCTTTCAGAATCTGTGAACTAAGGGACCACCAGAAACACTGTACAGCTAGTCTTTAATACCTATATTGAGAGTTATTATGAAAATACTAAAAAAGTCTAATTTTAAGTTGTACGAGCTGGAGGAGGGGAGCTAAGGAACTTCTGTGTTATGTAGTTTGTGAAAGATTATTTTGCAGGTAATGCCTGAAACCCACGGACTGTAGAAGCAAAATGTGCACTTCAGAGACCCCACTTTAGCCCCAAAACTCTCAAACAGAGAAGGTTCCTTTAAGAGTCTCATAGAGGTAAGGCCTTTTAAAGCAACATTAAGTTAGCAAAGCAGTATATGGTCTTGGACAAAGGGCTCTAGCTGGCCCTACTTGAGAAGGTGGTTGGACGAGATGACCTCCGGAGGTCCCTTCCCCCTCAACCATACTGTGAGTCTAAGTAAAGGACTTCTTAAAACTGGTTTTAAACTCCAGGTGTACATGTGAAATCTATGGATGATCTTTGCTTCTCCATTTGAATTCCCTCAACACTTTCATAAAGATGAAATAAAAGAAAGCAAAGTGAGACATCAGCTTTATCGAAGGAGCAGCTCACGAGAGAAGGCTGCATGCTGGATTGTCCCCTGCATAATTAGCTTTAAAAACCTGTGGAAGACCTCCAGAACTAGCTGAAACTGGGATATAAGTGTTAGATGAGCACAGTACATTCAAGTGGGTTTTGTTTGTGTGATGTCATTGCTGAAGATTTGTTTAATCATATATTTGATGAAGTGTGCTGGGCTTGTTATTTTTCTTCTTAATTTTATCTAGTAGTAAGTGTAATCTAAATATGAAACTTCTACATATGCAGACCTCTGATCCCACAGGAACAGACAACATTAAGAAGGTAGACAGATATTCATGGAACAGCAGGATGCCTAAAGTGTCCATCCTTTCCACCGAGCTCACGGGGCTGCATGTGCCATGTCTGAAAACAGAGATCTTCTGTGGGGTCTGTGAACCACGACTGCCAGGAGCAAAGGGAGGGAAAATGGAGAATGTTGGCTCTCTTGCCCTCAAAAGCAAACAACAAATAAACAGCAACTCCACTGTGCTCTCTGTCTCTGTGTCTAGTGATTTATTTAAGTATATCAGTCGGCAAGAGCTGAGATGAGATGGCATCTCACATGAATGCATAAATCTTACTGTGTGCAGTGATCACTGCTATATTTGTGATCACAATAATTTTGGCTGTGATGTAGAAATTAAATTTGGTTATTTAACTGGCTGAAATGAAGCAGTTACTGAATTAAGCTTAAAACAATTTAAAATAACTTTCAATATTTCCTTTCAATTCCAATGGAAGCTTATTTTATTTCCCAGACATTGTCTCAATTTTATCTGCGTATCTATGTCAGAGCAGGCAGGTTTTTACCTTCTTTCTAACAGAGGTACAATGTGGTTGACAAAGCGTGGGGGGAAAAAAGCTTGCAGTAGTTGTTCATTTCAAATTAGAATATGATTTGCATCTTCTGCCACAGATTGTTTTTGGGTTTGCCATAATTTCCTGATTTTGGCCATAATCACATTAAATATTTCTAAAATATTTTTCCTGTCTGTAATTACTTTTAGTGACTTGTGAATGAAAGTGAACTGCATTACAAGATTTTATTTCTTATGGTAGTCTTCATGAGATGTGCAGGTAGGTAATCATGCTCCGTAATGTATGCAACAGAAGACTAGAAAGCAGCAGAAAAATAGTTGCAATTTACAATTTGTAAATTGGACTGCTCCTCTCAGCTCCTCTGAAAAAAAGCTGTGTTGTTCCCTATCTGCCTAAGTTCTTGTCCAAAACAATCTGATCAGTTAGCGTAGGCTTCATAATATTGACATTTTAGTAAGGCATTTCTATGTAAATATTACATTTCTGCGTAGTGCTGTATACCTGTAGTAATTACCCTGGCTTAAGGAAGTCTTGTTCATAATTTATGAATGACACATTCCCACAAGTTCTGAATGTTGAAGTCTTTTTATTATACGTATACGCAGCCTATGAAGAAGCTCCTTTTTAATTCATATGGAATCAGTATTGCATAAAGTGACAGGTTTTAGTGGTAAACATGCAATGAGACGATCTGGGGAATATACCTACATGTGTACATGAAATCTGGTGGTGGCTGCTGCTGTGTGGCTGAATGCCTTGCTGGAGGTCAAGTCATTCACGTCGTGTTAGGGCTGGGTCCCCCATCTTCTGGATGAAGCAATATTTAGAGAGCCATTGAATTTTGATGGAATTTTTTTCTAGAGAGAGCACCTCAGGATAAGAGGTTCAATGCATTTGAAGAAAACCAGCCTGACCCAGTTTTTCTGCACAGTTGGGGTTTACAGGAATGAATTTACCATAGTCCAAAGAGACCAGGTATTCTCACTGTCCCTGAAATCCCACCATGAGAGCACAGGGATAATGAAGCCTGCAGTCATATATGTTATTCCTGCTGCTGTTTTACTGGAATAAGGGATTACTGCCTTTACCTATTGATCTTCCTTTCTTCATTCCTCACAGCCTGCTACTGATTTCTTGATCGCTTCTTAAGGCGGTTGTGGAAAAAGTATGCAAAAAAGGAAAGTCTACAGTCCTTAATCATGGAGTTTTAGTAATATTGTATGGAAGAGAGACATGTAGAGGATTCCTTTTTTTATGGACTTGGCATAGCAACAGGATCAGGTGAAAAATAAAGTAGGCTGTAAAGGAGAAAGGAAAGGAAAGAAGGTGGGTGTTGTGGTTCAGCCCTGGCCAGCAGCTCAGCACCACACAGCTGCTCACTCACTCCTCCCTGGCGGGATGGGGAAGGGAATTGAAAGAATGAAAGTGAGAAAACTCATGGGTTGAGATAAAGACAGTTTAACAGGTAAAGCAAAATCCCCACACACATGCAGAGCAAAGCAAGGAATTCATTCCCCACTTCCCATGGGCAGGCAGGTGTTCAGCCATCCCCAGGACAGCAGGGCTCCATCATGCATAACAGTTACCTGGGAAGACAAATGCCATCACCTCAAACACCACCATCCCATCCTTCCTCTTACCCAAGCTCCTTATAAGCTAAGCATGACATCACATGGTATGGAATACCCCTTTGGTCAGTTGGGGTCAGCTGTCCTGGCTGTGTCCCCTCCCAGCTCCTTGTGCACCCCCAGCCATCCCGCTGGTGGGGCGGTGTGAGAAGCAGAAAAGGCCTTGGCTCAGCAATAACAAAAAACACCTCTATATAACAAAACCATCTCTATATTATCAACACTGTTTCCAACACAAATCCTAAACATAGCCCTGTACTAGCTACTATGAAGAAAAGTAACTCTATCTCAGCTGAAACCAGGACAGTCCATCTCAAGGGTTAGGGATGTCCTGTGGTTACAACCGAGAAGCCACGCAGATCCTGATTAAAAAGCTATAGATTGATCCTAAGCAATATTCCAGGAGCTATATCCCTGCCTTATTTTTCACACCAGAGCTTGTTACTACTGCTTTCACCTGTATGTTTCCAGTGCTATGCAAGGTAAAGAGCAGCTGGTTTCGAAAGCTTTAGGCAGCGGATCTGGTTCAGCTGCGCGTCCCTGCAGGCTGGGCCAGCTCAGTACAGGCAGGCTGGCAGCACAGGAGCTGTGATTAAGGGTGTCCTTTGGCTCAGGGGTTGTTATGTTTATTCTGGAGGTTTTTGATGCCCTGGGGAGGTTAAAACAAATAAGTCAACAATCCTGCCGTGTTTGGAGTGAAGATGTAAGACAGACTAACTCCCAGCTGCCTGTTCTGCTCCTGTGCTGGACTTCAACCTCCCCGTGCTGAAGTGATGCTGCAAGGGCAGGGAGCTGCACTCGGGAGCGCTGGCTCCTAGTGCCGGTGAAAATGGGTTTGCACTAATGCAGTGGGTGTTAAATGTTGCTGTCTCTTACAGGGAAGGTTGTTGGGGCTGCTTGGTTTTTTTAGTGCTGGGCACCTGGGGCTTTTAAGCAGCTTAGTGTTAGTACTGGAGCTGTAAAGACCTGTTTTCCTGTAAGACATGAAGTGGGGGTATGTAAGGAGAGCAGCGGGCTTGGATTTTGCCTGAAGCTGGGTAAGTGCCAGAGCAGTAGGGATTAGGGGGGTGGGGTGCGTGCGGAGCAGCCTGGGGAGTCTTGTTAGAGCTGTGGCTTGTGTTTACCTTGGGACAAAATTTTGTATTTTTATCGGTATGTATTTATTTGGCTTTGTATTGCTTCCAGTGGGGTCAGAAATATTCCATGTGCAGGCTGCAGGACTGTGGGAACTGCCTAGCTATGAGTAGTGGTTCTCTCTCCTATGTGTCTTTGTCTGGGTTGTATAAAATATGCTGCTTCTGCTGATACAGCCTGAAAAAACATCAGAATCTTCTCAGTTGTGTTTGGGTAGTAAAGGTCTTAAATAATGCTTTTTCTTCAGTTCTACAATTTTAGTAGCTCAGTGCTGGAAATGTAACTGTGCTGGTAATTGAAAGTCTGGAGTCCTTTTTTCTGAGGTTGTGGGGGAAGTGGTGAACTCTGTGTGACTTTCATATCTATCGGGAACTAGTTGGGAGTGACACTTAGAAAAGTCATATTTTTTTTCTTTTAAACTGGTAGCCCTGCCATAAAATTTTTAAGTACAGATTCCTAAAATGTCACTGTTCCTATTCTCTCTTCTGAGAGAGGTGGCAGTGGAAGAAAAGACTTGGTAATTCAGCACAAAACTGTCCCTTTGTTTTGGCTGTAGCCTTGGTTGATCCCACAGGCTAACCAAGTGTCAGACACACGGTAGAGCTGAGCGAGAGGTTGACTTCCCTGCTTGTTAGCTAAGAATTTAATGATGTTTCTGTGTCAGACAGTGCAGTGATTTGAACATTCATAGCCCAGTCCACAAGAGTGAATGTATGAAACTAAATATTTTGATGGATCAGTGTTTCCTGTTCACTTTCCTTTCTGTATGGCTTGTTTCCACCCCCCCCGCCTTAATCTAATAGATGGGGCCTCTGTATTCCATCAGGTGCTGGATGAGTTGGTCAAGGAGATTTGAGCTTAATGTTTAGGGTTACGTACCTCTCCTCCACTGAATGAGGAGCTGGATGCAGCTTTTGGGTTCATTGTGGATGGACTTCAAAGAGATTTCTTAACCGGTACTTCAGGATGAAAAGCCTGTTACATCTATAAAGTAGTCTTGTTTCTGGGTTTGAACTACCTGTATATATTAAATACGTACCTGTCTATGTTAAATATGTAAGGCAAGCCTTAGGGGCAGCATAGGCTGCTAGATTCATGATGGTCTCTGTCAAAGAAAATGGGGTGGATGTTTACAAATACTTAGAGTTATTGCCTGGCTGCAAATCGCTGTATGAGTAGCTGGAAAAATATGCTGAAAAGACCATTTTCTGTGGTTTCATCAACACCCATTTTTATTAAAAAATTAATTGTTAAGATAGGGTATTCTTCATAGCAATGATACTACCAGGTTATGGTTCTGCCTCATTTTCCATTAATCAAACCTGTGTTTTAGACTAGTCTGTGGCAAAGCTGGAAAACTTTAGTCCTGTCCTTACTACTTGCCTGCATATGCCAAGCTGCTAATAGAAACCTAAAATGCATTTTTTCTTCTAATTATTGTTTAGATTAAAATGTCAATGGGTGCTGTGAAGACACTAAAACTGAAGGTATGAATTAAATGTGAATTCATCCTGTTTTAATTTCTGTCATAGCAGGTTTTGTTAAACACCAGTTAGAAGGTAACTTTTCTCATCTTAGACTTGTTAGTATTTCAACATTGTTTACTGCATTGTCTGAAGTTTTTTTCTGCCTTTCAAAAGATGAGAGATCACCTGCTCAATGTCAACTTTTCATTCTTTGTAAGTACAAAACGCATCTGTAGTTTGAAAGGACTCCATGGAAAGAATGGGGATTTTTGTGGGGGTGTGTTGTGTGGGGTTTTTTCTTCTTTGTTTTGTGGTTTGTTTTTGTTTTTTCTTTTGGTTGTAGCTATATCCCAAAGCTCAAGGGCTAGAATTAAAGGAGCCCTCCCTCTATGAGTGCAGAAATGTACCCTCAAAACCAGATGTGCTGTGACTGTTGATGGAACTGGGCTTAACAGAAAAGAATAATTTTCAGGTTTCAGACCTTGTGTCACTTGTGTCCCTTGGTCCAAGGATATTATCTAGCATGTCCTTTTTCAAACTTGTAATGCCCTGTGTGTGTCCTTTAAACTTATCTCTAATATCACATAAGACTTACTTCTTATTTACTTTTAAATTACAGATGATGATGCATATGTGTTATCTATCTATTTTTTTCTGCTCTTTCACTTTAGTCTCTTAATTTCCTGTTCTTCAGTGGCTCTGTCCTCTCTTTCTGATTACTAGGCTTTTCTCTCTCAAGTGTTTGGAGTAAGTTTCTTGAAAACTACATCCATGCACAGCTGTCTGGGCTTTCCAAAATATTTCTCTGGCTTATATTCTGAGACTAATGGCACATAAATTTATGAGATTATTTTAGAAGAGAACACTTATTCACTGGCTATTTTTAACATATGAAAAGTATATTTAAAATTACGTTTAGCTTCATGAGCTCTTGTAGAAATGAGTTCTGACAAATACTGTCTGGTTGCTTCCCTTTGCTCCCCAACATCCCCACATATCTCTGCTAGTTCTTGTTTTGGACTCTGACCCCCTGGAGCTATGCTCTGCCTTTCCACTCCAAGGAACATCCAGTCTTGTTGGATCCCAGGCATTGCCTGAAAGACCAGTAGGTGCAACTGCCATACAAATAATTCATAATAGGGACAAAAGTCCTAGAGTCACTGAAGTCAAAGGCAAACCTCCCCTTGACTTAAGCCATGCTGAGATTTAATTCCTAGCATCCGAGTAACCAATTTGTGATTTTTGTCTTTAATAGTGTTACATACTGTCATGAAAGTTTGGGTTCATCTTGCTGATATTCATCCACCTAAGTGTTAAGCATGTGGTCTTTGGGACTCACTTGTTACCTAATGGAGGGAGAGGGATGGATGGATGGACAGTCAGACTGCAAGAGGTCACTTCTGGAAGTACCTCCACTGTGAGTAGCTAGTGGCTTGTTTAGGTTGGACGACAAACACTTAGATAACTTGATGTTGGGGAAGATAAATCTCATCCAAAGTGATTACAGCTACACCATTCAGATTTGTTCTTGGCTGGATGAATCAACGCATGGAGTTTGAGAGTTTAAAAAAAAAAAAAAAGCACTTATGGCTTGTACAGTCCGACCTCAGGGGAAAGGGCTGGAATATAACTCTCCTATTAGCTCTGTGCTGAGCCCTGTAGCTTGCATTTGTTTTGTGGGCGTCTTCTGAAAAGGCATCCAGTCTGGATGGGAAGGTATCAAAAGGCATACTCTACTACTTCCTTGGCAATTAATTTTAGTAGTTAACTCCCTCTGTGACTAAAAATCTACCTCATCTTAGATTTGAATGTGTTTGGTTCCAATGTGGAAGTTCCTTTTTATGCTTTTCTCTGCTTGAATAAAAAGCCCCAAGGACATGGCAATTTCTGCCTGAGGTGATTTTTTTAGTGTTTTTTTAGATGCCATAGTCAAGTCATCTGGCTTTTGCCTTTCATCTGCTAAACAGAGTGAGCTCCTTACCCTCAGTGCTGAGTTCTCATATAACCTTGAGACAGTATTATAATTCTCAGCATCATCTCTACATTTTCTGTGTCCTTTAAGAGAAATGAGTTATTGGAACTCTCAGTTAATCCCACGTCTGTGTAGCTAATACCTTACTTGGTGAGAAAAATTGTATTCTTGCTTCCTAATTCCTTTCTGTACAGCTGAGGATTGTGTTTGCTCTTTCCTGACATAGAAACATATTGAGATTTGCACTGAATTGCTCATCCTCTACTATGTCTCATTTCTTTTCAGAGCTTTTGTAGCTGCCAACATTATTCGTAAAAATAGTGAATAGTGCCAGACCTGGACTTTGTTAATTAGAAGCAGTCTCTGCAGTCTCTTCTCTCCAATAGAAAATGGTGGTGGAAGTTTAATGAAAAAGCATATTTGACCCTGTGTTTTATCTCGTCTATTGTATCATCTGCCTGCAGTTATGCAATTTTATCTCAATAACACTGTAAAATTAAGGAAATATGAAGACTTTTACAGCTGATGTCTAGATTTTTAAATTGCTCTTCAAAAGAATGAATTAGGAAAAAATTAACTGCTTCATATCTTTGAGATATAATGGGATGAGTCTGACAGCAAAACCTTTCAAACAGCAGCATGAAAAATCCTGATTCATATCTTCACTCTTCCCTGTTGCATAGCTGCAGATAATGATTTTTCTATTTTTTCAGAGTTCTGCAAAACTGCTGTATGTTGTAGAGAATTCAAAGGTTACAGAGTTTCTTTTATAAAGGTACCCAATGAATTTTTAAAAAAAATATTAAAAAAAAAAAAACCAAACCCAAAACCCAAACCAGCAGTGTATTTATCTTTGCAATCATATCACTGAAAGTGCGGCACTCTAAGTTGCTTAACTAAGCTAAGAGGGAAACAGCTTTTTGGGTACTAATATACTTCTTAACTAAATCCGCTTTCAGATGGGGGTGGTGGTGTGTGTCTGTGTGTTCAAGTCTATGCATTCGTGTAATGTACTGGAATGTCAATCCAGAATATTGAGCAGGAGTTAGCTAGGGCTGTTTGGAAAGAAGAATTCTATTTTGTGAATATTGTATCTTAAATTGGAACAAATCTGAGCTTATTAGGGGGAGGGGGAAGAGAGAGAAGAGGTGTCAAATGAGCCAATACTGTAATGGTTACATCACTCCCAGGTGAGTACTTAAAAATTAAGTAAAGTGCCATCTGAAACAGACATCTCCACGCGCTATGTGAGCGGCTTGGCTGGGTAACTGCTTCAGGGTGGGCTCTCTGCTAGCCCCTTTTTTGGGTGGGAATCATTGTTTTTTTGAGGAGGAGAGAGATGGAGTAAGGGTTAAAAATGGTTCTGACAGCTCTTTAATGAGCAAGTTTCTTCATAACAGAAGTCCATCAGTGCTCATAAAAAATAATTTTCTATTGGAACAATATCTGTTTCAAATCAAGTCTGCCAAAGCTGAAAATTACGGTAAGTGAATGTGCAATTTCTTAAGCAGCCATTTCCTCTTCTGAGAAGAAATGAATAGGAGCAAGACTTGTGTGATATTTGCACTAAACTGTCAGCCTGAAGCCTCAGCATTTGGCTGTTAGTATTTTGGGGAGGTGCAGTGCAGCCTTTGCTCTTCCTTAAGGACCTCAATCTGACCAACCTGGGGTACTTCAAATTAGCAGTTAGGGTATCTAAGGTGATCAACAGAGTGCTACCAGATTCAGAGTGGAGGGCACTTGTGAATGTTACTGCTAGGTAATAACCTGCTGTTATACCTTTACCGAGTCTGTCCTGAAGTAAAACCCCAGGGCCATTTCTATGGTTAGGTATCTCTTGGTAAAAACAGAAATGTGGTAGTGAACAGGTGGTGGAAATACACCCTTTTGCTAGTAAAGACAATGGCCTGGGAGTGGCACCTCACATGGTAGCAGGTGCTTCTGAAGCTCCTCTCACCAGCTGATGAGGGTCCAACATGGCATTGGCTCCCAGTGACATGATGTTGTTGAGTGGTACGAGTTGGCTGCCAAGTGATGTCATCAGCATTTGCTTCCCCACGGCTAAATGTGTTTGACAGACCACTGCGGAGAGTGTGACGTAGCTGCTCAGCCCACTGCATTAGGTGAGTGCTTGTCAGCTCAGTACAGCCAATCACAAAGCTTTTCTGAGGCTGAACACATTGCTGCTCTAATATTGGATCATTACCTCATGAAGGAGATGCCTTGCCATTCTGCACTTTGCCTGAGGTGTATGAGCAGGATGTCAGTGCCATGACAGGACTATTTTCACTTCTCTCTGTAGAGGTTGTCTAATGGAGTTATGGGTGCTGTGAGTAGGAGGTCACCAGCCTCCTCTGGAGGTTAGCACATCTCCTTATTTTACACCTACCACTTTGTGCTTGGGGAGGTATATGTTATCATCGCTGTCTATTGCTTGTGTTACTATGGCCCGTGTGATTCTTGGCATTGGAGTGGCAATTTGCTGATCTAAACACTGTGCAGGTACAGAACCAGGAGATGACTGTTGTCCCTGAAGTCTTGCAGCTCTTCAGAGTATGAACTAATGGTGAAAACTGTTGATATAAATAAACTCAGAGGTTTTTATGAAAACATTTAAGTTTTGTTGAAATAGTTTTTTGCCATGTCAGAGAAACTGGAGGCTGAGAAATCTCTCATTTAAAAGATTAAAATTATACTTATTTTGAAACAAAGTCAAATATACATTTGACTTTAAGAATACATAATTTGTACAGGCAAGCACACAGATGTTAGGTTTGGGAATTTGTTGAAAAAGCTTTTCTATTTATTCAAACTGATGTTTTAGTTAAAATTTCACTACTTAGTCCTCACCATCATTTAGTTCTAGCCATACCATTTGCTCCCAGGAAGTGAATGTAGGGCTCTAGGAGAATAAGATTTCCTTATAAATCATCAGAGGGAAGTTTTTTTTTTTGTTGTTATTACAGAAACTTCATCAAAGTGTCTTTCCTATTTAAAGAAAGTTTGTATGGAGAGAAGTGTGGTGAATTTGTGGAGTTTACTTTGATATATATATATATAGAGAGAGAGAGGGAGGAAGAAAAAACTTTTTAAAATAAAAAGTGCTGTGCAATCTGATGCAGGAGGAAGAAAGATGGGGAAAATCTTCCATACGTTTAGAAGGCAGTTGCTCTAGGCTAAAAGGCTTGAGGCCATCACTAGCCAAGGCATAAGCATACTTATGGAAGTGGATGTCAAACTTGCTCAGGCTTCAGGGAATTCCCATTTGGATATACTGAAGGCATAACTCCATTGTGCTTTCTGTCAAGGGACTGCCCAGGAGGAAAGAAATAATAATGTAGCTGGGGGTCTGCTAGTTGGCTTGATGAATTTGCCTGTAAGGGGCTTGGGATGAAACAATTAATTGGAAAGTGCTAAGAGTCTTTTGGGAAGATCTTTTCTGAGCTACTGTTTGCATGGGAGCAATTGCTTCCCTGTTGCAGAATGGGGTAGAAGCAGAAATAAATCTGTATAGTTTATGAACCTACGGTTGTCATTTATCCCTTTGAATGCTAGTAGCTATATACTGGGATAGCTCAGGGTAGGAGCCTGGCTGGCAGCTGGCTAAGTGTTGCCACGTTGAACCTTTTATTTGCAAGGGAATGTGCTAAATGTAATGGTCTGTGGTGCCCTATGAATCCAGTGGGATCTATAATCCACCAAAAGCAAGTGCTGTTGGGGTGTGTGGGTATCGCTACCACTGTGCATCACTCAGTGACTGGTAAGACATGTAATCGTTGTCCCTGAAGCTCAACCTGCCTTTGAGCATGTCTGACAAGGTTCTGGAGTAGCTAACCTTGCTGCTAGAACAGCGTATTCAATTCCAGGATCACCTTTTTTTCATGTTTTGGTTTTTTTGAATCAAAAACATTGAAGAGGTTACTCACTGGATTTATATGTAGGTACAATTTAGCCTGGGAGTCTAAAAGATAACTGCCTGATTCGTTAATATACATTGTGGAAACCTTGGTATATTTTGACCTCTGTAGTTAATGAGCTTTGCAATCAGACTATAGCAGTTTAAACAGCACAGGTATGATGCCTGGTGAATACTTTGTGCAGTGGTTGTGTTTTTATAATTTGGCATTCAAGTCTGTCACTGAATTAAATGTGCAATGTTAACTACAATGCCTCTTAGTACCTCTTGTTGACAGTTATTTCTGCTAAAATAAGATAAAATATTGCAGTTGTTTTGCTTCAGGAAGGATGCAAACAGTTTAATTGGAAACTAATTAGTTATTACTTTCTGGTGTCATGTGCTGTTGATTAGTTAGAAATTTAAATGCTGCTGTTTCCCTGCATTTCAGTTTGTTAATTCCTGGAGGTTAAGGGTAGGTGACCTTTTTTGCTCTAGTAATTCTGCGTGTCTTCCCCAGAATGCTTTACTGATTCCAAAATGTCTTTTATAGATGACCATTGCATGCATTTAATTATATTTAAAAAATGTTAATGTTGAATGGAAGAACGCTCTTTTCCTGTCTGCATGTTTTTTGTGAAGCAGTTTGATGGATAACAGTGCTTCAAAGGCTTTCACTGGCAACACAAACAGGAGACATTGATGTGAATGTAACCCTTTTGTTGGGACAAATAGGAGGTGTGTTAATATCAATTTATGAAATAATCTCAAGTGCAAGTAGCAGGCTTCCTCTTCCAGTTTGGTTCAGCTGCAGCAAAAGTAATTTTCATCTTGGTTGGTTCAAAATGTCAGAATATTCTAATTCAGTTTTGATTTTTTTGGGAGGTGTAACAGTTCCCCAATGCTAACAAGAAGCTTTCTGTAGTCCTCTTAAAATAATTAATAGCATTGTACTGCATATTCCTGTCTGTAGTTTCAACGTTTTTGTTTTTTTAACTGGAGTGATACTCTTGTTGCTAACAATTCAACTTTGCTGTTTCATAAAAATCCCTGAGTGTAAACACAGGAGTAATCTGGGTCTGATCTGCATAAAACCTCGCTATGTTTCACCTATATTGTGAAGTGATTGACTGCACAGGTAAGATATGCGTCATCCTAGAGTCTTGCAGAACAACTGGTCTTTGCTTTTTTTGGTTTAAAAAATACCCCCAAAACCCCAACAACAATGAAAACCTGCACGCAAACCCAAAATAACTGTTCTCATTATTTGAGTAACCTTAGGACATCCAGTCTTTGTGATCCAGAAGACCAGTAAAGAGTAGGAACAAAGGCTACTCAGGGAAAAAAAAAATGAACTCTGGAGACTTAGTTATGCCAAGGTGGAGAGAGCTTGTATGAGCTTTTTGTAAAGGTTGTCCTCTCTTGAGCACAAACTGTTTCTCCCATGACCAGGAGCAAATCACGGATTGGTACCTTAAAGACTTAATGGTGCTGAATGACATGGCTGCTACTGAAAGACCCAGCTGTACAAAGTGCAGTGCCCCTTCTGAATTTGACTTTTTTTTGACTACAGCAACAGCTCCTCTGTGGTATGGTCCCTGTGATGCTCCTGGAAAGTGTCGTCATCAGTTGTGTGGCCCATGCATTTTCTTCTTGGAAGTATTACCCGCATAGGTGTGTTCTTGTTGTCAGTGGTGTTGGCAGCCTCCTCTCTGGCGCAGGTTAAGCTCCCTACTCGGGAGGACAAAACCTGGCAGAAAACTTGCATTCTGAACAGGCTGGAGGCTTGGTGGGTACAACCACAGCTTCCAGTTCATCCCCTCTACCTTGCTCTCGTGGCCAGCCCTCCGGGTTACTACCCTTGGGCTGCACTATGTTAAGGTCTGACGTGAATGGAGGTTGAAGAAGCCAAAACAGCTGGCTTTAATGTGCCTTCTCTCTAGGGTCCTGTCCCCAGTAAGGATTAGTAGGTAGAACAAATGGGGCCCAGCAGGACTTGCAGAGCAGGAATCGAACAGCCCAGGCTGTGCTGAGATGTTTGGCCAGCAGGCTGACCAAGAACAAAAGGGAAGTAGGTACCTGAAAGTATAGCTGCAAACATGTTTGTGATGGAGAAATGTTCTTCTTCAGGTCTTACTTCTTGAATAAAAGATGTGCTTAGTTATGTTTTGCAACTGTAGCTAGTGTAAATAATGTAATTTCTGAGGTAAGAACTAAAATATTAATGTCAGTCCTGCAGTCAGGATCATAATAGATTGTTATCATTTGGGAAGCGTTATTGACTGAATCTTTCTAGATTGTTAGTGCAGCTGAAGGCAAAAAATACCTAAAGCATACTGCTCCTACAAGCAGTAATTAATTCCTTTCCAGTGGTTCTTGGATATTTATTTAATCCGTGATCCGCAGTCATTGATTTCCTGCTTTTACTGTCCCATCAGTTTAAAGATAGGAGTCAGGGAGAGACGTATGATAATGAAAAATATTTTATCATTACTTTATAAACAAGTCTAATTATTTTTTCCTGTGTGGAAACTTATTTTTCTTATTAAATTATCCAATGTGATATTAAGTACAGAACTCGATTACTTGCCAGGTTTTCATCATCATGGCTGATGTTACTACTACTTGCTAAGCAAAACTACTGTGAGCTTATTCTTGCTACCCTGCTGTAACAAAATGCGTTCAATACTATTGCAAAAATGTCCACACAGAGCTGCAAGCTGTTGTGGTGAGTTGTGTTGGGGCTGCTTATCTGCTTAAAGGTAGGCTTTTCTTTAAATCGGCGATGAATATACTTGAGGCAGGATATAAACAGGTATGGAGAGAAAGTATTAAATCAACTGCTTGCAAAGGTGTATACTATAAATTATTAAAAGAACACTGCAGAGCAAATGGAGACTTACCTATCGTGCAATGAAATAGTGCAAAAGGGATTGTGCATAGGTGTGTGTGCGTGGGGCAGGATCTGTATTAGCAGGTTTTACGTAGCTCCAGACCTTTCTTCTTCAGTCAAAACCAACCTTTTTAGCCCATCAGGACTGCGTGCTGCTGTTATCATTGCTTAGGTGGGAGCCTTTGTCAGTATTAGAAAAGACTCCGCTCGGTGCGGCTGGGCAGCGGCTCTGTTCTGAATAGTGGTGTGAACCAAGTCAAGTGGAAGATAACGGGACTGGATGACGAATGCTTTAACTGGTTTAGAGCTTTTTCCTTAATCAGGGAAGATGTTAATTTTCTTTCTTTGGTGATATTGTATCATTCCTATGCTGGTAGTCCCCATGCATCTGTACAGAGGAAATGGCCTGTAACGTGTACATCTCCAGTCAGACACTGGTTTAATGGGACATAACGGGAGTCTGAGTGCTTCAGATTTGTTGTGGAAAAGGCAGAATCTGTAAGAACTGTTCTTTGAAATATAACTTCTCCTTCCACTAAGATATGAAAGAGATGAGGAAAATGGTATGTGGAACTATAACCCCCACCAGTTAAATCCCATCTCTTATTGTAGTTTATTCTACATTGAGCACCTTCGGAAGTGCGGATGCTTTACTTCTCCAGCTAAGGTGAACAGGACCGTTTCTCTTTGATCAGACTGTGCACTTTCAGTTAACTGGTGAGATAATTGCTCTGCCTGCAGAAATCCCTCTCCTGAGGGGTGGAACATGACATCCTCAGCACTCCTGGCCCTGGCTGAGGGCAGAGGGATTCAATCTCCCTTTTCAGATGAATGGTTTGCTGTGCTTCTAGCACAGGACCTGGGTAACCTCTCTGGTTACGCCCAGCTTTGTGTTTGCCTGGGGAAACCGAATAGCTCTGATTATGCTTGTGCGTTGGAGGAGGTGGTTCACCTCACTGTGCCTGCCCCACATCCACACCTGGGTATGGTGTGATATTTGCCAGACACTGAGGTTCTGTGCTGCTCTTCTGCTGGTGAGACCTCTGAGTTCAGAGGTCCTGCCTTCCCCTGTGCTCCTCTAAAAGGTTGCTGCTTCCACCAGCAGGTTGGTTCAACTGTTTGCATGGCTGTGCTTTCAGGGAGCATCTGAACAAAGATCTGTTTTCACAGATGCTTCTCAGGAAGGTGTTTTCTGAGCTGGATTAAGACACAGCTCCGAACAGCCAAAGCAGTGCTGCTGGTGGTAAAGAAATGGGCTGGAGGGGCAGAGCTGCAGGCTCCTCTCCACTTTTCCATTTGCTCAGCAAAGCTGTTGCTCACTCTTACTTCAGCAGGAGGAACCCTGCTTGCCTCCATCTCCTCTGTGGAAATGTACCCATTTCTATCTGTGGCTGCGCAAATGATACTGGAGGGATAAATTGGAAGGAAAGCCTGAATTCGTGAGAGATGGGAACAAGTCTGCTTACAGCTGTCTTAAGCTGCAGACAGTTGTGCTGGTGCCTGAGCTAGTGGTTTTGTATATTCGCATGGGACTACAGAAATGGAAGAAGGTAAAGCAATGATGGCAGCCTACTCCATCTGTAGGTTTTCTATTTCTGTATTTCCTGGATCATTACCTAACCCTGCCTGGATCTCTTTGCTCATCATCCAAACAGCTGATTTCCTGAAAATTGGTTCCTGTTTGATTACAGCCACCTCAAGCTCTCTTGCTTGGAGGTTTCTGGAGAGGAGCCCTACCCTCAGCAAGCACTTAAGGACTAACCCAAGTGGTGGTGGCTTCCCGATGGTGCTGGAGCCCTGGGCATTGATTCCTCACTTCCCACGGCTTCAGCAAGGTTTTGCTTATTTCTGCTGGACGAAGGGCCGGCTCCATAACGATGCAAACAAGATCCAAGTCTTCAGTTTGGGATAGCGCAGTTGCTCTCGTGCCGTTATGCCGCCTGAGAGCGGTGCGGGAGTTACGTGCAGAAATAAGGCAGCTTGTGTCTCATAGCAACGGCTTGTTCCGTGAAGTGTGTGCCTCACTTCTCTACAGACTGCCTTTATGGAAAGGAGGAGAGTTCAATGTTAACCACCTTGTTTTCAGCGTTAACAAAAAGTATTCATGCATCCAGTTATTTCAGCTATTTAGAAACAATCTGGTGAGCGAACTGTTTAAAGGAGGATGATTAATGTATGCAAACCACATTGTCCAGCTGAAATTTGTTTACTGCACTAAAATGTCACTATTATTATCCGCTATTATCTTGAAGTGTCAGTATTTCCGTCTTCAGACAATGCAGCATTTCTGGAATACCAATGAGGCAGATGCAGTCAGAGGGCAGGGGACTTCTGAAGCTTATGAGAACTCCTTATGTAAATCTTTACTTCATACCTGTTGTTTTTGGGAAATAACAAATGAGGTTTTGGTGCATGTTTGTCAAAGTATGGGCATTTTTTCTTCACTATTTCAAGTGTCTTTATGCACATAAGCAGGAATAAAAACTCCTATGGAAGTTGAAAATAGTTCTGATATAGTAAACACTAGGATGTGATTTATGATCTATAGGTGGGAAAAGAATCTGCTTGCTTAAAATTATGGATCGTGCTTAACGTATTTAGAGTTTAAAGCAGTGTGTGTGGGGTTTTTATTTATTTTTTTTAAAGTTCAGTCTTTACCCTGGTTTTAGTGACACAATGCTACTCTGCTTCTTAAGCCTAAGCCATGAATGTACAGTCAGGAAACCAGTTGGCCAAATACTTATTTGCAGCAACAGAGTAGGTACTTGTAGATATCCTAAGGGCTCAATTATTTAAAAGTCAGCCCTTGTTTGACCTGTCAACACTAAAACTCTGGCCAGAAATAGTTAAACTATTCTTCACACAAGATTGGGTACACCATAGCTTTATGGAGTACCAAATGATAGTTTCTGTTCCCTTCCTGGTCTTTTTGATGGTTGGGACCAAACTAGTGAATGTTTGGTCACAAAAGATGAAAGCAGAATCCCAGTATGCATCCACGCATCACTGCAGCTGTGACAAACCTGTCTGCCTTTGCAGAGGGAGGCAGGACAGAGTCTGTTGGGATCGGCCGACTGCCGGATCCCGGGAGGAGAGACGGGGCTGGGACAGAGCACCTGCCGGCCTGGAGGAGGGTGGCTGTGAGCAAAGGCTGCGTGCTGCTTCGTAGCCCGGGTCTCTGTGCTCGTGTGTTAGCTGAAGAGGCAGAGATTTTTTTTGGTTGTTTTCTAGTTCTTGGCATAAAAAAAAATTAAAGTTGTATTTGTGCGGGGTAGGTGGTGGGTGCTTGCTGCTCATTGCCAAGAGACAAATATGCCAAACCCTAATGAGACCGATCCTTTTGTCTTCTGTGCCTCTGTGAGCACCTTGAACTGATTTGATATAGTATTTTGGGAGGGGATTGAAGGGGAGGATAGAGAGGAAGCATCTGAATAAGTTGGGGATTTTTGTTGGTTTCTGTTCAGTAGCTTTGGTTGTTCCATGGTTCCAGATGACTTTAAGACCACCCATTAATATAAGGGATTCTTTACAGTATGGTAATTAGGAGACTTTTAAGCAGTAGTGGAAACTAATGGGAGATAATAATGGCTCATCATCGCTGCTAATTTATATTCTTTACAATAGCCTCTCATACTCAATAGTTGGAATCCTAGTCACCCTCTAACATGTTTTATCACATCTGATCTGTAGGACAGGTAATAAACGTGGACACAAATAACTATTACATGTGTATCTCCCAGCCTGATCTGGAGGTGAGAATCAAAGTTCGGATGTAATGCCTGGTTGCTGCAGGAACTTTCTGATAAGGATTTTTGCAAAAGAAACCCAAATCTTAATATCTGAAGGCTGAGCTGAAAACTTGAGCCCAGTCTTATCTAACAGCGTAATTTAAAATCTTCTCGGAGTTATTTACAAGAATCGCTAGCTCTGGCACAGAAGGCTGTGCGAGGCCCTAAAGCGCTTGGTGCTCTGCCTGCAAGCCCCTTAGGAGGGCTGCGAGTGAGAACCCTCTGCCAGCTGGTCGTAGCAAACACCCGCAAATGGACAGAACGGAGAAAACACCAACCTGCAATCCCCTGCAGACAGTGTGGCTCCTGAATGGTTTGGAAACTTCCAGATTGTTTTATTGCATGATCTCATCCTGAACTGGGGTTTCTTTGCGTGCATGTGATCAGCCTGGTGCTGAGGAGGAGATGCTGGAGTGCTGACTGAGATGCTGAAGTGTGGTTTGAATTGCACGGCCACTTCTACAGCCCTCTTCAGCTCAGTCCGCTCCTCAGCGGTTGTTCCGAGATGCAGAAAAAGGTTCTGCAGCCGCTGCTGAGCCACCCTCCAGCTCAACTCGCCAGTTTTAAAGCCTCTGAGGGTCTCTTGTGATGTTTGCTAGCTGGGGGGTGAGTGGGGGGTGGTGGTGGTGGGTGTTGTCAATTGTTCACTGCTTTTGTGCCTTTGTGCTCTTAGCCCACAAACCCGACTGAAAGGACAGAGAGAAGGGATGATAAAGCTCAGTCAGTGAATTAATTTTAGGAGACACATCTTTCAGAATGCTAGCTGTCAGTGAAACATTTGCCCTTTGGAAATATTTCTCGACAATCTCCCTGAATTGTCAGTTCAAAGTATTTCCAAGGCTTCCACTCCTAATTTTGTTCTACCCGTAATTAAACATCAGCTCCTGCGAGGCAGCAGTTTCCTCTTAGGGGCTTCAATGGTTGCTTTAGACAAGATCAGTGTGTTTGAAATCAGGTGTTGATATATGCAGTAAGGAGAATTACTGGCGTAAGTGGTAAGAAAAAAACAGCTTTGGTCTAAATAGGAAGATTTAAAAATCCTTCTTGATGGTCTTTCTTGGATGAAGTATAATTTCATTGTTGCTTCATTCTCCATGTCTGCCTGCATCTATCTTGTGGTAATTATAATAAAACATTGGACATCGCGGGTTTTTTGTATTTGTAAATGGCATCTAGCACATAGCTGGAGCTGCTTTCTGTGATAGTGATCCAGCTAGCAGCAATTAATAAAGCTTCCTGAGCTTTCTCCCTGCTTCCTCCTCCAAACATCCTGAGACACTGGGCTTTTTAAAAACAAGCATTTATGCAGTGTTTCCCTCCTCCATTATTTGTCATATAATATGCCTTTGCAACTAATGTTTTGGGGTTTTTTAAATTGTTTTGTGTTTTTTGTTGTGGCTATAAAATAAATTGTTGGAACGCTTTTGGATAGGCTGTTCTATATGACCTGTGCTTGGCTCTTCTTGGGTAGGAGATTACCGTGCTGAATTGAAACCTGTAATACCTGTCCGTCAAATGAAAATTGCAGTAGCTTTAGGGCCAATGGTATGGTGAGATTTAGTTTGCTGTCTAAATCTGAATATCTGCAATGTTTGGGAGTATTTGGATTTTAAAATGTCAATGTACATCAAACCTTAAACTAAAAGGCAGAAAATGTTATAGGGAGCTAAGAGGGGAGAGTCTAAATCTGAAGCACACCAGTGTGACTAATCCATCCAAGATGTGCATGTTTGAATTATTGTAGTGTGACTTTTTAGGCATTCTAAGGGCACTGAATATTTGAAAACAATAAAGAAAGCTTTGCATTATGTATGTAAACTTGATACAACTAATATACTTTGTTATGCATAGACTATTCCAAATGAGCTACCTTTTTGTCTTATAACCCAAACAAACCCTTCCATTGTAAAACTTTTCTCTACTTCATCTTTCCTGTTGTCTTACAGACTTTTTTGAATATAGGTTAATATTGGGTAATTTCGTGTGAATTATGAAAGGCTTTCCAAACTGCTTAATGTCTGATTTTCATTCAGTACAACTATGTGTGGTAAACTCAAATTCTGTTTGGGTATGTATTAATTTGCAGCAGCAGATGATGTGGTCCATTAGTGCATGCATTCATTATTTAAAAACTGTAATAAGCTGGGTGAAGCTTTATAAAATTCTTCTAACTTCTAGGAAGTGTTGCAAAGAAATTGCTACTACAAAACTAAAATTCATAAGCAGTCTTAAAAAAAAATCCCACAAAAAATAATCCTTTTGCTTCTGGGATAAGCTAGATATGCACTCTATATATGAACCACAGCAGTATTATTGGATTTGGAAGCTAGAGAAAACAGCTTATGACTTTCAGTGGGTTTTCAAAGGTGACTGTCACAGTTGCAGTGATATCATAAGGCTGTAGTAAGTGAGGCTAGGAAGGAAATGTGGTAGCTCTTATCAGAGCAAATGAAAAAGTGGTGAAAAGTAAACAAGCTGTCCAACACCCAAGCCTTTACTCAAGTCTGAAACCAACGCATGACTGTGAACAGCCACCTTGTGTTTAATTTAACTGTTATCTCTTAGCATCCAGTCTTGCTGCAGTGGGAGTTCTGAGGGATGTGCTACCTGCAAGCAAGGAAGGTATTTGTAGCATCTGGCAATATTTCTTACTGGTCTGACAAAACAAGGAGCTGTGCTGTGCTCAGTGCTGTAGAGTACAGTCACATGGCATTGAATTTCTTGACAACATTGGCTGAACACCCACATAACTTTTTTAAAGAATATGTAAATTTATTAAACCTTATTTAGTAAGAAAACTGTGACAATATACCTAGGAAGTTTTCGGTTTAGTCACTTCTTATGATGTCTGTTAATGAAGTGGATAAGCTACACTGTGTTTAGACATGTAGCTAAGTGGAGAACCCCAGAACTGGTCTGAATAAAGAAGTTTTGAACTTAAATTTTAAGAGCCAGCAGAAGACATTCTTGCTTGCTAGTATGTGATAAATCAGGGGCAGAGAACAAGTTGTAGTCCATCTTCTGTTTTGTGTAGAGATAAGAAGGAAAGAGATACCCAGATTCCAGTGGCTTACATGTCTGGCACAAATGTAACTTATGAAATTGAAAAATTGCCAATAAGACCTATTCCTAGGTTTCTAAGCTCTAACATAGCAATCTGCAAACAAGTAGACTTCAGAAAAAATGGGTTTAGGTCAACATTGGAAGTGCCTCACCAAGACAACTTGATCTATTTGATTGAAGAAAAAAAAAAGGTGTCTGGTGCTGTTCCTGCAACTTCATGTGTGTAAAAATGTAGGTGCAACTGTAGTGTGGCTGTTTCACAGGTGCAGACCGTAGTCTCGTGTTTTAGCAGGTTGGGTGGGAGCCCCTTGGAAAATGTGGTTCAATCCTTTTATAGCAGTTGTTTAACACAATGTGTTAAATGTATTTGTGACCGTCCATATGGCAGTGATAAATGGCTTATTGGATCAGAGGTCTGGGATAAATCAATAAAGGAACTTCTCCTTCAGTATGCTTGTATCTGCTGATACCTGGAGGGATATTATTGAATACCAGAGATGCGGGAAAGAACTCTCTAACAACTGACAAATTGCTGTGTTTATCAGATAGGCAGACAAAAGGCTTGGGGGAAATAAAAAAAAATAAATAATTCTAAGCAATTTAGATGTAAGCACTTCATGTAACATCTATCAAAGGGTAAGACCTCTTGCATATTTCTAAAAGCAGAAGTTTGGTGTAGCTAGCGGAGACTGGAAAGCTTCTCATCCAAGCAATTACCTGTGTCAGCACCTCCTTCTGCACTCAGTAATATGAATAATTTAGTTCTTTGATAATGCCAGTAAGAACTGTTTTTTCAAAGCTTCCTATACATTAACTTTCTACTCTTTATATATGGGCTTCCTCCTGCACCTCAACATTACATATATAGAGCTGAAAACCTTCCTTAATGACAGCACCATTGCAGTGCAGGAGTCGCAGAAAGGAGCGCAGCGGTGATGAAATGAAGTCCAGCTCTCGTGTGTACTCCCTGAAGTGCTGATGATAGCAGAGGGGCTGTGGCTTCTCTCATAGCAGCTCAACTTTCTCTGTACGTTGCTATTCTGAATTGCTGGTGGAAGACGTGTTGCTCTATATCTTTCGGATGGGTTTTATGTTGTTCACAGTGATGGAATGCCACTATAATTTTTGTGAAAGATTCAGTGTAGGATGTTGGGGATTTAAGAGTATCAGCTGCCAGGAAAAAGTAGGGATATTTTATCTCTTTCGTGTTTGTGCTTTCCAGCTTTTCTGAAACAGTGAGAAATCTTCCCTGAGCATACTCATCTAGGTAAAACGCTGTCACCAAAGTACCATGTCTTGGTGCAGGAAAGGGAGAGGAGTGGAGGAAAAACAGCTTTGTATTAAGGGATGAGAATCTTGCTCAAATCAGTGTCAGTGAATATTGCTCAAGGGAATGGTGGCAATAAATATTTCCATGGTCGCAAGCCAGAGGAGCCAGGTATCTACATTAGTCTTCCAGCTGTGGGAAATGTGATGCCTGCCTTTAGCAAGTGAACCTGTGGTGATGATGGCAGTACAACTGTCTTTAGTATTTTCCTTCCCATCTTATGACATCCAGGTAATTCTGCATCTCAGAATTATAATCCAACTAGAAGGTCAGATGAACGCAATTATGTTGCATGGTCAGAGGCCAGTAAGTACTCACTCCCCAGCATTGTCAATGGAACATGAAAAATGTAGTTAAAAGGACCACGTAGATGCAAACTAGCACTGATCCCCTAAAATGAATAAAATGCAGGGAGAAACCCACCAAATGAGAAGCAGGTTCTCGATTTCCTGCTCTGAGTTTCCAAAACAGTTAACCTTTGCCTCTAACAACAGCTCAGGGCTCTGAGGCAGCGCTCTTCTGGGCAGAGGGTGGCTGAACTGAAGGAAAGTGGGGGCATGAAGGAGCTCACTGACACTGCTGTTACAGGGCAGGCTGGCTTTTAGCAGAGCAATCCTGATGGTGCTGAGGAAGGGGAAATGAGGCAGAGAAGCTTGCTGAGAAGCATGCCGGGGACTAAGAAGGGCAGTCCCATCTCTAAAATAGCAGCCCCAGTCTAATAGCAGGAGGGCAATGATGTGGTAGTGAGGAAATTGAGTGTAATAATGAGTCTTTCTCCTTGTAACATATCCCATTGCACTGAAAATATTTTCCCTGGCCTTTTGAAATAGGAAATATTAAATTATGGAGAACATATATTAAAACAGGCTCTGTTATTCAAGGAAGGACTGTGCAGTGACTTGCGTGTTGGGGTTACGGTGGGCATCACAAGATGTTTGGATAGGTTCCTAGGAAAGGAAGGAGAAGACCCAGTGGTCAATTTCTCTTGCCTGTACCCTTGGCACAGTGAATCCAGACGTTCTGGAAACAAAAATTAAGCAGTAACGTCTCTACTGTGCTCTCTTTTTGTCCCTTAGCAGTAATTAGGAAGGAAATAGAAGGGAAGAGTGTAGAACCACATGGAGTGCTACTTAACATGCACAGAGGAAAATAAAACCAAAACATGGTATACTGATTTCTGCACTAATACCAGAAACCTAAGTAGTAGAATGCAGAACTAAATGCTTGTCTTTAAAAGAGGGTATTGACATAATATGCATCTTAAATGTGGTCAGAGGATGACAAATGCTGGGATAATGCAGTATCAAAGGACAGAGAAAGACAGCATAGTCTGAGCTGACAGTGAAACTGCTGTATGCTAAAGCTTGAAGTCAAATCAGCAGCCTGCCGTAAGTAACATAAAACCCCAGTGAGTTTAGGCATAAAAAAGAAAAATATGACAGCAGGACTGTGTTATTGTCATCAGTGTGGTTACGCCAACAGTGCTATGGAGGAAGATGGGAGACACTGTACCTTTAATGCCTGTCTGGATCAGGTACCCACCGTATTTGGATGGGATACTGAAACTAAGCTTTAGGCACTGTCGGTGGCAGCTTTGTGGGCCCACGAGAGAGGCAATTTGGAGGGGGACCGGCAGCATCTGGCTCCTGAGCCTGCAGAGCACTTTCAAAGTGTCACAGTAGAAAAGCTGCCCTGTGGTAGTACGTACAGCATGCGTACATCCAGCATCTCTCCAGGGGTGATGAAAGCCAGAAGAGTCCCTCCTAGAAGCTAAGGGCAACCCTACTGAGAGAGCAGAAAAGGAGTGTGTGTTTGCTGTGTGGGTTTGTGTTGGGTGGTGGTGTGTTTTTTGTTTTGTTTTAAACACTGAAAGGCATAGTTAATAGTGAAACCTTTGTGGTGGTTTAAAGGCATTGTATTGGAGACTCTGAGGAAAAGAACATATTCCATTAGGAAATGAAATAAAGGAAAAGTGAAACCAATGTGGTTATATAGCAAGGAAAAAGAAGATATTGTAACAAAACCAACCAACCAAACCCCCCACTAAAACCCAAACAACACTTTCAAAAATCCCCCAACAAAACTAACTCCAAAGAAATATTTGAAAAATGAAAGTTGGATCCAAATGGGGAATGTAAGAAGTAACTGAAACCTTGCAGGTCAGATTGTAAACTGACAAAAAGTATAAAGAAATACACTGCATTTTCTTTGCAAATACATTGGAAGTTGGAATACTGTCACTAATTCCCCTGCCTCACCAGGGCCAGCAAACCAGTGTGTGTGGGGTGTTTTTCTTTTTTTAAAAAGCATTCAGAGAAGATAGTTGCCTTGGTTAAATTTATTTTTTTACTTTGCCTTTAACTCCTTCCCAGTGGACAATGTTGGAGACTTACACGCCACAATCCTTCTCTGTAAGGGTGGGGAGGTACCAAAGGATTTGTCTCGGTGTCTGTAGAAGAGGTGACTGGAGGAACAAATACGTAAAATGGACAACAACAAGTCCCTGCTATGATATAGTATGCATCGAAGAATGGTAAAGCTACTTGTGATAAGTTACCACTTGCTTTAATACGATTACCATTGTTTCAGTCTTCTGGTGTATAAAGGGCAGGAGAGGGAGGCAGAGTTTCATAGGGAAGGCCACAAAGCCCATTGTCTATATTGGGGAGATTAATTGAGATTGCTTTCAAGAATAGAATTAGCCTTTGAATAAACATGATGTGTAGCAGAATAGTCAGTATGGCTTCTGCAGCAACAAGTTTTGCCTCATGTATTTATTGGAGTTCTTTAAAGCACATGATGAATGTGAACAAAGATGACTCCCAGGTGATGAGATGTGTTTGGATTTTCCATAGGTATTTGAAAAAAAAACAAACAAACCCCACTGCTCTTCATTTAAAAAAAGATAATAGAAATTTAGTACTGCAATGGACCAGAAAGGTAAGTCTTCATATGAATTAATAATGGATGAAAAATTACAAAGTGCAGGTATCACTAAAATGGACAAATCCCATGGTGAAATTAAAGAACCAGTAAACTACTGCAAAGGTCTTAGCTGGAGCCTGTGCTGCTCGATATATTGATGAAGAACTTGGAAAAAGACAGTGAAGTGATCAAGTTGCTGATGATACTTAGGTATTCAGAGTAGTCAAACTGAGACCTAACTGAAAAATTGTAGACAGGCTTTATGAGTTTGAGCAACTGGGCAATAGAAGGGCAAATGAAAATCAATGTATTGATTTGAGCTGCCAGTTTCCCTTCAGAAATAATATCTTAAGGTTAGTAAGGATATTCTAATGAAAACAACAGCATCTCAGTGGCAGTTAAACTCTTGAAAAACAGAATCAAATGGTAAGAGTTATTAGGGAAGGAATGGAGAACCAGCAGAAAACTTCACCGTGGTCCTGTGTAGGGCAGTGGCGCACCCATGCCTCAAATACTGTGTGCAGTTCTGGTGTCCTTTCCTACGGTCTGCGTTCTACAGTGACACAGCCTAAGAGCGATGAGGGTGATTAAAGGCACAGAATGACTTCAGAAAGTAGAACGATGAACTAAGATATGATTCTTCAGGATGGAAAAGAGCTGCAGTGGAGATCTGTGTGTTTGTGATGGTCAGGGAGACAATGCCTAGGAAATGACTGTCCACTGTGTTCTCTAGTGCCAGAGCTAGCAGCATCAAGCGTAACTGGTAGGCTACAGGTTCAAAGCACGTAAATCCTTTTCTGCACGGTGTAGTTAAGCTGTGGAGCTTGTCATGTGGCACTTCGCTGCATTGTTTCACAAAATGACAGAACAGGTTTCAGAAATATCTATTGAAGATTGTTAAATAGGAAGATGCTATTTCTGGCTCAGGAAGTCCCAGATGTGCAAGCTAGTGTGTATTCTGAGGATGTCTTGGTGCACGCTTTGCCTCCTTGTGAGCAGCTTCCTTAGGGCTCTGCTGTTGGAGAGCATGGGTGGGATTTTGCCTGGCTTGTTCAGCCTTTCATATCTCACTGAAAATAGAAACCAAGCATATGTATGGATAAATACCTGTAAATTACACTAATATTCTGTGGACTTTGTTTTTTTTAATAGCATTTACAAATAAAACCTCTTTTCATCCCCTGTATTTCTAAGGCTGCTTTTAGAGCTGCTGCCTTGAAAGAAGCAGGCAAGAGCTCTGCTTTGCTGTAGGTGAAGTAGGTAGGACTCTAGATTATGCCTGTTGATCAAGAGCTCGCTCACCAAAGAGCAGACAGGATCATTGGTAAATGAAAAGTGAATTAAATGCTGTTTTGTTGGGGTTTGTTTGGACTTGGCTTTTTGGGTTGGCTTTTTGTATCCCTAATTTGGCAGTTATCACAACTGCATGTATCCAAGTGTGAAAGTGGGAATGGGTGGTCAGGAGGAAGGCTGTTCATGGAAGCAAACTGTGCTTGGCTTAGGCTGCCAAGCTGTACACCTTTGCCTGCTCTTGGAAGGCATGCAAACCTAATCTTTGCGCTAAAGTTGCATTTATTCAATCAAAATTGCTTTGCTTTTTGGAAACTGGTATAAAATTGCAGGTAGAGTTTCATAAATCTGTGTGATCCTGTTAGCTAATAGATTAGCTTGCATTAGCAAATAATATCTTTAAGTTAAAATGGTGCTCAAAAATTATAACTAATGACAAGAGATTTTGTAGCAGTTTTACCATAGACATGTTTAAAAAATATTTTCTAGGTTAGGCTGGAGATACTTCGTTGTGTCTGTATTGCCACAGGGCTCAGAAGCCTCAGGAAGGCTTCTTCAGAAATCTTTTGTGTTCTTTCACTGAGAATGTGACCCAGCAACCATTTAAAGAGCTGGACTCTTTAAATGATTTCTATTTTGGGTGTTTTCAGGGCAGAACAGGAGAATAAGGCTGGCACCAGGAAATATAGGAAGAGACATGCCATTCACTTCACACAAAATAGGTCAACATCCCCCACCGCTCGGGGTAAGCTCTCGGCTCCCCCACATTTGTATCGGCTGTGGGTGGGTTGGGGACCGAACTGTGCATCGTCCTCTTGGCCAAAGTGGTGACGTGACTGAGAAACAGGGAGGCTTGTCTGAGGATGAGTAGCAGATGATGGAGGTTCACTTCTTAGCTTAAAGAGAAATGTTATGACCTGCTTATAGTTGTTAAAGTCTGCATTGAGTTAACACACAACTAGTAGTGTGAGAAGCAGCTTTAATTGATGCAAATATGGCCAGCAGCTAATTAGGAATGGTGATCTCTGGAGTAGTGTTCCTTATAGCAAAGTGTTTTCCAGTACAACCTTGACAAGCGTATTCACCAACGTGTGGTGAAAATCTGTTCCTGTTGGTGGATTTTGTCTTTCTTTTCTGACCTGTATCAATGCCTTTGAAATCTTCTGCTCTCTTCATACAGCACATGGGAGTTGGTGTCTGGTCCCTAATGAGTTAGGGTCCTGGAAACTGGCCTGTACAGGGTATATATATGCAAAAGTGATAACTTAATCCTAGTTTTGAGCAAACCTAATAACCATAATAATGTTTTTTAAAGGTCAAGAATTCAAAATATTTACTTTTTCAAAAAGCAAAACTTTGTTTTAAAGTATTGTAAAAATGCTGACAACCTTTACTTAAAGGTGATATCTAAAATGAAGACCTACAGAACAAAATATTAATTGTCCAAGGTTACAGTAGTCATTATAGTAATTCATAACACTAATATTCTTAGTAGCTAGTACTTAACGTATAATCAGCTTTAACACATAATCAGAGGTTTTTCTCTAATTTTCCTAGTCTAATTTTGTGTATATTTGATTGAGCTAGCATGGCTAATTCAATTTCTTTTATCAACTCTAACCATGGCAAAGGTCTGTGAAGCTATTTACATTGTTGAGCTGGAATGTGAGGGAGACACTTCCCTCTCCATAAACCGATCAGTTCCTTCAATGCTGCAAGATGTCCTGAAACCCACTACATGTCCTGCAAAGTACATCTTGATTGAATTATGCTACTTACATTTTTGCCTGTGTAAGCTCTTTTGTTCCTTTTCAGATGTCCTATGAAACCACTGGAATTGTTTTCAGGTTTGGTGTTTTTGTTTCCCCTTCAAGTTGTTGTTGTTGTGTGTGTGTGTTTGTTTGTTTTTTTTTTTTTTTTAAAAAAAAACACCTTGTGGTTGCATGTAAAAGGAAAAAAAAAATATCTAAGGACTACCCAATTCCTGCTAAGCTCCTTCATGTGCTGGATGGAAATCTCCTTCATCAGCACTGAGAGTGACCACAATTTTGTGAAGCTCGTAGCTTAAACTATTCCAATGATGCAATAACTTGAGGGGACAATGCTGTCTGGAGCAGGACCCTCGTGCCTGTCGGGAGCCAAAGCAGCTGGAGAAACTGTCCATGTAGTGCCTGGGTGTTTAGCACTGAAATCCTTACCCCTGGGACCATGTTCTCTGGGCTTTAGAGACTAGGTTTCCTGCCTGCTTACTTAGCTTCTGGAGTATGCAGAGGGTGGGAGGTACTTGTTTTGTTTTTCTGTGTAATGTAAGCTTGAATGGTGCCAGGAAAGTTGGAAATGATGAAAGCTCTGAGGAATTAAAGAGCATGAGTGAAGACTGATACTGCAGTAGATAGAATTTTTTTCTTTTTAATTACATTTAAACTTCCTTTACAATAGAAGCACTGTGACTCAGCTTCATAAATCGTGAAGGATAGAAACTGTTTAGAAAATGTTCTTGAATAATGGTTCTTTTATTATGAGTGAATTCACTTTCCTGTAGGTCTTCTGGTTCTGTGATGACCCAGACAAACTTTTGTAGAAAAGATTTCCGTTATTCTTCTTTTCCTATGCTCACTTCAATGAAAAAAGGAACAGACTCTGAAACACCTGAGTTGTGATACAAAACAGCAACAAATCTAGGTTACCTAACTGCAATGAGGGCATCTGAGGATTCCCTGCTACTATCTCCTATACAGGCATGAAAAAAACCAATGCAAACCAGAGCACTAAACCATTTTAAGATCGCTTTTAAGATCACCTCAGATTTTAAGTACTTGGAAGCAAAGACAATACTCTGCAAATCTTAGTCTATGCTTTAAAATTTTTTTCCGAGAAAAATAATTGCACATAAAGTAATGAGTAAAATGGTTCAATAAACCTTTTTCTGAACATCACAACAAATCTGTGATTGCCATGCATAGCATTGCAGGTTTTGTGCTTGGAGCATAAAGTTTTTTTGTATCTCTCTTCCCTATGGCATCTTCAGTGATAATTTAGCTATTTGGATAGTGGTTAGACAGCAAAGAAGGTATTTTTTTAATCTGTTTCCTAAAGTGAAGAGTATCAATATTATTACTTTTACAGTGGAAATTCCTAAGATCAATGAAGATCTGATGTCCACAAGGCTTTCTTTGCTTGCAAGCATTTGCCATTAAAAAAAAAATCCAACAAACAAAACACTGCAAAAAAAACAAAACCCTTCTGTGATAACACAAAATTAATGTCTTACCTGTGAATACATGTTAGTTTGACTGCACTTGACTGTTAATATATTTTTGTGCATGAATATTTCTGAAGAAGAATAGGACAGCTTATGAATCGTATAGTTTTTTAAGGACTCATAATTTCTAGTAAAACTTTTTGCACAGTTAAATCTTTTCAGAGGTGAAACGTGTTTAACCCAGTGCATCCTTCATTTTGGCCATCTGGGCAAGGTCCCTTATTGACAAATAATTATATTCCCCACCCCCCCCAGGCTTTTTACCTGTTTCTGTCTGACTAAAGTGCAAACAAAACACAGAAATCCTTATTTGTAGTGGGGCATTGTCAAAAAATAGAGCGTTTTGAGCAAGAGAACAAGGCAGGCTACTATTTTAGAAAAGATACAGATTTGGCAGGAGGCGTTTATCTGAAGGAAAGTTGTATGGTTTCTATATAAATTCCCTGGCTTTGTGAATCTGACAGATGGGGGGGGGGCGTGACTCATCTTGTATGTTCTAACTATAGTTATAACATTTTTTTGAAAGGCACTTCATAATTTATTCACTGACAGGAGTTTTCGTAGCTGTCTGTGGGATGAAGATTTTTTTCAGCACTTCAAAAGTGGGGCAACTACTCCTTAAAGTGGGATCCTGCTTGGGGCCTGGCTCTGGACAAAAGGGGTACATGGACCAAAGGTGCATTGCTAGAGCTTTTCTCACTGTGTTACCTTTCCAAAACTGCCGAGGTCCCCACTGTTTGCAGAGGAAGTTGATGAGAGGGTATTCTGTATCAAACGGGGGGGAAGGAAGAGGGAAATAGCCTCAGATCCTACTGAGGTGTATGAGATTATTCACCATGTTTTCTGCTTGACCTCTTTAAGGAGGTCATCTGCCTGCAGTTATGATGAAGCAAAGATGATGAGTAACCATGAATGTTGCATTTCTCAAAACATTGACACCTGGTGGGATTGCACCCCAAAAAATGAAGATGCCTGTTACTTCTTGTTTCCTTATTGGGAACATAATTCTATTAATCATGATGCTACAGGAAGGTGTGAGATGGCAGATCGGAGCTGGGCTGTGATTTGAGGGAGGGAAGAAATGGGGAACAGAGTTTTTCACTGTCTTACAGGGGATGGTGGAGAAGAGCAAGAAAAGGTTTGGGGTTCAGTGAAGGAGTCTAGTAGCAAAACCTTTTGTCACCAGAATTGTCTTGATCACCCCAATCACTTCTGTGTTTCCAGTGTCTGTAGCTTGGTAACAGAAGTAATACAGCTCTCCTGAAATCAGTGGGAACTGGTGAATGCTTAGCATTTGATTTTTTTAAAGTGGGCAACCTTGACACTTAAATACAGTGGGCATGCTGTTAGCCTTCTGAGGGGGGAAAAAATTGTTTGACACTCATACTGAGAAGGGATTTGGAAAAAGAACAAACCCCTTGACCTTAAGAGCACTGATTAATGAAACGTTGCCTTTTTCTGTAACTGCAGCTCTGCCAGTCTTGCCTGCTTGCTTAAGATGTGCCTGCTGTGTTGAGGTGTCTTCTCCTTAGAAGATATAATGTGCAATGACTGGAATTAGGCATGACCTGTTTTCCTGAGTGCTAATAATGTTAGTGACTGCCTTTGAGTGCAGAATTTTAAACACCTTTTGTTGTTGGAAAAAACCAAACCAAAACGGCCTTCCTAATGATATTGCCTATTGTACTGCATGACCCTGAGCGTAGTTTACTGTATAACAAAGAGTTATTTTGCTTGCAGATGACAGCATGGAGGAACATTAGTGGAATCAATATCACATTAAAGATTCAGGCTCCATTAGGTTGATGTGACAGATTATTTTCTCTGAGTGCTGACACCAAGCCTGGTTATGTCCATTCCTGGATCTTCACAAGGTAGCAATAGAGCTGACTCAGCCCTACTGAGAACTTCAGTCTCAGGAGATCCTCCCTTGTGCCTCCTCCCATGGTGCCCTCCCTCCCGGCACGGTCGCCCAGTTATCTTCTCTGAGGCTGCAGCCAGTGCTGCAGCCATGGGGATGTCCTAGCGCTGCCGTCTGTCCTGGGCTTGATGCTGGCTGGGATGCTTGAGGCGGTCCTTGCAGGGCTTGCCAGGTGGCAGAGTTATCCAAAGGTGGAAGGTAGGTTGGAAGTGGTCTGTGGAAAGCCACCAAAGGAAGGGTGATGTTGGGGAGGTCAGCAGGAGAGTGGATTTCTTCATCGCTGTTTCTGTAGTCATTTGCATGACAAGGTGTGGTGCAATAGCAGGGTACTGGAGCGGGACTCAGCTTTGCTCCTTAGCTATGTCTCTGGCTTGCTCTGGGGCCTTGGGCAATTTGCGCTCAACTTTCCCCATTGGTAGATCATGAAAATAATGGTTATTTATCTTTTTGTATTACTTCGAGATGCCCAGTGGAAAGGTGCTGAGTGTTATTACTCAGACTTGGTTCTTTTTCCCGTTTCTTTTATTTAATTTTTGTACTTAAAATTAAATATTTACACCTCTTAATCTGGGAAGATTAATTTCTCACTTAAAGATGATGAAGTTTCATGCTTGCCGAATTATTGCTTCAATAACTATTATGCCTGTTTGCTGCTGGAGAGGCTACATCAAAGGAAAATGACAAAATGGTTTGAATTTCAAAGGCACAACATTTACAGCACTCTGTGCAGTGGCTGGTAGGAAGGAACTTCCCTGATTTAGTATTCAGCTGTGTTTCTAGAAAACTGTTGATCTCCATTAACACAGTTCCTTCAAAGCCCAGGAGTAAAAATTTGCAATGTTGTTTATGCAATTAAAGAGTCTTCGTAATTATGTTAGTATGTCTTGTAAAGCTTTATCAAGTAGGTCGAGGTGGGGCAACAGTTTGTAAAAGCAGTTGCATAACTTCATCTACAGATAAAATGAGTGATTTAAGTTTCTAACTATAGATTGTTTATACTCTTGGTATTTAATTTTAGGTACATCACTAGAAATCTTCACTTTAAAATGTGATTTTTAAAATGTCTAATCACTAGTCCTTCTTCAATTCGATTCTCCATCAATGTGGAATTACATCTTCCCCTCGCTAATGAAGTAAATAAATCGATAAAATGACTTGCAGTCATAAAGTCTACTGGGTTATAAGCTTATGCCACACCACAAAGTCCACAAATGCATCATTTTAGTGCCTCAGTTCTGGTTTATGAAGCAGCGAGTGGGTGGGGGAGGTAATAAGTCTGGCAGAAAGGTTAACAAGGCACAATTTCCCTTCTGGAATGGTCCATTTTGGACTTCTTTTCTGCTGCTCTGTTGGAAACATGCTCTGTAGTCTTCCCAGCCGCTCCCATCCTCCTCCGTCGGGAAGCGCGCGAGCCGAACTCCCGGTGGGGGTATCCGTGCGGAGCTCCCAGCGCTCTGCGCTTCGGGCCTCTGCGCCCGCTGCCCATGTCCCGAGACACGGGTGCCACTGGGAAACGCGACCAGGGTCATTGTTCCTCTCCTCTTCTTTTGGACCTTTCCATCACTTTCTACTTCGGCTACCCTCAGTGTTTTTCCCTTTCGAAAAAGGATCGCTTCTTCAGAGAAATGGATTTAACAGTCGGGAGGAAGCAGGTGACCTGTCACCATTATATACATATACTTCATATAGATTGTATACATTTTATGTTATACAATATTTCTAAAATTATAGATATTATATGTAAAACATGTGTATGGGGTGTATATATACATGCATGTATACCTATATATGTGTTTATAGGTGTATATACACACACACCATTTATATATGTAAAAATAAACAATTTAAGTCCTGCACAGAAGAGGTTTAAAAACTGCTCAGGTGAAGACATGTTCTGAATCTGATATAACTTGTCACTTTATTATTACTGATGTGTTTATTTTTTTCAGTACAGGCTGGAGGCTCTATGCAAGATTATGGCACTGTATAAAATATATAGTAATTTCTTCAAGACAGGATCTGAATAAACAAGGTGAACGGAAGGTAGGGGACAAGCAGGTGTGTAAGAGGTACCTGGACTCTGCTGGCATTTGCTTTTACAAATGTGTAGGTAAAAGCTTTAGCTTCCCAAAATCAGGCTATAATGTAATTATATGTTGTTGTGAGATAACAGGTCATGCTATGAGCTAACGCTTGGTGATCTTTAGTTGCTTGATTTTGTGATTAGTTTTTAGGCTTATTAAAATAACGTGCTAAAATTTTTCTGTCATTATGAATTTTTAAATCTTAAGTTTAAGTTATTTTCTTTTTTTTTTAAATTCAAATTGTCAGTAAAGGAAAAACTAAAGTTGTGGTTTTTGGAGAGCAATGTGTTACTTATTGTTACTTCTGGCTTCAGAGATTAAATCAGTGGGAATTTATACAGTGCTCTGGGGAACTCACAGCTAGCAGTAGCCAAGCAAAGACTTAAAGCCTCCCCAAGCAGCCGCACACCTGCGCGAGGAGGTGGTGCAGTGCTGGAGGTGGAGCCCAGCAGCGTGGCTGCGGAGATGCACACGCTTGGTCTGCTAATTGGTCGTGGTCTGATGGATTTCAATTTATGTCTCGATCGGATCAGCGGCCGAGCTGGGAAGGAAACTGAATTTTTCAGTCTCATTCACTTAGTTTGATGAATACTAGCAATAGTTGGGAGCTCAGTTTCTCAGGGTGTTGTGATTCAAAGAATTTTTTGATAGACTTGTCTGAGGAAATAGCCTCTTTGCATTTAGTATGATGTGTGCCTAGCAGAGCTCGTGCTGTGACTGCTGAACTGCAGCAACCCTACTTGGTCTGTCTGCTGATGAGCTGTTGCCTCCTCAAACTTAAATTATAGATTCTGTTTCCTAAAACGGACGTTCCCTGCCTTCCTAGGGCATGGGTCTATTTTTGAACGAGTTGGTAAGAGACAGTCATGTCTGCCCTTTGAGTTTCTTCCACAGTGCAACCCAGTTTCTAATACAGTCACTTCCATGGCCTTTTGTACCCTACCACAAAAAAACCCAAAACAAACAAACAAAAAACCCAAATTGGAAGGAAATGCTGATTTACCAAACCCTCATCAGGAAGACAGAAACAAGCAAGCAATGCAAAGGCAATCGCTTACCACCTCCCACTGCCAGATGCGTGGTGAGCAGTGGCTGCCTTGGGCAGACTATCCTCCAGTCTCACCACAGATCCTGACGTGATGGTGGTCTGGGATATCCCTTAGGTCAGCTGGGGTCAGCTGTGCCCCTTCCCAGCCTCTTGCCCACCCCGCTTGCTGTGGAGGGACGGGGTGGGAAACAGAGGAGGCCCTGGCGCTGTGTAAGCACTGCTCTGCAGTCGCTAATACGCTGGTGAGTTATCAGCGCTGGGTTAGCCGCAGATCCAAACCCCAGCACCATATGGGCTGCTGTGAAGAAAGTTAACTTTATCCCAGCTGCACCCCGTACACCATGATATGATTAATTTGAAGATACAAATTGCATCAGTATCTGTAAGCTAATATTTAATTAGGCAATTTTTAACATTATCAAACTTTCATGTAATGTATTGTAATCATGGGTAGTAGGTAGAAAATAAATACTTGATTTCTTTTCTATTTCTCTCTGAAATAGAGAATTGGGGCAGATGCGTGTAAGGAATAGAAAGAAGAAATGGTTCCTTTCAGTAAAGGCCAGCTTTATACTTTTCTTTTGCTAAGCATGCAACACTAATAGCTGGAATATTTTTCCATTCCTGCTGTCTTAGGTAGAGACAAACTATTCACTGCCACAACTGAATTGTCCATACGCACAGTATCTAACGGACACATTTGGTTCAGGTAGCTTTGTAAATTAATTTTACGTGGAAAGGCTCAGATGAAGGAGCCCTGTAACGCCTTTAGCACCATATTAATTCACCAGGATGTGAGTTTGCCATGTGAATGCACATGTAAAATGAAGCTCTCTTTCTTGAGATACACTTCAATGACGATGACACTTAATATATTGTGTTTTGGTGACAGCTTTAGTGCAGCTTTGTTTCTACTCGTCCGTTCTCTGACTGTGGATATTGCAGCTCTGTGTGCTTTAACCAAGAAGCTACACTGCTGTGGTCTGTCTGCTTCATTGGTTAGATATTGAGTAAGGATTAAATTGGAGTTTATTGATGCAGAGGATATAGTGCTGTGTTCAGCAGCTGGATAAACATCTATCTGAAGAACTGACTAGAATGTTTTCTGGAAGATGCCAGTATCTTTTTCTCTCTTTTGTTGTCCTTACTTCTATTGCAATAGAAAACAGAATTTGTATAAAGCTTAAAAAAAAAACAAACCCACAAAAAACCCAAAAACAAACCCACCGACATTAGTTCAGAATTCATAAGGTGAGAGTGGAGGGTGAAGTTATTGGCTTTTGCAGATTTAACCTTGCTTTCAATCTGTCTTTCTATAGATGGTCTTAAATGTAGCATGCGCCGCATCAAAGGAAACAGTCTGTATTATCTGCTCCTTCTGTTATTTATGCACTCTTTTGTTTGGTCACATCTCTTTAGGCTGCACTAAGGTGAATGGATAACTTTAATTGAGGGGAAGAAAAAAAGTTGTTTGCATTCTATTTAAGCTCTACAAGAGAAGGCTCTTACCTGGGGAAGCAAGAGGAGGTAGTTGAAAGGGAGGAGGAGGTGTATGTAACCCCCCTCCCAGGGATTCACAGCCTTGTCTAATCAAGGGTGCAGAGCTTTATGGATGTGAGAAGATGTTCTCCACACCTGTTTCTGCCTCGTCCTTCCCTGTGTTATTCCCCTGGTGTGGATTCCTATACAGACAGCAGGGAGGGCTTCACAGGACTCCATCTCTTCCTGGGAAGATCAGTGGAGGATATTAATGTCTTGCACGGGCACTGCAGTGTCCTCAAGAACAGTTCCATGGGGTGGGGGGGCGGTTCTTTGATATAAATTTGGGGAAGTTGTACCTTAGTGACTGGCCCTACGGGTTGACCGAGGCAGAGAATCTATAGTTGAGTAGTCTACCATTTAGCAGACTTTCTACCACTTCCCTTGTCAAAATAGTACAAAATATAAATTACATAGGAAATATAACTTTGATCTAATAATCTTTATCAGCAAGTAAGTAACATGCTGCAAGATAAGGAGAAACAGGTGCAGGGCTGCTGGAGATCTGGGGTTACTACTGTAATCTGTCTTGGGAGCCTGCACTACGAATGCTTGCTTTCTTCTAGATGGTACTGCAAATCACTTAAGAAAAATTGGTCAGCTTTTTTACTACTATGTCTGTAACTGGATCAATACAATGGTGTAAGAGATCCCTTGAAATAGAGGCTGGTCCTCCATCTATTAAAGCAAATGGGGGAATGAATCTCATAAGCAAAATCTTCCACTCTTTGCACCTTCTTTACTGCTATTGATAACTGATTTTGACAAGCATATGCAAGAAGCAAGTCATGATGAAATCAATGCCCTGACATATTGTCTGAAATTGTTTAGGATACGTCCAGGTTTCTTAAACTAGTATTTGAGTCCTATGGGAAGGTATAGTCACACAATTCATGGGTGAGGTAGAATGACAAATTTGACCTGTTTAAGTATCTGTATAAGTCTCACTGAGATGCAACTTCTTGTTGTTCTGCCATCTATATTATAATTACTGCCCTTTACCATGTGGTTAGAGTAGGTCTGTGTTTATTTAAATTTCATTAAGAGGTTCTATTGCTATTTCAGATCTGGTATCCTCAAGTAAACACGAGGAGCTGTTCTTGTGATTACAAGCTTTTCAAACGTTAATGTTTCATGTTTTCCTCTTTCCTCTGTGGTCAAGTTTGTTGCTATCATTCTTGGCAATTAATGTGTTTTTATTAGCAAGCTCAATGCATTCATGTCCTTAATTTCCTCTAAGCAGAAATAGTCCTTGATTGAAAGCTGCAATGGCAAATAATAAAATCAATGGAAAGTCATTCCTTCTAAATGAAGATGCATGGTAGACTTGCTTGGATTGATATCAAGTGTGGAATGATTTATCTTTTGGGACAGCCAACAGCAATGCTATCCCATGCCTTCAAGTAAGTTTGAGATGGTCAGATAAGGAAAAATTCTGCCTGCCTTCCTCTCTCTTCTTGAAAGCTATGGGAATACTAGATTGGACTTGAGTAACCCACTCCCAACCCCTCATTGTCTGTACCTCTGACGACAGCTTCAGATGCCATAAATGAGGTAAAGCCTGCCTTTCTGTCTGTAGTGGTTTGACAGTTATTTTAGGCTTAAAATGCAAGTTTGACTTTTGACGCTTTTCTTATGCATGTGACAATGTTCTTATGCTGCAAAGGCATAATCAAGCTAGTCTCTTATCTCAGACATTGTTAAAACAGATGGAAATTATTCTTTTAGGGAAAGCTGGAAATTACAGGAGACTGACTGGAGGTGAATATATATTTTGCAGGTGGTTATTCTTGAGACATAATCAATTCCAGTAGAGAGATCAATTTTCAGTGTGTTCTAAATAGATGATTTTTTTTTTCCCCAAAAACATGTCATCTGTTATCTAGAACTTTCTATTTCACGCTCACCTGCTGGCCGGGACCAGTGAGCAAGGATGTTTGCAAGTGAGGACAAACCTGAGGCCTGGGTCAAGATCCTCTGAAGTCAATCAAGGAGCTCCTGCTGGCACCCACAATCTCTTGATCAGGGTTTATGCAAGTGGTGGTGACATCATGTATTTAGGTGAAATCGATGTTTTCAGTGACTTCTGTGGCAGTTTGAACTATACTTTATTCTATATGACTGAAGTTTGGGTTTCAGTGTATACGTTTACAGAGATTGCTGCATGTCTCAATACCATCTAAACTGAATGACCTGTGACTGGTTAAAAATGTTTTTAAGTGGAACAGGCAAGTTCCATAGCTCAGCCTCTATTTCAGGTTTTAGTAATGTTTTCCTGATGATTAAAGAAAAGAGGAAACATTTTCATTACCATGGCCTTGAAGGGGAAAAAGCGAATCTCTTACTATAAAGAGAAGCAAACAGATTTTCATCAAAATCCCAGTATTGGGCTGAAGCAGGCTTGAGTGAGCACAAAGAACTGATTTTCATCAACTGCCTTTTTAATCAAAGTTATCTTCGCCTGGGTAATGCCGCAGACACTTCTGCAAAGGGAAGGACGAAGTGTCATGGCTGAGACTACTGTGGGGAGCAGTAGCTGCAAGAGCAGAAGCACTGGAGGTGTCCTTGTGACAAGAGACAAGTGCTGAGCATTGGTAAGCTTGCAGGGCAGGGTTCAAACCCAGGCACAAGCTAAATGCAGATTTGCAAACAGTGCAAACAAGGAATATTGGCAGCTCTGGGAAAGGTAAAGGTGAGGAAAGCCCTGAGTAGCGTATGATTAGAAGGACCCAAGGGATGCTTGTGTCCTCCTATCCAGGGATGCTTGGAGCAGCAGAGCTAACATTACCCAGGGCTGCCAGCTCAGATCTAATGTCTTGAAAACATACCATGCCTGGATTACCTTGTCAGAAGCCATCACTGCAAAGCCTCAGGAACTAAAATTGGATTGGCATTTTGTGTTTAGGGATATTGCAGGGTTGCATTTGCTATATATGTGAGGGCATCTGGTATTTTGGTTATAGAGAATGGTGCAGAGATCTGTTGCTCAAGAAATAAAAATAAAATGTTCGTTAAATAACAAAATGGCTGAATTTTAGGCTGGGCTTCAAGATGGTTTTCCATGATAGTGTTAGTAACTAATTAACCTTGTTAGCTGAGGGATCAAAGAAGAGCCAGGTGGAAGCCTGCCCATGTCATTGAACAGTCCTTGGCAAGGCATTTTGACTTTCCTTAGTCTGTTTTTTATATACTGCTGAGGGAAGGATTGCCAGTACAGTAAAGAATTGGGAGAAGGAAGAAGTGACTTAAAAAAAAAAAAAAGCTTTCTAAGTGCCAAGTCTATCATTTGCTTTATTAGCATGTCATTTTCCGTGTTTACTGAAAACTCCAGTCATGCTGGGAGTTATCCATCTGATATGAGGCATGTGCTGTGACCGTTTCTCATAACAAATCTGATTTTTATCAGCTCTGACAATATGGAAAAATCATGCAACTTACACTAAAGCCTTTACTTAGACTGATACAGTTAAGGTATACACTGGAAATATTAATTCTGAAAAGATCTTAAGGATGAGAAGGAAATTTAGATTTTTGTCTTCTGAATGAGAGGAAAACTAAGTCATCAGAGCTGCAGCTAGTATAAGTTCATGCATTTGTCAGATAAATTAACTGAGAGATGAAATGTAAGAGGACAACAGTAAGAGAAAGGGCTCCATCTTCAACAAACAGACTGGACGGACATTAATAGTGCCGTGGAAAGGATCACTTTAAGAAAGGAACAGGCTAGGAGTAACTTCAGGTACGCTCCATTGCGGTGAGCCCCCGAAGCATGTAGCAGAAAATGGGAGAATGAAACATCTAGCTCCTCATCTCTGAAGTAACTGAAACAAAAGAGCAACTCGGGAAGGATTTTTGTGCAAGAAAGCCTTAACATTGTTTTATTTTCTCATCTACATTACTTCAAGCTTAAGTATTCAAGTACAACCTTTCAACTTCAAGAGAGATTGGCCCACAACCTCACCTATTTAAGGCAGAAGTTTATTCAAGACAACGTGTGTGGGATTAGCCCATCAGCACTGTAATGGTGGACGTGAATCCCCTATTGATCAGCTGTTCCACCACTCACCACAGATCTGTCCCCTCGCCAGAGACCGCAGGGCTCTTCCCTTGCATAGTCAGTTTTGTGCTAGTTTAGGCTCACCCAGGGATCTTCATGTGTGCTGTGTAACCCTTACTGCACTATTTCTCTCCTGTTTGATATCTGTGGGTTTGTTGGATGTGTTTAAGTTTGTTAAATATGACTAGGCAATAACCATAGCAATCTAACCATTGAAACCTAGGTAACAGAAAAGGTCACTATTCAGTGTCTTATCTCCTCTTCTTCCAGGCAGGAGCACTGCCTAGGAGCTCCTCATTTCATATCTGTGTACTTTTCTTGACAGCTTCTTAAAACTTCCACTTACTCCAATTAAATCAAGGTTAATGCCTGTGTCTGGTAATAGGGCATTGGATTTTGCTTTGTGAGAATGAATTGTGGTTTTCATCCTTTTTTGTCTAGTGCTCAGAGTCATCACAGGAAAAAAAAAAAAACAAAAACCAAACTGATAGCATTTGTGTGGGGTTTTTTTTTTTTTTTCAGGAGACCAGCCAGGTTGACACAGAAGGATGCTGCTAACCTTTGTATATGCACCATCCAACATAGGTTTTATTGCTTGTAGGATTTACAGCAGGTTTCTATGCCATGCTTGTTTCTACAACCTTTAAGGACCAGTTTTTACATATTAGTACTGGGTCAGTAGCAAGAAATATCCCTTGAAAGCTGTAAATAAGTCTCTGATTAGTGTCAGGTAGTGGAGACACTTATTCCTATAGGTGCACCCCTGAGTTCTGTAATAAAGCTAATGCTGTGGGCTGTGTCAGAGATGCAGTTGTTTTAGCCACTGATTTCTCTTGATATTTTTACCTGCTCAAACACCTTTGTTTTGTTTTGAGTTACTTCAGTTGTCCTGGATCATCAATGCAATTGCCAGGCAAAGTAGCTTTTGAGATGTGTTCAGTCAGGTTAGCTGGGGCTTCCCACACCTGAAGAAATTCTCAGGTGATGGCAGCTGCTGTTCTTGGCTTTGTTGGCTGAAACAGCTTGTGGAAAGGACCGTCACCTGGACAGCCTTGTAGGGCATGACTCCAGCCAGATTATGAAGCCACTTGCAGTTACACTGAGCATTTAAATAGACTTTGCCAGTTCTTTTAATTAGGTCAGTAAAACAGACCTATTATGACTAATCTTTCTCAATTTTGGCAAGTCAAATGGTAGCACAAGCGGAAGATCTGGTATTTGTGCAGCTCACGTGCAGGTTGGGACGAAGGCAACCTCAGAATGTCCTGAGAGTGTTCCTGTTTGAGAGATGAGAAGCCTTAATGGCTTTGGACAGACACAAAATATCTGAGGTTCAAGTGTCATGTCAGGAAGTTGTGCCTCTTCAAGTGGCTCAGTGTTAACTTCATCATGTGTCTCAGCCCAAAGACAGTGACACTTAAGTATGTTATTTCTAACTTTATTCATACTCTTACATGCTAAAGTGGTTTAAAGTTAGCAGGATGATTTTATGCATTTTATGCTTATGGTTTGCTCCATATTTTGCAATTATAGGATCAATAGGTTAGAAGTTGTTCTGAAAGCCTTTGCTTAGGGAAACTGATGAAATGCAGTAGAAGTTTGTGCTCACATATGGCTACTATTTTTCTGCTTGTACTTTGTATTGTTTCTTCCTACTCCAGTAAATTCCAGTTCTGTCTTACAAAGTGGTTGCTGCTGTTGTTTACATCTGTAATTGAATTCTGTCATCATGAAGTAAGGGGGACGGAAAGGAATCTGTTCCTGGCGATCAACAGGGACTGTACTGACTATCTCTCATGCACGGTACTTCCACAAACAAAATGTAGTCACTTGTTTTTCATAATCTCATGCTACTGGCATCTTACTTGAAAGATTAACTTTTTACAAGTTTATTTTGCTTCCTAAACTGTCTGTTAATACAGATGTGGAACACTTCAAGTACAGAAGTTTTTAGTTCCATAAAAATATGTAAATAGAGTAGAAGATTAGCCTTTCTCACTTCGAAGTTGTTATATTTTTCTCAAAAAAAACCTTTCAATTCTGTTTACTAGCAAAAGTAAGATCTCAGTGCTCATATGTTCTCAAGAATGTCATCCTGCAGTTTTTAGTCATGGTCAGTCTTGGGGGCCAACCGAGTGCCTTTGCAGGAGCTGACTGACTGTAACCTTAGGTCAGAATTAAAAAAACTGAAAACAAACCAAAACAAACAAACAAAAAACCAAAAAAACCCCCTAAAAATAATCTTAGTATAAATTTTGATTCCCTTCCACAAGCCATAGCAGCAATACTGTGTGGATATTAGTTGTGTTAATAATAGCTGAATAAAGCAATTGAAACAGATTAATCTGACTTCTGTGAATTGGAATGGTGAAGTATACAGGAATACTTGAAATATAATAGTATGCTCTTGGAGAGCACATTACTTCTAAATGGGTGTAATACCTGCATAGGCAGCAACTGCAACTCTCCTGTTACTTGCTCTGGAATCTGGAATTAAAGATGCAAAGTAATCTACACATGCCTCCTTGGAAATATTAAGGGCCAATGATTCATTAAGTGGTTTCTGAAGAGAAAGGATTAATTCTCTCCTGAAGGAATTTTCAAGAATTTGCTTTCACTTGTATATTTTGTTGCATTTTTAATGAAGGAGGGAGAAGGGGAAAAGTAGGTATCTAACTAAAGTGCTTGCAAGTTGGGTGAGACATCCAGCCAACTGACTGAAGGCTTTCTCTGATCCCACTGAATGTCTATTGGTAAAATCAATGCAAATATTTCTCATGCAATTCTGTCTCTTAGCTGCAAGTTCTGTAATTTAGCTGACTCTAACATCAGAGAAACTGCAGTGGGATAAATCAATTTGGAAAAAAGCTCTCATTACAGGTAGGTGTTAGATAACTGGGAGATGCAGTAGAAAGAAGCCTTGGACCATGATCTCCAGGCCGCGGCTGTCCTTCATCCTCTTCTCTGCGCTTTTAATACCGTTATTGTTTCATAGTGCTATTACATTTTCCATATTGCTCACTTTGAACCTGCTGTAGTTTGGTCTGTATGAGAGTTAAATGGATGATTGTACCGAACAGAGGAGCTTGATACTGTTCTGTATTGTATTACCAGAGAAGTGGAATTGCCATTTCAGGATATATACAGAAAACAGGAATTTTCCCTGAGATAAACAAGCATGGATTACATTGGAAAATATAAAATATTAATCAGTCATATTGATGCAGCTTTTATTCTGGGGGTTTATTCTGGATCCGGTCAGTAAAGACTTAATACACATATTAAGTGCTTTTCTTTTAAAAGATAATGTTTGGAATTCTTTCTGTCAAATAGAGTGCTTCAAAATACTTTTTTTTACTTTATTAATCTACCTTATGAAAATATTTTATTTGGTTTGTTGCTGGAAGAAGCCAAAGAGGACCTCTAAGCTGTTCTCCCAACTATTGAGAGCAAAGTATACTGGTTAAAATAACCTGTATACTTTGATTAAAAACCAACTGTCTTCAACAAAAAAAGATGCTCTACACACTTATTTTCCTGGATCAACAGTTAAAGATGGGGTGGTGACAGCCTGGAATCGCACATCTGACCCCAGCAGTACACAGCTATGAGTTATGCTGTGGGACAAGGTGTGGGGACCCACCACATTCTACTGGCCCCAGGCCCTGATTTGAGGTGTTTGTGCTGGCAGGGCTGTAGCCAGCCTGGCCTGATGTGTCTGATAAGAGGGATGCTCTGCTGTGGGTTTCAGTCTCTCCCACTCTTACTTCCATCTTGCTTATCTACTCTGGGATAGTCTGTAGAACAGGACTGCATGAGGGCAGCTATTTGGGACTACTCAGAAGACCGAGGACCCCAAAATGGTGCTTGGCTTTGGCTACGATGGCACAGTAGGATAGATTGAGTAGAAATTTGAGTGCATGTTTTGCTTAGGATTATATATTTCCTAAATTTGTTGCTGTTGGTGAAGCAAAACAAGTTGATTTGCTTTGAATTTTTATGTTTACTTTAGCTTTTTCTTTTGATTGAGCTGGAGTAAGTTATGCTTTTGATATGACTGCAGATGGCAAATAAAACTCAATTAGCCAAAAAAGATACTGTAATCTTATGAGATCATCTAGCATTTCAGTGATGTTATTAAACTTGATTCTAATGAAAACGCAGTAGCAGAACCACAGAAACCAGCTGAGGTTATCTGGCAAGTGTGTACTTCTGAATATGTTGCTGTATGTTGCCAACGATTCAGCATCTCTTTAGAGAGAGGCGTGTTACTGGTAGAAAAGTGGCAGGGGGGGAATCAGCCTTGGCGGTGGATATGTGGCTGACTGGGATAGAGTCCAGTGTTCATGAGAAATAAATCTGTGGAGCAGGGATAGAGTTGTGATTCAGTTTTCCATCTCAACAGGCAGGGCTGTCTACTTAGAAGGGTATTTACTTTCCCTGCTTTACTAATAGCATGGAGTTTTGTTAAAAAGCAGGTGTGTATTAATCTTTGTGTATTAAACAAAACACTAAGCCTCACCAAGAAGCCATTTCTTCTGTGAAATATTCATTATGGTATATTACTGTCTCTGAAAGATAGTTGGAAGATTGGTTGTTTTGAAATTTAAACCATTATCTGATCCTTCCAAAATACCGAGGGGAGACTAAATATGATGAAAGTATCCAGAATTGTTACATCACCTTTTATTTAATGACCTCAAAAAGGTCATTGATAGGTGATGCTGTATTACCTATATTATTTAGTGTATATGAAAGTTTCCATGAAAATTGAATAATGGAGAAATTTTCAGGTTTAGGATTGCAAAATACACCCAGGATAATATATTGGTTGGTATATCTGACTGGGCATTTCTGCAGTTAACAGTGAATCTGTTGAGGTTATCTGTGAATATCCTAGATCTTATTCAGCCTGAAATAATTACCTGAGAAGCTGCAAGGAGAAAATAAAGAGTTCTGTCCTCATCCAATGAAACATCTTCTTTGTTATCAGTGCCATGGAAACCTGGAGGCCTGTTTACATGCTAAGGTTATCACGTGCTCAAGTGCTTTCCTGGACTAAGACCTCTTTTGTATCTTTATTGAAAATCTAATCAGAGAACATCTAGATCAATCTTGTTGCCATTTTAACTCTTCAAACAGGGTTTGCAGTGCTGCTGCTTTTCCTTTACCAGTGCTGAGTCTCTGATACTGCACTGCTTTTATTGTTTTTCATGACATAGAGTCAACCCAGTTCCTTTTTTTTCTTTTAAACTCCTGATAACTGATGTGACAGGTGAAATGCCTTCCTTGCATTTAAAGGATGAGAATATTGATGATGACATCAGGGTGCAGGGTGCCTTGCAGGTAGTTTTTTTGATGTTTACATTCATTGTGCATGCTGAATAAAGAATCATCAGCATATTGTATGACCATTAAGTTTGTATGTTTTATAAGTTAGGAGAGCAAATCTGCATCTTAAAACATTTGCTGAGATGTCTCAAGCTTCCATTTGTGTTTGGTAGGGCTCAAATGTTTAAAATCCAGTTTTAGTCCTGAGTATGAGATGCTTCAGTGTAGCTGACATTCTTCAGGTGCAGATTAAGATAAAAAAAACCCCATGTTTGACAGAAACATTAGGTATATTAAAAAAAAAAGAAGGGGGTGGGAGATAAAAAGGAGGAATTATTAAGCTTTCTTCCATGCAAAACAATGTCCTGAAGAAGTAAGATACAGTGTACATACTTATTCTTGCACCTTGAACCACTGGTTACTTTAAACTGAGCAGCTGTTTCACTATGGAAATTCAAAGGATAAGCAGAGTTACTAGTCAAGATTTCTGAAAGTGTTTATGACCTCATCTGTAATTAATGCTAGGCTTAAGCCAGTGGGATGAATCCAGCTCCCCCTGAAGACTTTGATCAATGTGGGGTTTTAGCTGAGTATAGTAATTGCTATACCTGACTTGCTTTTGAAATGAGGTCTTGGTGTCCAGGAAAAAGTGTATCTGAATATGGGGTGGGTGGTGGTGGTAGAATAGTAGAAAAGGACCATCTTTGATGGAAAGTTATCTGATGGAGGGGTTGCTTGTGGTTGAGCTTTTTTCCCTGCCTCTGACCATACCTCTGGAAAGGAATTCATCATACTTCAAATTTGTGTCACCTGATCTAAGCAATTATTCACAGTCAAACTTTGTTTCATTACCCAAAGGGAAACATAGGAAGAGAAGATCTGGAGCCCAGTAACCTTTAAAAATGTGTGCAATAATGCTTCGTGTAATCCAGCTGCCTAGATGGGAGTTTGTGAGTGGCTTTCAATGCATGATCTAGTAGGTCTGAAATAACTGCTCGTAAGGGGTGAATGAGTAAGTAAAGAAGCAGTAGACCTAAATGTAGACTTGATGTCAGTAGACTTAAATTCACTTTACTGCAAAGTTCTTCTAGGGATCTGGAAGAAGATAAAGGCAGGAAAACTTACATAGATTGATTCCAGGAATTTCTGAACTGTGTGGGTAAATCTCCTATTCGAAGACAGCAATACATAGGGGATAGTAAAATAGTTCTGAGCAAGCAATGAAGATACTTAAAACAAAAGCAAGTATTCTATTTTATTGTGGTATGTAAGTTTATAGGACAATGAAATCCATTTCTTGGTGGGGATATTTTCCCATACAGGGACAACAATTGCCCGATGGGCTTAATGCTCACCTTCTGTCTTGTCTTTCTGCAACTAGTTGGAAAAGATTTGTTTGTTTACACCATTAGAAATTCTTTGTCTTTCCTTGCCACTACATTCAGCTGCTCTGTAGCACCAATTATTTTAGATGGGAAGATGCATTGCCTTTTCAAAGGCTAGTTCATATATTCCTTACCCTGACTCCTGTAAGAAGGTGGGCTGTAAGCAGCAAAAACTGTACAATTTATCATTCACTTAAACTTGTTTACCCAAGAACCTGGAAACATCTATGAGTGTGAAGGGAAACAGCATACCAAGCAAAGCTAAAAGTAGGTTATATCCCTATTTTCTTTAGCAGGATAAATGAAGGTGGCTTCAGGTGTTTCCATCTTCAGTGACTGATTGTTGTACCTTGCCAGAATTGACTCATTAGCTGACTTGTTTAGGGCAGCCTGCTCTGGTTAATAAGGTCCAAATGACTGGAGCAAAAGCTTTCATGAGATCCCCAGAGACTGAACAAAGGTCTGGATTTGGTTCTTTTTGCTTTCCCTGAGGTTGTCCACTGGCAAAAACGGAATCATTTGTACATCAGCCTTTTTTCTAAATCCACATCAGTCCTCTGGGAGACTTTTCTGTGGCAGATGCTCACGTAATGATTTAAGATAGTGATTGTGACAACACGGGGAAAATGACTATAAGCAGTCTGTCTTTATGGCATGTGTTATGTGTCCTCAGTTTTTAAGTATGTGGATGACGGACCTCATTTTGAACATCCTTGGAGATGACTTCCTTTGGAACATCAATTGGAAGAGATTGTCCATGGAGAACTGTATTGACATCTGCACAACAAGTGGCACATACTGATCCACACTGACTGTGAAAGACACTCATGCATCCTAGAACCAGCATAGTATGCTAATGCGGCATTCCACCTTGCAGCTAATTCAAAGCAAGCTCCCAGTCATGACTGGCCCAAGCTGTGCACCTTGCCAGCACGCTCACACTCGTTCTAGTGCCTGAGCTAGCTCATTCACAGCTAACTGGGTGCATCTGTATGGCACTGGACAGTGTTGTATTTCCACTTTATGGGCTGTCAGAGTGATGTTCCCATGGACCCCATCCTGCTGGTGGAGGCTCGTACACGGACATTCTGTCGCTTTGAGCTGTAAGTAAGACTTTTTGTGCTAGTCATGACATACCTTCTGAGGGTTTCTTTTTATCTTTGGGATAATGTAAAAAACCAAAACCTAAACAAACAACCCCAAACCAATCCTTCCTTGTCCACACTTCTAAGCAGAGAACTATACTTTGAGCCTATTCATGTAATGTGCGAGATTTTTACCTATGGGTGGCACTTCATGCTCATTCTGTCCTTGGAGCCTGAATGATGTTCTTGGTAGCTGTAGCTTTTCCTAGCGCAATATTTCAAGCGATTCCTTGGACCATGGGTCTCCTGTAGCCACCTGAGGAGGTACCTTACAAAGCTGCTTTTAGTTCAGTGTCTTGTTCTTCCTATAAACTTTTCTTGCTTGAGACCTGAACAGCTGAGCTATACCCTCTCATCTGTGTCTGTGCTCCTTAGTTCATCCATGATCAAGGTACCATCTGGGAAGCCGGGGGCTGACAGATAGCACGGGCTGGCTTTCCTCCCCTGGCAGGGGCAGGGCTGTGCCGTAGCTTCCTTTAGCAGGGCTAACCACACAGATGTGTGAAGTAGTGACTTGTAGCTTGTTTGATTCAGGACAATTGGTTTGATCTCTTAAGCCAGGCAGAGCTCCTTTTTATTGAATTACCTCACTCATTGAAGTATCAGATTGTCTTTGTCATCTTATTCCTATAGCATTTATCAGTACATAAAATAACTTTCTGTCCTATTTTCTTTCCTGCAGTTTAGCAGGAAGGACATTCAGTCAGATTTGGTGTTGATGGCAGCCACAATTCACAGCTTTTTTTTTTTTTTTTTTT